>CM051497.1:8117619-8183940 GCA_028031935.1 Paedocypris micromegethes
AAAAAAAAAACCGTTTTTACATTGTTTTTCATGTGTATTTATTTTTCTGTAAGTTAAATAACAATGTGAATACAATGTATTAATATTATGTAATCTAATCAATCTCAGTTTTGCAATGCAATTTTATTTACATTTTCCGCTAAAATACTACATCATAAACATGAAAATAATAAAATGAATACAACTAAAAGCAGCTTTTAGAAATAATGTCTCATTTAAACACATTCATGCAAAGTCGCCTTTAACCAGGAAGTTCAATTTCAAACATCCTTCATGTAACACACACACACACACACACGGCTGCTGAGAGATCATGCAAACTGCAGTTACCTTCCCAAATGAGCCCTGACCCAAGACCTTCAGCAGCTCAAACTGCGAGGGGTCTGCCTTCTCGGCCCCTTCCTTCACCACGTGCGTAATGTTGATCTCCTTGATGTCAGCATCTTCCTACAACCCAGAAGACAAAGACGGAATCAGTCAGATGAAAAGTTGGGTGCAGAGTTTCCCCGCAGCTAAACCGACAGATATTCCAGTCCTGATGAAGCGACACCTCGAGGACATGCCTGGTTATAAACGGACAAGAACCCTTTTCTCTGTAGAAAACGAAGGTGTCATGGTCTGAAAAGTCATTCCACTGGCCTGGTGCAGATGAGAACCACATGAAGTTATTTTTGAGTCATAAAGAACATCACTGTCTGATCTCATGTCAACGACTCGTTTCTACATGAGGAGAATGTGCTGCTAGTGGTGTATTATTCACAGCACACAGACCAATGAAACGACAGAAACCCGTGTATCTGATAGTACTGACCGTCCGCGCAGTGACCTCCTCATCTAAAGCAGGAGCAGGAGACGTGGTGAGGCCCGTGTCATACGCTAAAGCCTTGCTCTCGTGATGCCGCTTGAACAGGTAGAAGCCAAACAGCTGGCTGACTTTAAACTTCTTCTTCTCTTTCTCCATTTCCTCACCCTACGTTTTAGACGGGGCATCCCGCTGTTCTTGCCGAGCAGCCACAGATGACAAGACTCATCCCAGAGAGGAAACGAGCAGAAGCCGAGCGCGACTGTGCCTGTGTGCGAGTTAAGCAGGAAGAGGAAGAGACCGAGAGCTGAAAACAGAACTGACGTGAAAAAAAAAAAAAACTGAAAAGCAAGTGAGAGACAGAAGACACAAAAACACAGTTTAGTGTCAAGGAAGGAAGAAAAGTGATAACCTGAGTAAAGAGAGTGAGCGTCGTCATGGCCACTAGGGACGGTGAAGTTATACACACAACATGAGCACAAACTATACAAGCATATACTAATATTATAATCAACTGCATTATTAGTGACATACACACACACGACTATTTGGAGGTATATGCGTGTATAAATAACACACGTGCTGATTCTGCGTTAAGAATATAGTCAAAAGTTGATATCATACATTTCAATCAAAATATAAAACTTCTTTCTTGTAAACTTTGTTTACACATGCAATCATTTCAAATGTTTGTAGCCCAAGTGATTTTGAAGAGTAAAATCAGAATCAAAACACAACTGAACTCTATTAATACCATCAGCCTAATCTTCCAAGAAAGATTAAGAGAAGGGAAAATAACGAAAGTGTATATGTAAAAATAACTAATTCTGAGGGAATTAGAGTACAGTTCTAGAAAGACGGACACCCAACGAACCAATCAGAGTAGCCTGCAGTGGGTATGATCGCTTTTAGAGTATTGCGAAAACATTCAGCATTGACACACGATTCGCATCTACACAATCATGGGGAAGACACCGACCTCACAGTTCTCCAAAAGACGGCCATTCACACCTTGCACAAGAAAGGCAAGATCATTGCAGAAGAGCACAGATGTTCACAGCACTCGAGCATGTTACCAGAGGCGAGGGGAAAGAAAAGATGTGATAAAAAAAAATGCGCAAGAAATAGGGATAACTGCACCCCGGAGAGGATTGTGAAGCAAAACCTACTCAGAAGTGTGGGGGAGATTCATCATGAGCGGACTGCTTCAAAAAAACTAATTGACAACAGGCGTTGGTTTCAGTTGCCGCATACTCTTAACGACAGACAGCGTCAGTATTTTTCAAACTTTCCGAGATCCTGATTTTGGGATTATTTTCTTAATTGTCAGGTATAATCATAAAAATTAAACAAAATAACATTTGACATCTAAACAACATGCAGAATTGTAAACATGTGTATCCATTGCCATTGGTCGCGCCATCTTCCCTATTTACGGTTTACCACACAAGACATGTCTGACAAAAGAATGTTGTGATCAAGAACCCAACAAACACCCATTAAAGTCCAGACTTTCTGGCGCGTTCTTCCTGAGCTGAACTGCACAGACGGACAGCTGCTAAATCAGAAGTTCACGCGGAGCTTCTCTTACCTTCAGCCCGACGCCAGCAAACTCTCTCTCTACCCAGGTGATCTGCGGCGTGCACTGCTCGGCCCGTTCAGGAGAAAAGGTGACAAGGACAGTCGGTTACCATCTCACGGTTGCTCACGTATGAACCAATCAACACAAGCCTGACAGACAAATGCGACACCACAAAAAGTATTATTCTAAAACTTTTTGTACATCAATTTGTTAAAATATTTGAAAGATAAATATTGTTAATATTGTTTAACTTTTACACAGCACACACAAACATCTTTAAAACGTACTCAAGATATTACAAAAAAAAAAAACGGTTTGAAAGCTGAATAGTTCATTTTTAAATCCCGCCACTAGGTCTGAGCAAAGTTTGAGTCGGTGAAGAGATGGAGGACTCATGTGACTTTAGTCCTTCATCTCATATCAGATGTTTAACTGTTTTCATGGACGTGACGGTCTTTACTGACGGTAACAGCTAAATAACAGGAAGGAAATGCAGCTGCTAAAACCTTCCTCTGTCAAACCCGTGATGAAGCCACCGTCACGTCTTTGAGCTCGATCGCTCTGCTGATGCCCCTCACATCACACTTCCATTTTAAACTGATAGAACAAAATAAATACTCAATAAAGCAGGAACTCTAGTAAACATCACGCCGCAAGCCACACGCTGCAGCTTTTGCATTCAGAGGCAGCATTTCCTGTTCCAGAAATATTCTAACCAGAAGCGCGCGCACACACACACACACACACACACACTTGTCTTCAGGTCCAGACTTGCCTGCTGCATGCTCGGCTTGGTGCGGAAGATATGCCTCCACATCTCCTCTGACCTGGCCACCCCGTCCGTCACTGAGGGCCACCAGTCACACACTGCCTGCTCTCTGTCTCTCCCTCACACACACACACACACACACACACACACACAGACCTCTTGAGTCATGAGAAAAGGGGAAATGTGGATTGTAAGAGGCAGAAAGCAGCGGCCAGTGACGAGGCACAAGCATTGACGAGGTGAGTGTGTGGTGAGTGTGTGAGCCTGAGCGACGTCTCCTCCATCTCCTCTTCCTCCTCTTCCTCACACAGGGTTTTGCTTTTCCTAGCCATTGTTTCCTGCTTGCTTGCTCGCTGGTCACAAATGTAGCCTTCGTAATCGCTCTGTTTCTTATACAGCTGCTGTGATAAGCACAGAGCGGATCAATTAAAGGTAAACGATTGATTTATAATAAGTGCAACCTTACACTTCAGACACATATCTTTAACTGAATAGTTTTTTTAAATCACTTTTAAGATGAATATTCACTGTGTTGACCAGCAACCTCCATCACAACCACATCAACAATCCCACACACTATACACGCCAATGATTCGACCGCTACGTTTCTAAACACACCGTCTGACAGCAACATTAATATTAATATTTGTCCTCTGCACGTGTTGCTAAGCAGCGCGCGACACCAAGTCTGGTGAGTGCACGACACTGTTCAACGCGAACGTTTTATCCCAATTCAGCTCAACAGGTGGCCATTGTAAAAGCAAAGGCACTATCAGCTGTGTGTGGTGGTCGTGAAGCCCACAAAGATTATAAACAGATTTGCTCGTGTCAATCCGCTGGCAAAGAGCACGAGAAAGGTTGTTATCGGTCCGTCATGAAGTGGAAGGAAAAGCTTGAGTCTTTTTGATCAGCGTTCTTCAATAAGCATAAACACTGGATGCATAAACATGAACTCGTAATTAAAAGAATAATCCATGTATTGCGCAGCACTCCACTGTTGGAGTGTCTCTGAGGAGAGACGGACCTAGAATAATCTTGTGTTATAGGCGCCAGAACTCTGTGCGGTGTCGAGAGTCGCCACTAGGGGGCAGTGCAGGCCTGAGACACCAACAAACCCGAAGACCGGGATAAAAATGGAGTGTAACTCCATTAGATTTTCTGTAGGTTCGTTATAAACCTCTCAGTGTTAGAATAAAAAACTTTTCCTTACATGCGTATTAGACTTGTTAGTTAATTTCAAGTCATTAAAACGACAAACATGAATTATTTTTAATAATAGTTTTATAGTTGTAGTTATCATTTATAAATTGTTTACATTGCAAACAATTTAGTTGTCTTGCAAAATTGCTATTTTGATTTGCGTGATGGTTTCACGTGCAACTGCAAACAATAATTATCCCATGATTGTGCATTTTGTTCTGATACACGCATCATAACTGTGGGGGTCACGGAGGTCTGTCATCTCTTTTATCCCCTACATACGACAATGGCAAATACACCAGTCAATAAGGTCACCTGAAAGCTAGTGCACTTTGAAAGCATTTTTAATACATGACCATTTAATCTCAATTTGAACAGAAAAAAATGAAAAACCATTACAACCGAAGAAGGTTTTTCCGAATCATTTGGATATTTTCCGGATTGTTTAGTGATGTGTTATTGGTAAATTACCCGGATAGTGGTTTTACAGTATGACAAACCGGTCTCATGGAGAAACACAGACCACCATTGATGGAAGAACTAGCTTCTGCTTTACATCTAAAACTTCTGATCGAAAGAACCTGTGAGGTAAGTTTCAGCTTCCAGAGAAAGATCCACAAAGGACTGACTCAGGACTCAGGACTCTACCTGCTGAGGAGACTGCGGCCTTTTGGAGTGAGAGGGTCACTCCTGAAGATCTTCTATGACTCTGTGGTGGCATCAGCAATCCTGTACGGTGTGGTCTGCTGGAGCAGCAGCATCTCAGGCAAAGACAGGAAGAGACTGGACAGGATCATCAAAAAGTCCAGCTCTGTCCTGGGCTGCACTCTGGACACAGTGCAGGAGGTGGGTGAGAGAAGGGTCCTGGATAAACTATCATCCATCCTGGACCTGGACTCTCACCCACTGGTGGACTCACTGTCTGCTCTGGAGAGCAGCTTCAGTGGCAGACTGATTCACCCCCGCTGTGTGAAGGAGAGATATCGCAGATCTTTCCTACCTGCTGCGATTAGACTCTACAATTTGAACTTAAATCTAATGTGGTGACTGGAACTGTGCTTGTGACGGGCAGCGCTACTTGTTCATTTATGGTCTGTGTCGTTTGTTTATTATGATGTGTGCAGTGCGTTATGGTGATGTTTGTTTATTTTTTGTTTGGATTTGTTGTTGCTGTTGTGACGTGAAATTTCCCCGCTGTGGGACTAATAAAGGATTTTTCAATTCAATTCAATTCAAAGAGGAGCCGTCGCCACGGCGACACTCGCCTCCACGGCCAGAAGCTTCTACACCAGACTCATGTCGACTACTCCATCCATGCATTCGTCGCTTCGGCTGTTTCTCACACACACACACACATCAGAATGCATTTATGCAGACTGATTCATAAAATAAAGACATAGATGAATAAAGAGGCAGGGTTCACTGCATTATTCATGAGTCAGTCGTTATAATAGTTATCTGGCCTGTCACATTTCAACAGACACGTATCAAACATGCACATCTACACTTATACAGTTTTGCATTTACTTGAATTCTGATAATTGCTACTATAACTACACTACGACTACTAACATTAAAAAATATTATACAGAAATAAAATTAAATGTAAAATAAGTTGTATTTCATATGGAAAATTGAACTCAGCGATTGAGTGGATTGCGGAATTATCCAGAATACTGTCCTTCTCTCTTCTCAGCGAGTTGGTTTTGAGTGGCACGAGCGTCTGAGGAGCCGGTTTGAGACGCGATCGGTCCAGTGGGAACGCGAGATTAGGATTGTGTCTGTGTGTGTGGAGGGTGTCGTGAGATAATGGAGTCGTAGTGATGAGGAAAAGCAAAGTTACCATGGAAACTACTGTCAGGATGACGACAGGTTTGACAACCACAGTCGTGGGAGAGACAGAAGAGCCGCACACACACAGGTCATTAACATCACAGACACACACACCCTGTCCTCACCCTGGTCACAATCTGCACCACCTGGATTTGGAAACAGATAATCAGGATAAGCTAATGTAATAATGTCGCTGTGTTTCACCTGGACATGAAGGAGATGAGCAACAGTTGATCTCTGTGTTTGCGTCACAGTGAAACACACACACACACACACACACACACAGACAGAACTGTCCCCCAGCATCGGACCCCTGATGATTGACATATTAAGTTTATCATTAGGGTTCATAGTGCAAACTTACACAACATAATTGAGCATTAATTGAAAAGAATGCATTTTCAAGGTTTGTGTAGAAAACAGTAATCAAAACAAAATTCAAATAAGTCTGCATACCAATCAGGGTTGTGTATCACAATCAGGGTCAGGGGGATGGTCTACCACACAGTGGGCGGTGAATAAATGGTCAGTGATGTCACTTGGAGACAAAAGGGAGTGAAATTGTGGAGCAACCTTTAATGTTTGAGCTACTCAGACCGTCATTAGATGTAGCCCCTCCCACTGACAGGCAGGTTCAGAGACCTTGCAAATTAAATTGGTGACCCTCTGATCTAGAGTAAAAACCATGGTAGTACTTCCATGGCTGTGGCAAACGCCTGATGACTGGTTCTCCAGACGCTTGAACAGATGGATCGCTACTGGTAGCTGCTAGCTAGCGTCACATCATACAGTGCACCATTTGCACAGAACTATCACATTTATGCTAAACAAATAAAAATAAAAAAAATGTAAATATGGTGCTGCTCATATGCATATTAATAATAAATGAATGCTGTTCGATCGAAGATTCACACTGGGAGAGTTGGAACAATTTATGATGTTCAATGATGGTGACAATCAAATTAACTGAATTAAAATTACAATAAGATTAATCAACATAATAATCAATGGTTTAAAATACCCAGAATATTGCTCATCCCTGTCAGAGTCATTAACTAGAGTGTTCAGTTACATCTCCTGCATCAGTGATGCTCAGAGAAATCAAGTCTCTTTCAATTGGACAGTGGACTTCATTTAACTGCATTCTGACATATTTCCCGTTGGTGACACTCGCGCTCCTCTCACCAGTAAATAGGATGTTGACGCGTAACAATGACCAATGAGTCAGTCAGAAACCAGTGTAATCATGTTCCTGCTGGATCAAGTGAGCAGCCGACAGTTCTGGACCTCAGCCGGTTGATCTGAGGGTGGTGGGTGAAGGTCGGGTGACTCAACTCATCTCTTCGGGCTTGTTGAAAAAGGTAATAAATCTGTGTGAAGTGTAAAACTCCAGCGCTGTGTGTTTGTCTCCTTAACCCTCCTGTTATGTATGGATCAAATTGACCCATTTTCTAACTTAAAAAATATTTACTAAATACGTATTTATTATTTACGCGGGTCTTTCAGGTAACGGCTCAAGAATCGACATCAGCGGACTTCATGGTCGTGCGAATATTTCGAAATATTTCTTTTATAATTTATGCATATGTAATAAAAAAATCTGTGAAGCCGTGAATCTGCGAACATATAATAAAGAACAAAAGTCTGCGATAGTCGAACTAATCCAAAAACATACATATCTGTGGCTTGCAAAACTCTCCAGGTTTCACTGAAACCCTTGTTCCCTGAGAGGAGGCAGCGAGACACTACGTATAATGTCCAGTTATGGAAAAGGACTGGAAAAGGAACTTTTTGTAATAGAGTGGATGCGGCTTGTATGCAGGTGTGGCTTGTTTATCTTTTTTTTTTATTTATTTTTAAAAAAATAGAGCAGATGCGGATTATATACAGGTACGGCTTATAGTCCAGAAAATACGGTAATACACCGCTGTTTCACACGCACACACTCTCTCTTATACACACATATACACTGTTTTGGCGAACTTTGGTTTCTGACACTTATAAGCATAATAAAAGACCCCCAGATCAAATTGAACCGTGAACATTATTGATGTTCCTCTGAAACTAACATGACAGGAGGGATAATGAGACAAGTAAAAAACCTTCAAGAATTCAGAAGGCCTTCGCCTAGTTAAATACACTAGCCTCACAGCTAGTTTAAATGATCAAGTGGTTTTTCAGCCCTGTTTTTCAGCGAATCCGGTCTCCTGCCAGATCAACTGTCTCTCAGACTAAAAGCGAAACGTTTCTTCCTGACTAAACTACACGTGTGTGTGTGTGTGTGTGTGTGTGTGTGTGTGTGGCGCTGCGAGAATCCTTGCGCTTCGGGCTGAGTTCTCTGTGACTGAACGGTCACGAGGCTTTGTGCCAGACAGCGGAAAAAAAATACGACTAAACTTCAACACCTACAGATGTCTGAAGCGTTTTCAGCCTCTACGCAGCGTCTGTCTGGCAAGCAACTGCTCTCATTAATGATCCAGACAAAAGCGAGTCAGTAAACATGCAGCGACTGAAAACCTGCCCCAACGTCAGGGAGCATCCCAATAGTCGCCAACACACAGAAGCGTAATGAACGAGACCTGAACGAGCCATGATGGTTCATCTCATCTGACTTGTACAATCCATGTCTCTCGTGTTCACCAAATGCATGAAAAACTGACCATTTATTAACATCTGTTTCTGTAAGCATTTTAATAACATTTCCTCTGAGATTTTAGTGAGTTTTTACCTCATGCGAAGATCCGTAAAAAATTTTTTAGTTTAGAGTCTGTAATAACATAATAAAGCAACCAAATTGTGGTGCAACTACTTTGAAAGTAAATAAAAAGTACTGGAGAATCAAGTTTGAAACAAAAGTATCAAGTAAAAATTCCCAAACGTAAAGGCAAGAGTACGTGAAGGAGCGACTGAAAGAAAGCAGGAGGTGATGATTCGAGTGCAGGTCGAGAGACTGACTGGAGAATGAGGGAAACACATGCAAATTGTGATCTTGAAATCTGGTGTTTTCCAGGAGTGGTTCGGACCCGGCGACCGTGACATGAGCTCCGTGTCATAAACAGACACGGGTTGTATAATATATTTTATAGGGCTGTAAAAGGAGATTAAGGCAGTTGAGGCCTGAGGGTTAGCAGTTTGGATTTGTGATCGCAAGGTTGCAGGATCAAATCCCAAACTCCTCCGGACAAGAGACTGTACAATCTGTGACTGGCAACTAAACTTCACTGTGTGACTCCCACACTGAACTCCAAGATATTCCGGAAACTATAATTCATACACTATATTACCAAAAGTATTCAGTCACCTGCCTTGACTCACATATGAACTTAAGTGCCATCCCATTCCTAACACATAGGGTTCAATATGAAGTCGGTCCACCTTTTGCAGCTATTACAGCTTAAACTCTTCTGGGAAGGCTGTACACAAGATTGAGGAGTGTGTTTATAGACATTTTTGACCATTCTTCTAAAAGCGAGGTCACACGCTGATGTTGGTGGAGAAGGCCTGGCTCTCAGTCTCCGCACTAATTCATCCCAAAGGTGTTATACAAGGTTGAGGTCAGGACTCTGTGCAGGCCAGTCAAGTTCGTCCACACCAGACTCTGTCATCTATGTCTTTATGGACTGGGCTTTGTGCACTGGTGCACAGTCATATGGATGAGGGCCTGCTCCAAACCGTTCCCACAAGGTTGGGAGCATGGAATTGTCCAAAATGTGTTGGTATCCTGAAGCATTCAAAGTTCCTTTCACTGGAACTAAGGGGCCAAGCCCAACGCCTGACAAACCTCATCATTTGGCTGGGAGACGAACACTTTTGGGAATATAGTGTATATTCAGAGCATAAGCGAAGTTCATGCCCCTCCACTGACTTGCATTACATCAATATTGAGAGTAACGTTATGATGCTGCTACTAGTTTCTGCTCTTACACACTCGTCCCCTGAAATCATTGCAGGACTTCCTCAACCTCATGTCGCTGTGAAGCCACATTCCAAAGGAAGAGCGACATGACACGCTTGATTCTTTTTCCTACGCAAGGCATTTTACTGATCTGTCACTTCTGTATTAATATTTCATTTGACCAGTAACCAAATATTTTTTTTGGACTACAGCTGCTCTGCTGTATCGGTGACCTGATAGATTCGGTGACCAGAACAGCAGCGGTCGCCACAGATTAAAGGGATAATCGACTTGGAATTGAGTTAAGGTTTATTAGTCTGAAATTACTGCAGCATGATCCTTCATTAGTCTAACAGCCTGAAATGCTTCTCCTCCATTTGACGAGTTACATCCAAATTATACCAGAAATCTCATCTGAAAGAGAAATATTTTACCAGGCCTAACAGTACCAGTGAGTGATGTAATGGATCAGTATCACAGGATAACTGTTAAACCACAGACAAACCGGGGTCTCAGAAGCAGAAAACAAAGTCATCAAAAGAAAGAAGGTTTTTGGGCTCTAAAAGGTGAAAGACCGCATCAGTCAGGATTACGACCATCTGAGCGGGTTTCTACTCTGCAGTCAAGGCAGCGCACGCAGCAGAAAACGCTGGTGTGATGTCACAGGTGGTGATGTCATCCTGCTGGGGGAGAGGGAGATAGAGGGAGAAATCCTCATCCCACGCAGATGACACAGAAAAAAAAAGGAAGACTGGATTTGCCGCAGTGCACGAGGGGAATAGAAAGCGGTCTAAAGAGAGAACGCTCCGTAATGTGAGACGCAACATTATTTACGTAACACAAGAAAGAAAAAAAAAAAAAAAAAAAAAAAAAAAAAAAAAAGAGGTGCAAGAACAAAACCAGAGTGATGGTAAGGACACAAAGCATTTCTGAAGTGAGTCACGGTGCTGAGAAAACATGTGTCAGCATGACACTGCCAACGCCACGGAGGGACGGATGGAGAGAAAAGAGGGAGGGTTGGTTAGCAGCTAGGGATGTTTTTTAACCCTAACACATATTTATTAAATACAACAGTGTAAAGTTTCGTCAAAAGCCATGAAACTTCAAGTAGTCGTGTTCATTACATGGCGATCAATAAACTCAAGCCATGTCTGTCAGAAAGAGGTTTAGTGCTGTTTCTCTGGGGTCAGCTTCAGACTGACGGATCTAGTTCTAGTACAGGCAGGTTTTCACGGCAGAATAAAGGCATATTTAGTGTTGGCACTTGCTTATTGTCTCAAACCAGAGCTGATGAAAAAGAATTCCCTCCTAAAAAGCAAGTTCTAGCAAGATGCACACTCGCTTTTATATCATAGTGGGGTTTCACCATTGACCTCCTACTAAACAAACCCCTCGACCTTCACACAAACTTTCCCGCACCTTCAGACTAAAATCACATCTAGACACTAAAACCAGCTTCAAAAGTTGTGGAGCCCAGAGAAATGTGCCCACAAGTGACCATATGGACATCCTTTACTGTAAAAACCTAGCATTCGGGGTCCCACTGTGACCTACAAGCCTGCACACACACACACACACACACACACACACACACACACACACACACACACAGCTACTTCAGGTCCTTGTGAAGTGTTTAATAAGTGCGGGAGGTCACATTCGCTCACTCGGCGTAAAGACGGCAGGAGATTTGTCATTTTCAACGGAGCGATTACTCACTGTGACCCGCGTTCAAAGCAGAACACTCACACGAGCAGCATTAACTTACTCTACTGAACCATCGGTTCACTGCGGTGTCACCATGGTAACCCATCACTGTGCTTACACAACATACACATCCATTGTGTCATAATATCTGAACTGGGATCCTGCTTGAAGAGAATGCAGAGCGGCCGGTTTTGCCTTTACACTGCAGTGAGCGCGTCTGCTTTGCTTGTAAAGGACTTTTAAACTGATACGGCACAATCTGCCCAGAAATCGCGAATCGCTTGTTTGATTATAGTGCACAAGAAAAACGTCTGAGTCGTCCGCAGTAGAGAAAATAAACACTGAGGTGAGTGAGAAGGTCTCTTAATGCCAGGAAATCTTTTCTTAGCAGTTTTTTTTCCTCTTCTTCCACCCACACTCTGAAGCACACTACTACAGCAAACACACACACACACACACACACACACACACACACCACTCAGACTGCATGAGACTCAAAGGAAACATAGTCTGTAAATCTCAGCGTATTAAAGCAGACACACACATCAGATGACTCGGAATAAGGACTAGAGCAGGAAAAGCAGGTTAAAACTGTGAAAATGTAATCGCTGTAGAAGACTGTCCTCTTCAGCCACGCAGGATGTCAAACACAGGATTATCAGGAGAGAGATTACAACTAATATATAAGTGTGTGAAGATGGGGTGACAGATCCTCAGAAGGTCTGAAGCGAAGGTCGTGTGATGACATCAGCACCACGAACCGAGCGTGACTGCTGAAAAATTGATGAGGCAGCACACAGGCTCCTTTACAGGGCAAGGAAAGCTCAAAGAGAGTGATATCAAAGCCTTTAACAGCACACACACACACACACACACACACAGTTTGACAGACCGAGAGAGAAAATAAATAGTTTCAACATGTTGTGCAACTTAAAGTAAGCAAAAAATAACTAGGATAAGAAAACTAGTTAATTCCACTTCCCCAACCAAATTAATCGCGATTAATCACAAATAACCATAAAAACATGACTATCAATGATTATAATTCATAATTATATAATTTTATTATAAAATAATTACTGTTATTACTATTAAATTAATTTTTATTAAACAAATACATAACTGAAGCTTGTAATATTGAATATTGAAGTGTAAAATATAAATGAATGTAAACTCAACACAAAATAAACACCGATTTAAATACTGTAATATAATTTAGTGCATTTACAGTATACATAACAATATAATATTTTCATGTTCAAGAGTATGCATTCCATAAAAAGTCCACAATATACGTATTGCAATTCATAACGAGTATGTGTTGGTATTCTTTCCTCGAGCACAAATGAGCCTTTCTGTCTGTTAACTTGCGAGTCGCTGAGTAGCAAGTAACGTCTCTTTATTATTATTTAACGTTCTCTTTCATTGCGGATGGACTGTGATTCACGTGCGTGACAATCTGGCATCCCACTTCCGCTCCGCGATAATCTGGCATTGCGCTTTCACTCCGCAACATTTTACAGCTTCACATCCACTTGAATGAAAACCATCACGTTTGGTTTGCGTCGTGTGCGCGAGTGCAGGGATAAGTTTCTAGCGGCAGAATATCAATGTTTCAAACGCGGTCTGTCGCGCCGTTTTCTACACTTCTTCATTCCTCACATCCGACATATGATCTGCGTGCGCATGCGCAGTTGTTCGTTAAAGGCGCCGTGAATGTTTGCATGTTCCCTTATTAGCAAAGTGCGTTCTTGATTTCAGCTTTGCAAAATATTGTACACAATAGTTTTGTTCTATATACAAAGTTATCTGGCAACGTTTTAAAGTGAAACTATCCTTCGAAAAGTCCATTCATTCAAGTGGGAAAAAATAGGGGAAGACGAACAAAAAAAGCAACAGTGATTAACGGCGATAATGACACGACAAACTAATTTAATTAATTAATCTGATGAGTTATCGCGTTAACATTGACAGCTCTACATATCAAAAATGACAGTTATGATTATGAATCTCATTCTGGTGAGAGTATCATCTCGTCTGGGAGACCATGTTGTATAAATACAACAGCATTTTATGATCTTTTTAAAACCCCATAAAAAAAATATTTTTATAAAAAATAATACACTTTTTTTTTTCCACCGTTTACTTTTAGATGTAATTTGATGCTGGAACATCAGGTGGCGCCAATTTACTGCTTAATTAGGCTTCCAGAGCAGTTTGTATTGTCCAAAGTCCAAAAATTTGGGATCAATCCCAATTGTTCCCAGATATCAAAAATCTTATCTACCGGGGGCGGGGCAATATTTGTACCCGAAAAAAAAAATTTTTCTTCCATAGAAAGTTGTGTCTGGTGGTATTCTTGAATATGCCCGGAAACATGTCAATGTTTTGATTTTTTTTTTTCATTCTATTAATTTTTATTGCATTATTTGAAAACATTTTTTTTTCATGTTTATAAATGTTTTTTTTTTTTTTTTTTTTTTTTTTCATTTTTCTTATTTTGATGCCTAATATTACGTTCGTTGGAAAAAAATTTTTTTTTTAAGCGCTCTTTCTGGTACCTTGCCTTTAAGGGTTAAACCGCAAAATGTGTTCCAGGTCACACAAGGTGACGAACTTCAGCTCCACACACACGCACACGAAAAGTCCAAAAGCATTAAAAAAAAAAAAAAGAAAGTGCAACCAAGGAGTCAGCATGAAAACCATAAAATTATTATTGCCAATATTCTAGTTTTATAACTGCACATTAAAACGCTCTGTAGTCACGCTTGTATTCTCCCATAATGCATCCATCCTGTTGCCATGCCGATTATAAAACACCATGACAACAAGGTCACGATAGTCAGCTGTAAAACCCAACGGCACAACTCATCAATTTAACAGCGTTTACCTACAAACCAAACAACAGAACATCAATTATGGAAAAGGGAAACGACCGCACGACAAAACGCAAACAGAAACGGCTGAATGTTTCTAGTTGGGAAATAAGGGGCATGTACACTGTGTGGTAGTAAAATTCATGCAGAAGCTAGCAGAAACGAAATAGAGAACATTCTCTCTCTTCTTACTCCGTTTGAGCAGCAAACTAAAGAGGTCAGCTCATCTGACGCATATGTAGCGGACGTTATTCCTTTGATCGCAGCCCTAAAGCGCCCAAAGTCGCGGTAAATACCACGGTAAAAACTAGGAAAAGTCCACGCTTAGAGTCTGTCAGTGCACGATCCGTAGAAATATGTTCGAATCCTCCGCACTTCATTGCGACTGTACTTGATCCGCGTAATAAAGAGCAGTATTTAGAGGAGGTGTTGAAGCAGAGAAATGGCAGCGATAGAAGCACAGAACCAGTGTGAAGACGGAGACGGAGCAGAAAACAGACTCATCCCTCCCCCAGATGAAGGGTTTGCACCCTCATTGTCTGATAAGTTCAGTGAAATCCTGCAAGAAAGTACCTCTAATAATACTAATACGTAGACTATATTGTTTTAGGCTACTTTATGTGACAGATTGTATATTTCTGCAAGATGTATATTTTTTATCCACTGACCTTATTTAATTACAGTCTCAAAACTTTTTCAAATGTCAGACAGATGACAAGCTCAACATGAACCTATTAATACTATTATTAAGACCTGCAGAGAAAATGTTGTATCCTTTGCACTTTAAACTTAAATGCAATTTTTAATGGAGGAACTTTTAATTTCACAACATTTCAGCAGGCCAGTAGGTCAAGTTAAACATTTTAGCTTGAATTATATTTTATACTCTTGAGTGTTGCATTATACTTGATAAATATTTGCATATTTGTAACACATTTTGTTGAATGTATTCTTTGAAACTTCATTATTAATGTATGCAATTGCAATGCCTTAGTTTTAGTAAAGTTAGTTCACCATTATAGAAATAAATGCAATTCTTTCAGTGTTTCGGTTTTCGGCCAGGCTTTCCTCTTTTTCGGTTTTCGGTTTCGGGCAAGAATTTTAATTTCGGTGCATCCCTAATTATTATTATTTTTAAAGTCACATGACTTGAGCCCGAACGGAACCTTCAGCCCAGAAAAAGACCAGTGCTAGAGATTTGTCTTCTCTCTCCGGGGAGACTGAAAAACAACAATGCAAGGATCAGTGGGTTCACGCCGAGAATCGATCTTCAAGCTCAGGTCCTGCTAACGACAAGCATTATATAGGATCATAATAGGACCTCAGGTCCAGATCAAACATCACAAGAAAACCAAATCTTGACCAGACGTGTTTAAACCTCAAACCTTCACAGAAACGTGACGATTGGTTGAAAACGTGAAATCACTGGGCAAATTAGATCAATGCACCAGGGAGAAGAATAAATCAGCCGGGCTTCACCTCCGCTTGCTGCTCATTGATCTCTGATGGATCCATTCAACACTCACCCACTCGCCATTTTTATTAAAACTGTGCGTGCCGTTCGCCTCTACAACCTTTTCACTCCTCTCTTGATGCCCTGAGTGATCTCAGGCCAGAGGAGTGTCCGTGCCACCAGGATGGAGATGACGTCACTCTGACTGCTAGAGGAAGAAGGCATCTTCTAGAAGCTTCAGATGGATTTTTTTCGCCTTTGGCTCTTCTGGATTGTCTGATTTGTGATGTCTCCCCGAACCTTTCTGAAACAACTAGTGCCACTGGGCCTTCGTGGTAGGGATGGAGAGTTTGCCATCCTAGACACTGTCGCATACGTTGCTGCTCACTGGTCATAGCCGTAGTTATAATGCAGACAAACAATGCACATATTTGAATTAAATTGAATTGAAAAATCCTTTATTAGTCCCACAGCGGGGAAATTTGCACCAATCCTCATTTTTGATTTTGCCCAGTTGCTTTGAGAAGGTCTGGGACTAGGAAAAGCGACATATGAATAAAATGAACTTGAACAACAATGGTTCTAAAACTCCACATCTATCAACAAATAATAATTAGCGGCCGGGATGAGCGAGTAAGGTCTGGGCTTGTGAAGTGTCCATGATGAATCAGAACAAGCATGAGAGTGTCTGCTCTTGTTATTGGCCTTCGACAGCAGCAGTCGTGCCGCCATTTATGCCGCTTTCACAAGAAAGGATATAACAGAAAGATGCAATTCACAATGAAAAGGCGCTCACCAAACCCAAAATGAAACGAGCGCCTGTGATGTCACTGCATCTTCTGATATTAACACCCAATCAGTATGGGAGCGAAAGGCCGGGATGCGGAGAGCAGGATGACAGTAACAGCCTCGTCAATCACTTTCATGTTATCAGTGCGTCTGCGGAGTCAACATGAAACACATTCATTCATTATAATGTCGACATCAATCCTGCCGCCTAACAAATAAGACGTTCAGTCTGACATGTCCAGTGTGAATTAGCTCTATGTCGAGACGGTGAACAGCATAATGCAGATACACCCGCTGCAACGATCAGAGTTTCGGCCCTTTACGTAGTTTTTGAAGCCAGTTACACTATCTGCATTATTTCTCTACGGTAAAGCATGACAACAGGAACAATTCATTTGAACAAAATATGCTAATAAATAGAATGGTGTGGAAAATAATAGAATATCTTTATTTTGATGAAATTGGACATTTTATTCACTTAGTATTTTTGGTACTTTACAGATATACAGTATAATATTTATTGATACATTGATGGATATTGCTGTATTCTGGTTTCTGACAGAATGTTGTTCACTTCAGTTCAAATCTTGTAGAAACAATCGTTTCTGCTTATACTTAGCCAGAGGTGTCAAGTAACGAAGTAATACTACTTCATTACCTAAAGTAGAAATTTGGCTTACTTTTACTTTACTAGAGTATTTTTTTTTACTCTCTACTCTACGCTTACTCTATACTTCTTATTATTTTAAGCAAATATCGGTACTTTCTAATCGCTACTTTCTAATCAAAACTAGCCGCGTTACTGCGATTTAATTTTGGGTAATTTTAATTCCGTGTTGAATCGATCTAAAAAAACATCCCGATAAATCACGCCATCCTGTAACGGTGAACTTCATTGTGTTTGCTGTGGTCGACAATATAAATGGCCCTGTGGCCCGGACGTACTTTTAAGACCAACCGGGCCACCAGATAGGTCCAACTGCTGGAAAAAAAATTTGAAAAAAAAATTTAATTTCTCATTATATACATGCATTTCTGTTAAATCGTTTCGCTCGCAAACTCCCGCGTTATGTAATCCGACCCGACAGTCTTTCTAATATGCAACGAGTTCTTTCCGCTCCGCCTCCAAACGCCGTGCACGGCTGCTCTCTCCTGCTGAGTCCCGCGGTTCTGCGTGCGTCGGCGCGTCATACACAAGTAGAAACTTCCTCGCGAATAATCTCGTCAAATCTGAGCTAAAAAAGCAGCGCGGGAGGAAAATGACGGCAACTGCTAGGCGATAATTTGTTAAAAGAAAAGTTTGTTGAATCACGAAACGCTAACGCGGCTTTTTTGCGCTTTTCACGACACACAACACACTTTATTATTAAACCAATACAATATACAATAGCCAAACTACTATCATGAATATTACCTGAAGAACAGGTATGCGTGATGTCCGTCACATTCAGACGCATCAGTTTCCAAGATTTCAAAAGTCTAAACAAACGTTTGAAATAATTTATTCGATGGCCTTTAATAAAACTATCCAGACATACTGGGAGTTAGTTTAAATTAAATGATAAAAATAAAATATTTATTATATAATTAAAATATTTTTGCATTTCCAGTTATTTGTTGTTGTTGTTGTCGTCGTCGTTGCATCTAATTTATTTCAAAATGGTTTATGCATTTTTTGTAAAGTCAACACCTTTTGCAGTTTAAATCACTCTGGCAGGAGTGAGTATAAACGCGTATCATTCCGACACCCTATTGGTTTGTGCGCGGTCCATCACACCTGTCCAAGCATCACGCTAAAGAATGAGGCGGCTTTGTGATGGATTCAGATTAGTGTCAATACAGTTAGTGCACACGCGGACGCCGTTAGAGCAGACGAGGGGCATATCATCAGACAGCGCAGCAGTAAAGCACGAAAAATAAAATAGAATAGAATAGAATAGAATAGAATAGAATAGAATAGCCTTTTATTGTCACAGTGCACATATGCAATGTGAGTCATATAAATGTACAGTAATAATAATAAATGTCTCAGTGTGTAATAAAGCTGCCCGAGATCTCAAAGCTCACATGAACACTGAAAAACATTTAATTTAGTATCTTTGTAATACTTTGAGAGATATGATTTATCTTATAGAGATAAAAGAGATAATGTAATGTTGAAGCTAGATTTTAGAACATAAGAGTTCATATTTAGGTCATTATTTTATAAAATGTATTTTAAAATAATCTATTTTGTTACAAGTTTTTACAGATTTATCAACCTCCGAGAAGCCTGTTTGATTTCGTGTCTTGAGGCCGCGCAGATTGCACAGAAGCTTTGTAATAAAATGCATTAATTTTCACTGTAATTACAACTACATTTTATTAGAATAATACAGTTCTATAATGTCATTTTTTTCCTTGCAATACTTTTAATTTTATACTTAAAAGAAGTTTTATCAGTATTAGTAACGCTACTTTTACTTTAGTAAAATATTGGGCATTTTACTTTTACTTTCACAGAAGTACTTTTTAACCCTAGTATCTCTACTTCTAACGAAGTTGACTACTTTTGACAGCACTGTACTTAGCGCATTGAAAGCAATAATAATGTGTAAAAAACACAAGGTTTTGTTTCTGCCTGTAAGCTTGCAAGACTTTTTATAAGGAGCAAAGGCCACATTTCATGTCACTACTACTGTATCTTGTAAATCATTCTTGATTCTGTAGATCTCATGTTTTTTTTGCTTTAATTTTTCTGTTGCCTAAATAGTACATCGTTTACACACGTTTCATTTTGTATACATGCGTTTCACGTTTCATGAATGAAGTTTATCTTATCGTATCAATATCACATCAACTTTTACGCTTGAATTGTTGCCAATAATAAAAATGAAAATTCATGCCTATCAATGCAGCCTGAATGCAAAGCCAATTAAGGTTTTATTCACCTGAACGCACAGACCACGTGGCCTGATGGAGACCCTGACCGAGCTGCGGTTCTGTTCCGATCTCGCGCTTCAGAATTATGTAGGTGCAGGTAAAGACAGGTCTTTATGTTCCTGCTCAATCCAGCACATCAAGCTCACATTACCTTCCCACACAAGCAACCGATGGGAAACCGCTCCGTAAAGACAAAAGGAACTAGAGTGACAAGAAGAAGGAAAGCAATGCGGGACTCGCCAGCACTCGACTGAACCTTGAACACTTCAGAACGCAGGCAAAGCCTCCGACACCAGCGTTTCAGCTAGAGAAAGTAGTACCAAACAAACGCAGACATTAACACTCAGTCAATACGCGTTCACCCACACGCTTCTGAACAGTGAGCACAATGAATGCTTTTCCCCATTTTGATGAAAAGAAAATGTGCAATTGTCAGATTAAATAATGGTGCACTTTTCTCTTCTTTTATTAATTCTTGCAGCCAGGATTCATAATGAATACTCTAAATACGTATTATGGCCACTCAGCTCATTAGTGATTAGAGAAAGAAAAATATTCAAACTTTCTTGAACATACAGTGAAAAAGAATCCATCCGTGTTCCATCTAGATCAAAGTACCCGGGGTCTAAAGGCTTGCAGGGACCCCTGATTAATCCCACCAGAAAACCTTTTAGAAAAATAAGAACTAATGCCACTGATGCCTCGGGTCAGGATTACAGCTGAACAGCTCAGAGAGTTAATAACTGTGATAAATAATCCTTTTACGCTCAATTCTCTCGGAATTGTTCGCTTTTCATTTTTCCGAAACTTTGACATTTTGGCCCGGACGCTCAGAGGGTTTCTACCTTTTCAGAAGCGTTGACTCCATCCTCTGCTGTGCTCTGCCCATTCTGAAAAGAACAAGCAAAAAACTAATAAGACATCATTTTACAGACAAAGCACCAACTTCCTTTGTTTGTCACAGCATAATGACATCTAAAAAAATACTTTACAATGTTTTAAAGCTGCATTTGTGTTTCTACACAGAAATCTGTAACTCACTACAATTATATGCAGATTTATGTAAATCTTTGCTCTGTAGGTCATGGTTTCAAACTCTTTGTGATGAATTAACAAAATAGAAAAAAGACTCCTCATGACCCCCAATAACAGACTATATTGATTGCCCTGGACATGATGGAAACAACGGTCGATTTTGAGACCTGGTTTTCAGTGTAATCTTAGCGAACCACGAGTAAGTACATCCATCAATACAGGCCGTGACTTCTGCCTTCAGACTCAGAGATGACAGATACCAAAGTGGAAGAACAAGAAAACAAGCAGAGCTGGACCCGTTACACAAGGCATTAACTGCATGTCTGCTTGTGTTCTTCAAGATTTCTAACTTGGGATTTTGATTTAGATTATTTAATTTGATATGATCAATTCAGATGTTCAGCGACATCATCATCACAACATTGGAGCTTCAGTCTTCAGTCTTCAGTGAGTGTAGAAGTTACAGTGATTTTTTTAACCAAATGTTTTGGGCTGTTCTTCCTCTTTGCCTTCTATTGAGAAACTAAAGAAAAGGTCAAATGCCATCAAATATATGCTTTTTGTACGGAGGAAAAACATTCCTCTGACTTGGTGCGGACACCCATACGAATCTAATTCAGCAGAAGCAGTTTAGCTTTTCCAAGCCAGAACCATCAATACAAAAAAAAGATCATTGAATTATAAGCAGAAAAACGTATCACTTCCTGCATTTGCATTGAAGACAAAACGGGGAAAAAAAGTGTGGTGGGGGGTGCACCATGATTGTTCCTGTACAAACCCAGTGTACATTTCACTTTTACCGACTTTGAATTGATTCATTCAAGTGTTTTGGCAGGTTCGGAGACTCGTCTCTTTCAGAAAAGCTTCTGTTTACTCACTGAAGAGGTTTGAGAGACCAGGTTACCGTGGAAACCACAAGACCTTGAGATGTTGTGTAGAGAAATACATCTTAACACCAAAATAAAATGATCACAGTCTAAAAAAACCTACCAGTCAAATAAATTGAATGCAAGGAATGCAACCACATCTCCCACATCACCAGAACAAACGCCCTTCGCCCTGCAGAGCGAAGGGCGAGGCTAATGAAGGAAAACACACGCAGACTTCAAAATGCTAATTAAACGAGAGCCAATAAATGCCTGGGTAAATCATTAAGCGCGCCTTAGAGCCGCAAACACCTTCCTGATAAGACAAGAAGAGCAGAACATTCATTACTACTGCCTGTTAAACGAGTGTGAGGCTTTACACAGTCCCAATGTTAATAAAGCAGAAATTACCGTAAGAGTCTTTCACATTCAAATTAGCTGAGTGCGTACATATTCGTTAACTCTCAGTGCGCACATGAGTGTATATGTGTATTCATTTCCTTCAGGACGTTCTCACTGAAGGTCAGAGGAGAACAAACAGAATCAACCATCTGAAACCTAAAGCTCGACTCCAGTTTACTGGAAGCACTGCGTGTATGAAACCAAGACTGAACATGAAAAACGCCATTAACCTTAGAGGAATAACATGTGATACAGTCTGTTAATGGAAATACGTGACAGAAATGATATCCAAACAGGCGAATAACTGGACTAATGTGCAAAGCGTCGACGTCTCTCTGATAATGTCACCCTCTGTATAAATAGCACAAGACTAATTGGGAGCAAAACAATCTACAGCGAGGTGAGATATGCAGAAAATAAATATAAAACAATTCAAAATAGAAAACATTCGGTAGCGATTTGGAGAAAAAGCATTCTGGTGTAATTTAAAATGAACATTACAAAATGCAATTTTGGTTCTAACGGACATCTGGGTTGAGGAAGTGTGAACAAAATATTTTTTAATTTTTTTTTATAAAAAAAATGTAACTAAAACAATACTGTCATAAACAGTATATTCTACTGAGTTTTATTTTGCCGATTATTTTTATTGAGAAGTCATCTTCCACCCCTGACTTTTCTGAACTGCTTTTCCATTTCAGGACCACACCCAATCCCATCAACTCTAAAAGGGGACACACCCCCTGGATTGGAGCATGACCAAATCACAGAGCAGAACACAAACGCACTATAATTCTCCTGCATGTTTCTGGACAGGGGTTGAAAAACAGGAGACCCAGAGGAAAACCACCAAGCACAAAGATCATGCATACTCCAAACAGAAACACCCAGACGTCTTGAACTCAAACAGGACCTTCTCGCTGCCCTCCGCACCGACTGATAGTGCATCTCAGACTGCGTTTTCTTTGATGTGAGACGCAGTAACATAACGATGCTGATGGCTTGGCACTGTACGGCTCACAGTCTACACTCGGGACTCTTGTACGTGACTCACTTCCTCGCCAATGGGCCGGTGGAAACACACGGGCACTTTCTACTTCAGTGTCACTACAGAGTCACGGAGTCTCTCACATCATCCAGATGATTATGTAATCTCACCTTTTACCTGCAGACGAGTAGATTGAAAGGAGAAAGATACCGTGTGAAAGCCAAACAGTACAGAGTTAGGCAATAAATCTGCACAAGTCGGACTTGCCAATCGGTCAGATTCCAGAAAGACTTTCTTTTTGTTTAAGTGTGAAAGCCGACAAACACGTGAGACTGCACTGCAAGCGTCTGTACCAGACCAGAAACACAAGGCTGTGAAAGAGACCAAGGTCTGACAGAGAACAAATGTGCTCACGATAAACACACGAGACAAGATGGAAAAGACAGAAAGAGACAAGTTGAACTGAAAAGACGACAAAGATAACCTCAACAGCAGAACTATGTCTTTAAGGCACAATTAGGATCCTTTAAAACATTGAAAAATTCACTGTGCTTCATATCCCAGATTTCAGAATACAAAAATATGTCTTGAATGTGGAAAAAAAAGAAACAGGTGTTCATTAACTCCAAACAATAGAGTAATATGAATCAGACCTTTTATAGCTACAGACGCCTGAACCGTTCAGTAATAACATCTAATTTCTGTCTTCTCAAATTTAAACTCATCTCAGACTAGAAATACACATTTAAGCATGATACTGTATATGAAAATATGCAAAATAACTGTGCAAAACAAGCTAAATATTAAATTAAAAAAAACACCATGAGGGGGAAAACATGCAATGGGCATGTAGCGGGACGTTTAATATTCCTTTAGATGCTAAATTGTTAATAATAAATGATCAATTTATAAAAAACTTCTAATGCAGCTTTAGAGCAGCAGAGAAAATCTGATCAATGCAAGTCTTTGTTTTTGGACCTTCTCAGTTCAAAGCAGAATCACGCTTCACTATCAGGGCCTGAACGGAGTCAGACCGGCTCGTCTGAGTGAAACACGACCCTCCCTGCGGACCTCAGCCTGTGTTCCTGTGATGTAATGTCCAGTTAATCCGTGAAGCTCCAAGCTCGCAGAAAGTTCTTATTCACTCACTGCAGCCAGTCTGGAGTTCATCAAATCTCTGCAAACATATGTATACAGAGTAACAGGTGCCATAAAATGAAGCAAGCTTTCTTTATGAAGGCCTGCAGTGTTCTCTGGGAAATTCTGCTCAATCGCGGACCATCGGAGAGAACAGCAGTAAGAACAGGAGCAAAGACAGATGTTCAGAAAAGTCTGTGATGTGCGCCCATCCATTGTTGGAATCACAGAAAGCTGGTGCCAATCGCAGCGAATCAGGGCTGAGACGTGAGCATCCACCCTGGATGCAGCCAATCGCTGACGCCATACACAATCAAACGTACACATTTAGATATTCCAATTCCTTTGACGCACATGTTATTGTGAGGAAACCGATGCCAACACAGGGGGGGGGGGTCTGATGGAGAGACCGTGACCCAGCCTTGAACTCTGAGAAATATGCACCGTTGTTCTGCCAAATGCTAAGAGACCGAACCCAGCTCAGTCTCTGCATTCTTCTGTCTCCATCAGAACTTCACTCCAGAACCCACTGTGAGCTAGAAGAGCTAGAAAGTCAGTGTAGTCAAGCAAGCGTTTAAAAAAGATCTCAGCGAGTGATTCTCAAAGGAAATCCACTGCTGCACACAACACAAGCAATCCTCTGCTGTAAACCGGCCAGTTAGATTATAAGACAGGGTGGAATCTGATAATAAAAATGTAATGCTAAAAAGCTAATGCGTCAATATTTTTAAACACGAGTAAAAGTGCAAACATGTCATGAGCGTGTACTGTACGCTGACTTAAAGAAGGACCAGAAATCTTTCAACGATAGTGAAAGTTTTAAAAAGTGCAATAGTTTATCAAAAAGTATCACTTCTAAATAGACATTATGTATTAGACATGAAATGAAAGGTTCCATGATACGTTATTAAAGGTGATTTAGAGACAGCAAAAGATTGGCCGTATCTCGGTGATGAAGGGTGTAGGACTGGAGGTGAAAGCTCAAGCTGATCTTTGTTCAGACCTGTTCACGAGACACATAACTCAGCGTTTCCTGCCTTGAAGAACTTCTCGCGCGCCGAGCAAATCCCTCCGGATCTCTGAAGCAATGTTCTCCACTCTAACCGCGTTTACTGCATTTAATTTCTGCTCGACCTCGGAGAACCTCCTGAGCACCAAATCAATCAGTTAATTTTAGTGCAGTGATTTCATTAGCACTCACCTCCGTCTCCAACTGCACCAGCTCCATTTTGGGCCATGGTTCTGCCAGCTGAGCAAGTGGCATGTTGCGGGCGCCTTCGGACTCTTTCGATGCTCAAATTCGGACGGAAATTTCTTCCGAACCCGTGGTTGTCGCGAGCAGACCTTTCCCTTCCTGTCCGGAGCACACGGTCGACTTTCCTCTATTACAAGCCGGGCAGGACGCTCATAATCACTTCACGCGTAAATCCACTTTTAAAGACGTGGACAGATTCACCTCTCGGTCCGGTTAAAAAGAAAGAGTTGCACAGCCACGTTCTTGGAATCGGATAAATCTCTCCTACTCGCGCGCGCACGCCGGTGGACTCGGGTTTATATAAACATTCGATTTATCACCGCGTCTCTTCAGAAAGCTTCGATTAAAGCTGTGGAGAGAAGCGACAGAGATAGAATTTCTCGACGGACTCTTATCAGCGAAAGCTCACAAACAGGACAGAAGAAGCGCTGCTGCCGTTCCGCTCAGAACCGAATCCACGGCGTAAAAGCGCGTGAGCTTTAGCCTATCATTGGTTGAAAAGATTCACCGCCCCGCCCCTTCTTTCAGCTTCCCCTGTTCTGACGCCCCTCTCCGGTTGACGACTGGTAATACAAGCATAGGCGGTCATGTAAAAACACTTAAATATCAAACCTAATGTTTTATTTGTTTGAAAATGTAATATGTTTTGAAATTTAACCTGTGATGTATTTTACCTCAATAATAATTCTTGGTCAATCTGGCGAAAAACTCCATAATTATCCATAACTAACGCTTAAAATATGTAAACCAAATATGCCATTGAATTGTGGTTGTAATTTGTATACATATTTAAAACATATACCTTTATAAAGTATATTTGAAAATACAAACAATCAAAAAGTGTTAAAAATCATACATATTTTATTTTCATTACATGTCCTTAGAAAAAAATACAGTATTCATTCTAAATGTAAATATTCAAATATTCCATTTATTCCACAATAAATAACAATACATTAAATATCTATTTACATTAAAATGCATTCCAACAAATGTCTAATACTGCAAAAAGACAGCAAAGATGTCAACTATGTCATAAATATAAATGTATATAAAAAACTGTAAATATGTTTTTATATATATTTGTATATGTATACGCCATATCATTTGCCGCCTGACTTTTTCCCTCTCATGAGAAGAAGCAAAACCGAAATGTTGCTTTTCTGAGTGGTTACCACTGGCAACCGCAGACCATCTGTCAGCGTCCAGGCCAGTGAACGTGTTGTAGAGTAAGAGTGAGCATGAATGGTCGTCCTGAGACAGCAGTGGGAGTATATGAAGTGTTGACACCGGAGGAGCGTTCCATTGAGTCAAATGATGGCAAACGTACAAATCACTTTAATGGTTCTAAAATGTGATCAATTAGACCCAACTCTATTAGTTGTGACAGTTTAAAGAGGCGTTGCGAGCAGTGACCCATGACAGCAAAAAATTGCAATTATTCTATTCATGAAACCAAATCTCTTCTTATTGCCTGTGAGATATTAATATCACTGCTGCTATTGGTTGGCCTGATGCAAAGAGGATCCGGCAATCTGACGGTTCTTGAACCGTAAGTCTCTTTGGATTAAACACGCTATAGCACGAGGGCCTACTTATGCTGCATAAACGCCAAACACTGTTTATTTTCTGATAATCGTTTCAGAATGAGCAGTGAGAGCTGATACAAATTTTTTTTTTGCTAAAAATGTTTTTGCTTGATACAAAATTTTTGTTTTCATTGTTTCATTCTGGAACTGCTTATCTCACAGACACAATGATATGATTTTCTTCACAGCGATGTAGTGGCTTTTTTGCTGGTGTTGTATTTGACCTGTAATTGTCTGGAAGAAGCTTGGCATCCTCATTAGTAATGTGTCTCTACTTGGTGCTGTGATATGATTTCAGGCCAAAGAGCTGCATCAGTTTCCCCCCGACAACCTCAGGGACTCCCTGTCTCCAGCGCTGGAATATGACTCACACTTAACACATTGCTAGGAAAATCCGAGCATCACTTTAAGACACGCTGCAATTAACCCCCACCCCCACTACACAAGTACATACAAAGAGCCTCATATATACTCCCATTATCAAATCAATATCTAGAACAATGCACACACCTCCTATACCCCCCCCCCCGCCCGCACACACACACTCACACACACACACTATTCATGAGCATGTCCGCCCACTATACACCCACTTCATGTTACTCACACCCTCATATACATGTGAGCAGTTCGGCCGTCAGTACGAGCTGTGTGTGGGTGCGCACACCATTACACGGCACAAATAATAACTCACCACGCTGAAGCCTGAGACTTCCTTTTTTTATATTTTATTCTTATAATAACTCATTAACACATTTCAAGCATGTGTATTTATATTATCATTTAATTATTTTAACTTTGCTTTAGATTAGCATACTGTGAATACGATAAGTTAAGGAATATCTTACACAAGCTCTGTCAAATGTTTTAAAATATCGTATATTTAAACAAATTAGTAACAAATGTCTAAAAGACATACATTTATCAAAATATTTTGTAAGCCACTTAAAAATTAAAAATACAAACACTAGCACAGCAAGGTCAAAACGCAAATTTGAACAGAAGGATAACTTTGAATGACAAATAACACACACAAATTCTAACTAGATTGTGAAGAAAAATAATTACAAGAATAACAATTTAATTGTTTATGTCATTAAAGGTGAGAAATAAAGGTTTGCTATGACATAAAGATAAATTGTAAAGCTTGTGATACCTGACGTGTAGAATCCAAATAATATCTGTTTTATTATAAATTTTATTGTGCACTGAGACACTCAGTTGCTGTAATCATCTTGTTTGTAATAAGGAAATAAAATTGTGTTTTTCGAAAAAAGCTCACGTAAGATGAAAGATGGAACTTCACAACACACTATTTTTAAATTGCACTACGCAGAATCAAATGTTCTGGCTAATGGCTATGAATACATCAGCTTTCTGTCGCTTTTATAGATTTCTTCTATACTAATTTTAGTAGATTGATTAAAAAAAGGCTTCCATCTGGTAATAGGACTGGAAATTAGAAGCCAAAGTTGCTAAAACAAAATATGGATAATTAGTTATGAACTAAGACATTCCGTGAGTTAAAAAAATTGATTTAACATACGGTAATAATTATTAATCAATTATGCAGAAAGATTATTTATGACAATAACAAAAATGGTTATATGATGCACCATGATACTGTGCATAATGTGCATTGAATGAAGGCCTATAATATTTCTGCAGGCAATAGAGAGGTAATAATGTACTACATATTTGAATATGTTTGTGGAAGGTCATAGGCAGCTTATTTTATCAAGTCAAACATGCGTCAAGCCCGATTTGATGCAGATGTGATTCTTTTCTTGTGTCTTTGTGCTTTGTGTCAGCTACAGTGAATTCATTTGCTACTAAATTGCACTATTGGTCTTTTCTTAGCAACCACCGAGGGAATAAAAGCACACACTCATTACAAAAGCACAAATAGCATCAGCCGGACGACATTTTAGTGAAGCCATGTATCTTAAAGCAAAGACGGATCCTCGAGGGACAAATACATTAATAATGGAATAAGAACACGTTAGCTCATAAAATATGCAGCACTTATCAAGAATAAAGAATGTTCCTTGATTTAAATCTACAAAGGAAATTAATAAAAACTACAGAAATGATTTTAATGTAAAGTTTTGACTGAGATTTGTGGTTGTTTTTGCTAAATCCCATGTTTTCCCATTTACCACATCCATGTGAAGATCACGATGAGTTCAGACATGCACTAAGGTATTTTTCCATTTCCTTAAAGCCCCAGGGACTTGTGGAATCTTAGAATAGATTTATAACTCTGTAGTTAAACAGTTATCTGAAAACCAAACTTGAAGAATGACCAAAGTTCGTTTCAAATCTTGGATTGTTGTGCATTTCAGATTAAAGTCTGACACATATAAGACAACTGAAATGTTTCAACACAAAACATTAAGTTGAAGCGTGTGATGAAAAGAATGTTTTCATTTTAAACCTCTAGAAAAGATAAAAAAAAAAAAAAAAAGACAACGTGAAAAAAAAGTAAAAAAAAGTAAACATGACAGGTCCTGATCACACAATACAGAGCTTCAAACATATAATGTACAGGCTGAGCAAGGCATCTGTCAATTACAACAAATCATGCACTTGCTTTGCTTTCATAATAAAGTGTCTTTCATGTTTCAAATCTGCCATATTCATTTGCCCTTACTCAGACGGTCAGCACCTATAGCGTGCAGTCACAGAGACCGCTCTCATACAACCAGACTTGCTTCACGTTTGAACAACAAAGGGCTTCAATAACAGGCATGTGCGTGCGGTTTACGGTCACGTATGGTTTTCAATTAATGAACAACAGGCGTCGCTGTAGTGCACCAAAGTGCGCGTGCGCATGTTTACTTTACAATTGTTTATAAATCCTCACCTCAAAGCTCGTTTTTATGAAAATATTTGTGTATAGTAAATAGCTAAATGTGCTCATTCAAAATTTAAACAAGTGAAAAAAACAGTATTAAATGATGTTCACGTGCTCTAAACTCATGCTGGCGACCTAAAATAAACATACGCTAAACAGTAATAAAAGCATTCAGGAAAAACTAAATAAAAACAAAAACAGGAAGTGGTTAAATGTTGAGATGGTTTAAATACTTTGTTTTCAGGGAAGGAGGCGAGCACGGATCTTGGAACGTTGCACACTTTGTGAAATAGCTTTCTCGGCCCCGCCCTCTCCGCTGAGACAGGCGCAGTGAAGTTGACGCTCGTCTGCGCCGCACGCCATTGGCCGAGAGCGTGGCTTTACCTGTAGGAAGGTGTGCCTGTCTCAGGATGAACTTTTCCTCGCTCTGATCCAGTTCAGAGATTTGAATCCATGTTCCTTACACCATGGAACCCGTGACGTCGTGGAGCACAGAGACAGTCACCGAGTGGCTCAGAGGTGACCGCGTTTATTTCTTCGTTTGTCTCGGCGTTTTTCAGTTTTGTAGCCTTGAATCTGTCAGCAAACGAAGGCCAGCCAGAGCGCAACACACGATCCTTCGGGATTCGAAGGTGTTTATGGAATGAGGAAGAGCGCGGCTGTTTGTATTTGCTCGAAACCGCGTGTACAAAACGCAACTTTTGACAGTTATTCGACATTGTTTTGTTTACAGTTTTTCTTTTCTTCAGTTTTTAAATCTGCTGCTGTCATTCCGTTTACGAGTTCAGACTGGCCCGACTGTTTTCGCGCATGCGCGTACACAACTCGTGCTTGTTTTTTTAGAGTGACTAAAAACTTCTGTTTATTAAGTAAAACAAACAGATACGGTACGTTTATGGTATGTGTACAATATTCTGGTAAAAAGTGTGACTGGAACTTGATAACAGTTTTGGTGGCAGATATTTATGAAATCCGTGTTTGCATTTATTGCAAAACGTACATTTTATTTACAATTTGAATAGTTTACATGGCGGACAGAATCAGGCCCTAGTTTGCAGCTGTAACAATCTTAAAATGACAACAAATTCCTGCAAATTTTATGTCTGTGTGTATGCATCGTGTAATGTAGCACTGCATGTTGCATATGTTTGATTAATAAAACCTCACAAGTAATGTTTTTTGGCCAAACCACGTATTGCATGTGTTTTGAATGTTCCATGAAATTAATCTCTGAACTTTTGGCTCTGGATATTACATAAAACTCTTACACAAAGGAATGTCCTTCAGGGTCCAAAACCTTCTGCTTGTACCCTCTCAGCAAGAGCTGAAACGCTCCAAGTTCATGTTCTATCGGATGGTGTTTGTGTGTCCAGGAATATACAGTACAGTATGCATCTGCTGGACCTGATTATTCATTTTGAAAATGTGCTTTTTATTTAAAAAGAAAAGGTCTATACATACAACTACACAGCTGAAGTGTTCATGTCACTGCTTCATGGACACGCTCTTCCTGCACACTGTTCACTTCCACCCATTGTTTTGGATTTCTGGAATTTATTTTTCAAGTGTTTCAATCAGTGGTTTCATGTTTGAGCTCAATTGCTTTATTCATGAACTGTTGAGCGCTCGCTCTCTCTCTCTCTCTCTCTCTCTCTCTCTCTCTCTCTCTCTCTCTCTCTCTCTCTCTCTCTCTCTCTCTCCCCCCCTCTCCCCCCTCTCTCTCTAACGTGGAGTAGACTAATTCCACAGATAACCGTGTTAAAGCAGCTTTGGATTTAAACCTGTGCCAGTGATGCAATCTAGACCTAATGTCTATTGAGAGTACATTTCTTAACATCACACTGAATTATCACACTTCCAGTGAACATTTTCAAGTTCTAATGTACATCTAAACAGCTTTCTGACTATTGTGAATGTTCTAGTTACATTAAGAGTCTCTTGCTTGTGACAGGCCTGGACGTTCCTCTGCAGCAGTATCCCATCTCCGAGTGGCAGCTCCTTGGCTCGGACCTTCTGCAGCTTTCTCCTGCCCGACTAGACAAACTGGGAGTTATAAAAATTGGACATCAAGAACTCATACTGGAAGCTGTGGAAAAACTATGTGCTTTGGTGAGTTCCAAATAGTGTGTTTTTACAAAAATAGAAATAGAACTCAATGGAAACCTATTGAATATGCATTGAAACGCCCATGTAAAAAACGCTTGAGGAAATATTTTTGGGTATTTTTATGTGATATCTTTAGGATATGATTAAAAAGGAATATTTTAGTAATTGCAACTAGGTAGAAAAAACAAGCACTACATAATGTCTCACCCACTCACTCACTCTTTCTAACTCTATCCTTTTCACTCACTCCTCTCTCTCTCACACACACACACACACACACACACACACACACACACACACTTCTTCAGAGGTACATTCTCAGAATCTGAACACAAACAAATCTGAAGCCAAATAACTAAGAGGGTTTTCTAGAAATTACCAGGGATTATTTTGGACAACTTCTTGTCTCCAATTTCTTGATTTTCTGTTTAGTCATCAGTTAAGTAACTCTACTGAGTGTTTTATTTGTGGTCTCAATTTTTTCACTTCATTCTAAATGTACTTGTTAAACTATCAGCAGATGATGGATAGATGGATGCACGCCGTGTGTGTATGTTGAGAAAGTTTTGCCTGCTGAGAAGATTAATATAGATTTGATGATGTCGTGACTCGCCACGTCTATCATAACAGCAGCCATCGGGCTCGGCTTCATCAGGTTTCCTCCAGGAAATATGAACAGAGTAAAGAACTGTTCTTTCGGGAGTGCGGACAAATATGTGCTTGAAAAATAAGACGTTGGCAAGCAATAAAACGGCTAAATATAATATTTATAATATTTAAGTATAATAGCAATATAATTGGAAAAAAAGCTAAATAACCAACCACCGTCTTCAGATAATTGAAGATATTATGAATGTTAGGTGTTGAAACACTTAAATGACAATAAATCGGGTGCATACTAAAATGATGTTGTGTCAGCAATTAAGGGAAAAGTTGGTGTGTCTGCGCAGACGTACAGTGTTGGCGGTGAGAGTCTGCGCAGCGTGACTGAGAAACTGCGTGCGGTGGCACACTCCCTGCAGATGGGCATACAGGGACTGTGGCGGATTAATGCTGCAGACAGTCACAGCGCCATCAACCTGCAGCCACACATACTGCACGCGGTTGTGGAAGTGATCACCGGAACCAGAGGACTTCTGTCTTTACTCAATAGGTGAGAATCGCACGGTGATCTTCCGTCTTCACATACTGTGTGTTTAAGAGTACAGAAACGCACTTGTATGCCACTGTGAGTTGTAGCCATGATATTAACCTCATCCACAGGTACCAATTTGCGGAGCAGGCTGGATATACAGGAAGTGACAAACTGGTTACACTGTGCAAGGATCTGGACGCTACGGTGCACAAGGTCAGTGTGATAAGAAATTATTCGCAATGTAACTTTTTTTTGTAAATGTACTGTATATGATGTATAAAAGATATTTAGAATGCCTTTCTAAATAATGTATGAAAATAATTTATCTTAATTAGCTGTCTGTCTGTCCATCTACCGATTAATGATTAAAAAAAAGTTATGAGATCTAGTGTGACTATGATTGTTTGGCTTTCTCCCTGTCTTATACACATCAGCTCAATATCATGCTGACAAACCGTTTTCCATCATGGGTGTGTGTCTCATAGAGAGGCGGCAGGAGGAGGGGCTTTAGAGGTTTGAAAGCAGTCCTGGGAGTGTTATTCACTAGTTGTAGGGCGAGAAGAGAAGACGTCACATGCTTGTGGTTACATCAGAGGAGTTTCTGTCACCTGGACCAGCAACAGTAGGATTCAAGATTGTTCAAGTTTTCTAGCTTAAGCTTCACTTGAATATGTCCGTCAGAATTGCGTCAATTTTAAAAGGCTGTGTGATTTATTAATTTATTTTTTAGTTTTGTGTTGTATAGTGCCAGTTGAGCTTTTGTGAGGCCTCGGAGAGCTTGCAGTTGCTTAAGACAGGAAGGAAAGTGAAGTAAGAGTTGTTGTTTGTGTGGATGATATTTTCACATTTTATATTCAAATGTTTAGTTGGCAAGCTTCCCTTTACCCTGCGTGTTAGTGTGTGCTGCACTGGTCTACAAGGTTGTTGTCTCTTTCTGGTGAATAGGGAAGGCTTGTGAGCATCAGATGAACTTAATGAAGTACCTTCAGTTACCGAGGCTTCAACGTTATGTTGTCATTGTCTTCAGTCTCGACTGTACCGTAGATTGTCTTTGTCTCTTTTGTCGGTTAAACAGGTTCTGAAAATCACTGTTATAATCTTTAGAGCTGCAGTGTGTTGTTCTGCTGAACATTAGATTTCTTTTTGTATTTTTTCACTGTAGCAACAGCAACAGGGTTGTGACTTTGAATATCAGTAAAATTGTGTAGTCCTTTGAATAAAAAGCATGCATTTTTTTTACATTTTATATAGAATAGTGTGTGTCTGTGTGTGTACACACATGCGTACTATAGTTTTATGTGGTAGTAGTTTAAATGGATGGCTAGCGCTGATTTAAAAGAAACTAAGCATTTTTGTGTTTTATTTCTCTGACAGCAGCTCAAATGAAAGTTTGTGGTAAATCTGATATCGATGTTGCTCAACAGTCATTTAAATGATTTACAGAAATTCTAATAATTTAACAGACACTTGAACGGATGATTATGTACGCATGACACGCTCGTACGTGAATAATCTGAGCGTAACATCTTGGTTGTAGAGCAAGAAAAGGCCCGAAGGTTCAGATTACAGTGTCGGAACAGAGACTGCATTCTGCTGCCTGTGATGAGGCTTCTATTTGACATTTGAAGTCGGCTCATAAAGCGGAGTGTTAAATCAGCTGTAAGGTCAGGTGGGTTCAGGAACATCTTAAAGATTCATCCCTTAAGCTGAAAGTTACTGTTCGCAGTTTTATGATATTATTCATCAGATATATTGTGTTGAAGCTGCAGTTAAGAACAGTTAAGTGTTTTCACATACACACACACACACACACACACACACACACTCTCACAGTGACATTAGAGTTATATTTACAATAACTAAATCTCAAAGATCAGTTTACACCATGGACATTCATCCGTCGCTTTCTCAACCACTTTTAGTTTCTGAGTCACAATTAGCTGGAGCCAATCACCAGAACTCGTAGAATGAAGGCACGACACACCCTCTTGGTAATTGCTTGCCAACCAAAAATAAGAAGTAGACTCAAGGCAGTGAGTCCACTACACCACCGTGCAGCCCTCTATAAGACATAATGCAGTGTTTTAGTCCTGAACCACAAGCTAAAAGCTATCGGATAATAAAAAGACAAAGAATCCATATCATGTTCTCAGTGTGTAGAGAGTCATTCAAACACGTGTGTTGAATGTGAGAAGTGTGGATGATCCAGAATGTAAGTCTATTCTTTTTTTAGTATCATGAGGTCGTTTCAGATCTTGTGGCCCAGATACAGAGCGTTTGATGTTTTGTGCTCCTCAGCATGGAGATGAAGAGTTGTAGACTTTATTTTGCCCTTTGCTCTGGCTCCATCTTATTATGTTACCATACAGAAATCCCCTTTTTCATAGACCATGAGATTGTGATTGGCATCTGCTTCGATTATTTCGTTGAGAAATTTAATATAAAGTAAATGCACACTTATTTTGTTGTGAAAGATTTTTAATAAATGAATGTCTGGGAATCTCTTTTAAGAGAAAATGAGTCTTTCTAAGAGCCCAAAAAGATTAAGTGATCATGTGTAATAGGAATAAATAATATTTAGTTAGGACTGCCACAATTGGCCAGCGTAATCAATAATGTAATTTATCAAGCATTGTGTTCACCAATATGTTAAAAAAAAAATTCATTATTGTTCAAAAATATTTACGCATATTATTTAAGGTCATATTTAGTTGGTCTAAACAAACCTAACAAACAAATATGGTAATCATTTTATAGTTTATAAATAGAAATGTAAATATACTATATCTTGTCTTTTAAATTATACATTTAATGACAATTGCTTTGTTGTAATTTACTGGTAAATGTCCAAAATTAGCCAACAAAAAAAAAATAAAAAATTAAACTAATGGAGTAAGTGGAAATACAATAGATTCAAACAGAGGAATTTGCAACTGTCAGATTTAATGTTGATAAGTAATCATTAGCTAAAAGTCTTTAATTCATCCATTAGTAATTTCTAGAACATTTTCCTTGTGATATTACATTAAACATGTTTGTAAATACAGCAAACCATAAACGATGACTAGCGCTGCTTTTATTTTCTTTGTTCTGTTTGTTTTTACAGTTTAGTGATATCATATGTGCTGAATTAAGTGGTGATTTCAAAGCAAAAGCCCATCCTGGAATGAGGCAATTAGTGACAAATCTGCCAATTGCTGATTGCAACAGAATCTGGTTATGTAATAGAAAGGCACATGCAGCTAAAGAGCAGATTTACAATTAGACCGCCAGAGGATGCACTTCTTTGAGAAAGGTGAACTCATATACACTTGTAGAGATATTCAACAGATCCGCTAGAATAGCCAGCGTAGGTGTCAGTAGGAGTTTCTGAGTATGTATAGGTATCGTGTAAATACTATATCTAACACTGATTCTGAACAGAAAAGATGTAACTTAACTGTTGTGTGTCTGTGTGTGTGTGTGTGGGGGGGGGTTGTTTGGGGAAGTTCGACACCTTTTCTACAGAACAAGAACTGAAATTCCTTCTGTGCATGTCACGTCATTCAGTCTGTTCTGTTTCGTGCAATTCACAGAAATGTTAATGGTGAGGCTTCAGAGATGTGTTCTGGTGTTAGTGTTTTGTTTATGGTGTCATCTGGAGGAATTTGTCGGCGCAGTGGACCGCCTGTTTGCTGAAGTGGAGCTGCTGCCGGCCTGAGGATCAGTGTTTATCTTTAGGGATGTTACATAAGGTTTCTAGGACACCGACTAATCTTCTAATGATCTGAATCACTGTGTGTTTTCTGTTATTGAGTAATTAAATTTGAAATGGCGGCGACGTGCTGATGTTTAGCTGAATCAGCCAGACGCGCGTGAGATTACGGTCACTCCTGCCTATGTGTGGATCTTTCTCCAGCTTCAACCTGAACACTGTGGTTGGAACAGGCTTTCATTTCTCTCTCTCTCTTCCCTGTAGGACAACACCGTGTATGAAAAGGAGAAGGACATCATTTCCAAAGTAAGAAATTATGGCTCTTTAGTTCAAAGTTGCTGCGAGTTCTTTTGGAACAAGATGAGCTATTTCCTAATCTGAGTGTAATTTGGCAGCTCTTCTCTTTTCAAAGTGTTCTCGCTCTCTCTATCGGACAGTGAAACTAAACATGTTTTTTTAAATTCTGTAACTAAATGGATACAATTGGAACAGAAAGAAACTTGACGTCGGAACATTGCGTACTTTAGTTACTTTGAGTTGCTGATACAAGTAATCCAGCTTCAGTGTAATATCTTTTTAGCCTTGCTTTTTGAAACAAATTATCTAAGAAAATGTAATTTTAAAAGTTTTTAATACATGTGGTGTTTTATATTTTATACAACAGGACAGACTTTACATTATTTAGCTTTTTTTATTGTTATGCTTTCGTGATGTAAAGGTGCTTTGGATTAGTAACTAGCATCTGATGATGTGTCCTGTCATATCCGTATATCATACGGTGTTCCAGTACATGATGCGTGACAGACCTTCTCTCCTCAGTGTCGTCTGTTAGTGGAAGAGTGTGATGAGATCTTAACCGTGAGTCCAGTGTCTCTTCTTGCTTACACGCCGCAGCTTGAGAGTGTTGACCTTGACTCAACCTCACCTGGACATCACGTGGTAATCCATCTTACCGTCTCCTCATCTTCATTTTCGAGTCTTTTTTTACTTTTCTCAAAACGTTTTCATGCCGAATCCGGATTCTTCATTGTCCCTGCTTTTTATGGAATTATCAGGCTTAAAAGACAGATATTGTGGTTTTCATACAGCTCAATCAGCTGAGCAAATGTTTGCTGCACCAAGGTTGTGATTTAGAATTGCAGGAATTAGCAGGAATAGTGTGAAGTTTGGATTAAATTTGGGTTAAGTTTGGAAAACAAACTTTAAATAAGTATGTCCAGGAAAAAGATTGCGCTTTTATTGATCTAAATGCAGCAAATCAATGAACTCTGACATTAACGTTTTTGTTTAGTCATTGTTTGTTGTCACACAATATTGCAAATACAATAATGCAGTTTTTTGTTTTGTTTTTTGGGATATTTTAAAACTTGTATTTTTGACAAATGTGTGAGAACTGGTGCTCTAACATGCGCTAAAGTGAGTTATTGGATGAAATCTGTCTGCTAGAACTTTGTTTTCTCGCTGTGCCAAGTGCCAACCACATATTCTCAACTGAAGAAAAAGTTTACTGGAAAGCTTGTTGTATGTATTGATTGACCCTACTGTTCGTGTAGATTCTGCTCTCATAATCCCGCAGTAGAAGCGGATGATTAAATAAACCAGCAAGGTCTACAGATCTCACTGTGCTTGTATGACTTAGAACCTGTGGTTTGCATAATCTGAAGTTGGTTCCTGGCTTGAGGCACATCATTTTTTTTCACATTTAACAAGATCACAACCGTTGGATTCAGACATCATGCTGAGGAGAAGTCAATGACAGTGAAAAGCATCAAGCGGTGTAATCCTGGGTCTCCGTGCATTAGATGAGCAGAACAGTCGTGGTTCTCATCGACTGACTCTCTGAAGCTAAAGTGGACATGTGGACATGAAGGTGGACATGAAGATGAATGTGCTGTTGAATGAGCATTTCACTGTCTTAAATGTGATTTGAAATTGAAGTACTGCGGATTTTTGACTCGTGTATTTTTATTTGCCACACTGAATTTTTGAGTGCTTTTTCAAAATTTGAGTGACTTTTTTTTTTTACCCAAATTCTTAATGTTCCTTCTCCCTTAACTTTTGTACTCGCTTTTTTTTTNTTTTTTTTTTTTTTTTACCTAACTTTTAAAAATGTTTCTGCTTTTGATTCATTTATTCCCTTTTATAGTCTTCAGAAGAGTTTTGTGAGAAGGCTTTGGATGAAGATGAGGTCGTTCAAGTTAACGGCCAGATAGTTGTGAGTTACCCCCCCACACACACACACACACCTGTATTTACTGTAATTGTTTTGCCAGGTCGGCTGGAGCAGACCAAACCTCATTAAAAAGCTCGAGGAAAATCCGACCGGGATCACCCTGGTTTTGAAGAGAGTTCCAACTTTCCTGAAGCGAAAGGAGAGCCAAGCTAAGTCAGAGGTAGCAACTTTATTAGTTTATAATTGTGATCATCGAATTCCTGTCAATAAAAACATCTAGTAAATGCTATCGTTCTGATGTAACATTTTCATTTGGTTTGGATGGATCGATAGATGGATGAATGAATGGATTGATGGATTGATGGATGGATGGCTAGATAAGCAGCCGGTGTGGAGGTGGTTTAACCTCAGGAGCCTAGCACTGGGTTTTCTCTGGCATGTAGCACAGAAGTGCCAAACACCATGTCACAGACCCGTCACAGCGATTCGCTCGTATCCTCGTCAACATTCTGTCACCTCCACGGCTCACCATGTTAGCCCTGGGACAGTCTGTTGCCTATGGCGCTTTAGTGGGGTTTTTCGTGAAGCGGACGTCAAGTAACATCAGCACTGATTCTCTCTTTCAGCGCGTTGAGGAAGAGCAGGAGGAGGAGGAGGTAGAAGAGCAGGAGGAGGAGGAGCAGGAGAAGAGCAGACATTCTCTTTTGGGCCTAGTGGCAGCCTCCGTGCGCTCTCTGTCGTTCAGGTGATCAGACTGTCTGAGGTCTGTCATATTGCAGTGTGTGTGTTTGTGTTCACGTGCGCCAACCTTTACTGCAGAATGAGGCATCTGTGGGTTTCCTTTTATAGCTTCGTGTTAGCAACAGAAAATATTCTGTTGAGTGTATTCCCACTGAAATTTGCGTGAATGTCAAAATGTTCTTAGCTTATAATAATAATAAACTGAATGAAAAACGCACCCAGATCCTGAAAAAGCTCTTTACTGTAAAAGATTCGACAGCTGGTATAGATAATTTGGAAGATTGAAAAACGAGACAGAGGACGAAAGATGCGTGAAGTTATGAACTGAAATGTGTATTAAGAAATAATTTTCAATGAACATCACTGCAATTTAATTTTCATCCAATAACTATATGTTGTTGCAGCCAATAGCTGTAAGTTTGCCTTTTTGTATCCCAAATCTTTATTGCAATACAGTATTGTGAATTGTATTTATGTATAATAGATCAGGCCCAGACACGCTGCATCAATTTAGGCGAGATAAATCAACTCAACTGGCTGATCAAACCTCCAGTGGACCGCAGATAAGCACCTTAAAACATCTTCACTTGGGGACAGGTAGGAGTTCTGCTCTTATTCACACTAGAACAAGACTTAAGATGGGTTCTTACTGTTTTAGACCCTCAGCGATCCAGTCGAAAGAGTTTGGAAGTGAGATTGACTGTAAATAGAAGCCCATCACCTAGAAGCCGAGAAGCAAATCGGGCCAGTGTCAGCTCCTTGCCTGACATGGCCGGTTTAAAAGTAAGACACATTTTTTTTTTTTTTTACAAATATTAGAATTGTGATTTTACTGTAAGTTTCTTCTTCAAGCTAATTTAACTATAACTATAAATGTACGTGAACTTGAATGTACGGAACTGCCGCGGCCGCTGCGTGAATACGAATGTACGTAACTAACTGACCCTAAACCCAGTTCTCAGGACATCGTCAGATTATTCGAGGTTGCAATGGAATTAATAGCGATTGCAATTAGTTTACAGGAAAACTGGAAGTGAAGTTTTGAAAGTTATACACTTTGTTTGAACATTTATATTACTGTACAGTACTGTACTTGCTTATGACATATAAGCAGTGCTACTTTTAAATATTAATAGATGAAAAATATTAAATATTAAAAAGTTAGATAACATTGTAAATATGCATAATTTGATTTTACACAACAATACATGCGAAGAACAGTTATTTTTACTTTTGATACTCTTGATTGTTGCAATATGCTTAATGAATATTTGCATAATTTATAACAAATTTAGTTTCATTTATTCTTTGAAACTTTATTATTAATGTATGTTTTTGCAATGCCTTGGTTAGTACACCATCATAGCAATAAATGCAATGGTACTACTAACAATTGCCATAATTTCTTTCGGTGTTTCGGTTTTCGTTTTTCGGCCAGGTTTTCTTCTTTTTCGGTTTCGGCCAAGAATTGTCATTTCGGTGCATCACTACTCCATAGCTCACTCTTGTTCTCTGTGTTAGGTATTACTATGCCAGTCGCTGTAATGATCCACGGTCATCAAGTTCTGCAGCTTCATTCCGACAAATTTTTCACCTCTGTGGTCCACATATAACACTCAGTTACAAACATAGTCACGTATAAAAAAAATTAACAACGACGTTCTTTAAAAATGATACAGTACTTGAATGCCTTGGTTTAGTTAATACGAATAATATTGTTGTAATTTGAGCCCTTGGGCTTCAGTGAAGCATCTGTTTTCTCTTCAGCTGTTTATCTGTCTATCTAGAAACCGTTTTAATGTAGCTACCCCTTGACATCAGCAGATGGTTTTCAAAAAGCCTCGCATTTTATAGAGCAATGACTTTTTTTTTCTCACCGCAGGAGGAAAAGGAAAACAAGAAGAGCTTCACCAAAGGTTAGTCCTGAGTGCCACCCCTGCACTCACTGCTTTATTTGAAGCATTTCACTTCATGATGAGGTTTAAGAGCAGGTTCTCTCTGTAGGAACACGGACGGCGATGAGCCGCAGGAGGGTTTCCTGTCGAGAGCTCAGCCGCCCTGAGTGTGATGGCTGGCTATGGAAGAAGAGAAAAGAAGTCTTCATGACTCAGAAATGGCAAAAATTCTGGTTCATTCTAAAAGGCCCGACCCTGTATTGGTATACAAGTCAACAGGTTAGTTGGAGCTGGTAATAAGGCTAAACTGTTGACCAGAGTTGTCATAAGTTAGTTAGCACAAGCGATTCTGGTTAATCTGTCACATCGGGAGCAGATCATTTTGGTCTTAAAGTCTAGCGCATGGGTGGCAAACTTTTTGATTTGTGGGCCACAATGGGTTCTATCCTTTGACATGGGTGCCGGACAAGGAGCAGATTGATGGAGTGTTTTAGGCAGCCTCACCTCACTGGAGAACACGTACACATAAATTGGGATATGGAGGAAATACCGTATTTTCTGGACTATAAGCCGCACCTGTATATAAGCCGCATCTGCTCTATTTTGGGAAAAAAAAAAAAAAAACATAAACAAGCTGCACACAAGCCGCATCCACTCTATTAAAAAAGTTCCCTTTCCAGTTGTTCACTGGACACTACTGGGGACAACATTACCTGACAGGGAACAAGGGTTTCGCGTGGACCGCGAGGTTTGCTGATGTCTGAGAAGGGTTTTGCGCGCATCCTGCGTCTCCCGCGCGTCTGGTAGCGGCTGGAGAAGAGCCTCTGCGGACGTGTCTGGCGCCGAGATGCATATGTCAGACGTTAGCAATGTCGGACGCCCCAGCGCTCGCGCCTGATATGCCCCATTCAAAAACTTTTTAAATTAATATCTCCGCGGCCACGCATGCTACGTATATTATTAATGAATATTTTGTTCCGTTACTTTACGCATAACAATTGTTCGTTTATACGTGGTGCAATAATTTTTTTTTTGCATGCATTCGTTAAATGAATGAATGAATGAAATTTTATAGTATTGGTAGCATGATAATTTTTCGTTTTTTACGTGGTGCATGAAACACTTACTGTTTTATTGCTTGACATTTGTTCCGTTGTACTGTATGTATCTGCTTAACAATCTTTTTTATGTTATGTCAAGTATGTACACTTACTTGCCATTATTACTAGACATCCTGTGATTTTTGTACTGATATGTTTGTTAACATTACTTTAATAAAGAATTCTACGTGAAAAAAATTGTTTTAAAAGTCTAAGAATAAAGAATAAGTGTTAAATAAATACGTAAATGCTGATTTTCACCTATCGCGGTCGGGCTTGGAACATAACTACCGCAATAAACGAGGGTTCACTGTATTTACTACAGGAACATAACGATTTTGAATTGTAAATGTACATGTATGTAACTAAAAAGATTCTTTCCTAACCTGTATTTTAACACCAGCAACTTTGCTGATTAAAACAATTATATCTGCTTAGAGCGGCCCTAGTGGTGGAAAAAAATCTGCAGAATAGCCGCACCTTTGTATAAGCCGCATGGTTCAAAACATATGAAAAAAGTAGCGGCTTATAGTCCGGAAAATTCGGTATATGCTTTAAGTCCAAATGAAAACAAGGAAAATGTACAACAAATTTTCTGACCTTGGAAAAAAATATCTGACTTTCATTAAAGTTTTAAAGTTTCACAAGCTCGGTGTGCCGGATTAAAACGTTTAACGGGCCGCATGTGGCCCCCGGGCCTCAGTTTGACCGTGCCTGGTGTAGCGTGTCTCAATCGCAATACTTTGTCATTCATGACCAATTGAGAGTAAATTGAAGTGAGTTTATCAGTGTTGCCAGTAGGGGCAGAGTCTACAGTGCTATCTAAATCTTAGGGCAGTGCTCTGTATTTAACCATCCAGTAATGTTACACACACAAAGTGAAGCGTCACTCACACACCCGGAGCAGTAGGCAGTCATAAGCCGATAAGGCTGAGTAACAGGTCATTAGAGCGACTGATTCTTCCATTTTGTCTTGACTGTGCGTAGTTACACTCCAGACCAATCAGATTGGTTCCTTAGTTTTACTCTGTGTCCTGTTTCATGCACAATATTATAGCGGTGAAATGCTAAAGTGCTTCTGTGTTCTGATGCAGGAAGAGAAGGCCGAAGGGTTGTTGAAGATCGGCAGATACAGCATCGAGGGTGCAGGAGAGCACAAGCGGAAGTAGTAAGTGTCGTCAACCACAATAATCCACGTTTTTCTGGTTGTTTGGGTTTGCGCGTGTGTGAAACAGACGTCTGGGGGATTAGAGGGCATGTTACTGGAAACCTGTGAATAACAGAATTACACTTGACGTTCTTCCCCCGCAGAACACAGGAATGTGCCAGCGCACTGACAAATGTCCTCCGTGCTCATAGGATTGGACTGCTAATGCATCTTTCATGAGATTACTGGTCATTATCATCTCACTTCTGTCTCTTCTGCTCTTTTCCTGCTAGTGTCTTCAAAATGTGCCATCCACGCTTTCAGGATTTCATCTTCGCTGCGGATAATGTAACTGAAATGAGCAAGTGAGTGCAGCTGCTTACAGACACGTTCTCTAATGGTTGTCAAACTAAATTGCAGGAATTACTGTGTGCATCTCTGAGTACAATTTATGAAGTTGTCCGCAAATGTCAGAACAATTAGATGAAGCCACGCACCTGCAGTGAAAGTAGACGCGTAAGACAAGCTGGTTTGTTAAGTTTCAACTGTTACTTATTTTGCATGAAACATCAGTTTCTGTTCAGGTGTGTAATCCACAGCGTGTCAGGCACAGTAAAGATCCTGTTGGATCGACTTTTAGTCCAGAGCAAAAGATTTCAAATTGCTCGACAAAGCCACATGACTGATCATAGAAATACTGAAGAATAGAAAAACTGTTCTAATCTAATTGTTCTTATACTGTGTGTGTGTGTGTGTGTGTGTGTGTGTGTGTGTGTGTGTGTGTATTTACATACACATTATATAGAGTTTAAAAAATTTAAGCTGAGCAAAGGTACATTCGAGCATTGAAGAATCTGTTCAATCTGCCCTGACGCGTTCTCCTGACAGACTGATTCTGAATAAAAACATCACATACATCGGAAATGCAGTTTAACGGATATTCTGACCAGACTTGCTAGACGTGAGGCTTTCAGACTGTTGCGTGTGCGTATGTGTGCTCTGCCGGAGACCAACATGCGTGTGAGGCAGTGCGTGTCAATCTATTGTTGTGAATTATTAGACTGTTTTACCCTATATACTGCCGGTGTCTTGGTCCTGTTTTTAGTGTGTATGGTGTTGATTTACGCTCCTCCTGATTTATGTCTTACTGTTGTACCTATTGCCTGACGGACTTCATTAACAATTGTTTTTCTGCATACAGCAATTGAGTCGAGACCTTCTGAGCGGAGTCAGCTCCTGTTAATTGGGACACATCGGGACACTCACATTTTGCCCCAATAAAAAAAAAAGTGGCACAAGTTTGCGTTATGAGATATGATTTGAACTTTATGATTTGTCCCAATAAAGCGCTTGCCCTCTTTTACTGGCAGCTCAATAGATCAAGGTCGGCTGTTTATATAATCTGGTATAGAGACCTTGGTTTTGGACCTTGTGAAAATGTTGGAATTTTAGTGCTGCTTAAAATGTTTTTTAAATGAAAGTTGGTTTTTGTATTTAGTAGTACAATATACGTTTTAAAAACATTAAAAGAGAGTACAACTACAGTAGTCGCAGTAGTCTAATACAAGTTTGTTAAATTTAATGCAATTTTTGGAGTGTTAGTCTCTTCTGAAAGGGATGCTTCTCCTGGGCAGTAATGGAGTTTGAGTGTGTTGCGTAAGCGCTCGACAGTGTGAAGTTTCTCCAGGCCAGACGAGCTTCCTGACACTCAATACTTCTAAATATAGCGCTGATAACCACTCGACCTAATATGATGTTAAACTGAGGGCATGACTGCGGAATTTACTCCGCTCTCGCCGGACAAATGCGCGCGTTAGTTTGACTGGAGGTTTTTGTCCATGTATGTCGGTGCGCAACCGCTTTGTAAAAAGCCGTGCGTGAACTCACTGGGAAACACTTCAGAGTTCAACAGTGTCGATCAGTTTGCAGCTTTTTAAAGGAGTTGAATGTGAAATGGTTTACCCTGGTGAACGTATCCTGGCTTGAACTTTCTGTAAGCTTCTAAATCGGTTATTTTTTCAGAAGTTCATCTCTGCCCTCTAGCGGTCATCAGAAACATCACAACATTATAGTAGTTACCGGTATAGAGTATATGAGATGGTTGTTATGCAGCTTTAGTCCGTTGTTTATAATATTAAAATGTATTTCTAAAAATGTATGTGATTTTGAAATTTTAATCTACTAAATTGAGTTGGTGACGGGCTGGTTAAATTCAAACAAAAGGGACCCTACAACGAACACATAATAATGAGTATTATGTGAAAAATGCTAAAGTGTCTCTTGTTTTGTCTGTTTTTTCGTTTTGAATCAACAGATGGATTAATTGCTTAATGACAGCGATTCAGAAACACAAGAAGCTTCTCCAGTCTCAGCCAGACAATGAAGAAGGTGGTAAAACTCCTTGAATGTGTCTCTAATGGAGAAACTGACCTGAGAATGTGTTTTCTGTTGTCAGACTGTTATAGTGAAACTGAATCAGAGGAGGAATCCTCTCGTTCTCCACTTCCACTCCGCAAGGTAATCGCATCGGTGAGCATCTTTCACACAGAGTTACACCCAAATGTGTGTGAATATTTTTCATTCTGTTAAATGTTCTGTTAAAAAACCCTTTTGTGGGTTAATTACATTTTCTTTGGTTTTGGTTAGTGTCCTATTTCTTGATGTCATATCTGTAGCCATATGATTAAATTGTGAATACACTGTGAATAAGCAGCGATCGATATACATTGGTTGAATTTCTTTTTGATGGCAGAAAACTCAACCTCAGTCAAGCACGCTTCCTCGAACCAAGCCCAAGCAAAACAGAAACTCTGAGTCGCTGACCATGTCAAAAGCAGAAGGAGCCAAAGTGGCAGGTAAGCACAGCATCATCACTGTGACTGTCACTCGGCCTATGTTAACTTCACCTGACTTTTCAATCTCAGGAACAGTGGATGAAATGGACAAAATGTTTCACAGCCTGAAGAAAGGAGGGGTAACTCTGATTGGTCAGAATCAACCAGTGACTCACGATCAGCTCCGTAGATCCTTCATCAAACGCAACAAGAACCCAGCCATCAATGAGAAGATCCACACGCTCCGCGCTTTGCAGAGCACTCTCAAGGTCAGATGAGCACCTTATACTTCTGATTGTGTTGTCCATGTGTCTCATTGGCTGCTGCTGTTTCCTAGGCAAAGGAGGCGGAGCTACAGTTGATAAACAAGATCCTGGAGGATTCTGAGTTCTCGCCACAGAAGTTCCGTGAGTGGAAGCAGTTGAACGAAGAGCTACTGCTGGACATCGAGAGTCAGCAGGGCCAGACGTCGTCACCAGGTGCAGATTCCAGGACCGGTGATGATGCGAGTGGATTAGGCTTCAGCGATGGAGAGCAGCTGGTGGACGCCGATGCATCTGATAAGAGAGACTCCACTCTGACAGACACGGCTTCCCCAGTCACAGACAAGAACACTGGAGTGGAGAACTACTTTTACATATGAAGCCTGAAGAGACTGTAGAGACTGAACTGGACACTTTGGAGTTAGCGTGACAGAGAGACGTCTGCAGCGACGCGGACACTTGCCTTGTTTTTCTGACTTTGTCATGAACTGCTACTGATTGACAAAAGAACAAATTTAACCGTAGGCACTTAAATAATGACAAAGGACATCACACCGATTTGTAACGTCTAATAGATGTTTTAATCTCGTTTTAACATTATAATTTTGCATTATTTGCATGTAGTCGATTCAGTCGTATCCAACAATGGTTTTGATTGATGTATTTCTGTTTGGCCCAAGTTCTGTAAAAGTATTTCTTTTTACATAAATGTATTTTCTACATCCTGTCCTGAGACTGTGACTGTAAACTGAGACAGAAGTACCGGTAATCGATCGCTAAATGCTCAAGAAGGGCCATTATTTCCGAACTACCACACGGTGGTGCTATGTGCACCAGACAGTCATTCATCTGCGTTAATTTTAGTTCATGTGGCTAAAGTCAGTTGTTTGGGAAATATATAGAAAAGATTCTTGGATTTACAATCAAAAGCTTGCAGGTTCTTGTCCCGTTCCAGTTGGTGCTATAATCGGTCTATAACGAGTGTCGTTGAGCAAGACACAAACCCCCAAATGCCTCCAGACACCATGACTTAAGGCTGCCCACTGCTCTGCTCTGTGTGTGTGTGTGTGTGTGTGTGTGTGTGTGTGTGTGTGTGTGTGTGTGTGTGTGTGTGTGTGTGTGTTACTCGCTTAAAGTGTTTGTTTATTCACTTTAATAACTTTACTTTGCTTTCCTCATTTTATACTACTTATTTCAGAGAATTCTAAAACTAGAACATGCGACTAGAACAAAATATTTTTTGTGTTACATAACATTTATTTTTTCCTATTTCCTGTACATTACAAAAACAAAAAGCGACACAACACACACTGTTGTAGGTTCCGAACTAAATTCTCATTACTCCACCGATGTCCTTCGATAATAACGCCTACATCTTTTTGGAACATTTGGCTTCTCCACCGCTTTGGCGACTGCACGGATCCTCAGAATGCTTTGCGTTAACGTCAGATACAGTAATTGTTAGTCAGCGTGACAAACTGATTATCAGATGTGACGACAGAGAGATTGCAGTCTGACTATTCGAACAACAACGAGAAGGAGGACATGGGTTTCAGTTATTTAATAAAACAAACAACAGGCCTGATAGCTTTATTTACACAGAACATTTTGATGATGATGATGACGATATTAATAATAACAGTTTTACAAAATGAACAGCGACCAAGTATATGCAACACCCCACCACCTACAGCACGGCCTGATGACAGTTCCACTGTGCTTTGATTTCCTGGCAGTTTGATGCAGAATGAAGAAAGTGTAATGAAGAACACCAACGTCTGGCAGGAGAACTAACAGCGGGTGAGTGATTAGTTCTTCTTCATGTTGGCTATGCGTAAGATGGTCACAGACAGACTAACAGTTCACCTCGTACATCTCAGCGCTATCTTTGAGTCTCTGCTTGGGACAGGATGGGCAGCGCAGGTTCCGGAAGCCGAAGAGCAGCGCGGCTCCGCCCAGCACCTGCACCCAGGCGCCCACCCACCCAAAGTAAAGAGATCCGGCGGGGTGCAGCGTTAGCCGCGGCGGCTTGTGTATGTTCACCTCCTGGGTCTCTGAAACAGCAGGATCCGCCTCAATCCCCAACCTGGAGAGGTGGCGCGTGTACACGCCTAGCGCCGCGATGCTCAGCAACCCCGCCGCGGCCACCAGCAGGCCACCCGCCGCTGCCACGCTCCTGAGCGGGATGTCGGTCCAGCAGCGCACGCCCACACTGGCCAGCACGATCCCGGCGCCGCACAGGAACAGAGACGACAGGACCATCCCCTGAACCAGTCGGAGCCGAGCGTCCCGCTGATAGGAGCCGGACACGGGCCAGCACTCTTTGACCTCTGAGTGGACCACCTGCAGGCAACTCTCCCACAGGCCGTCTGACCGCAGCAGGAGGAGCTCGGTGGCCCCGCCACGCCCGGCCGCGCCCAGTCGCGCCTGTCCCTCCCGCCACTGAGGCGTGATTGCGGCGGTGAAGACCAGCACAAGACCCAGAGGAGCGAACACGACCCCCATCAGCATTGACCCTGGAGTGTGCGTCATGCTGCGAGGACCTGCTGGTTAAAAGCAAGAAATAAAGCTGGAAGCAGCAATGGCGGTGTTTTTCTCTTGTTTTATGTGACAAAGAGCAATCTTCAAAGCTGACAGGCTTGTTTTGTCTCCAAATTATAATCCTCATTCAATCCTGTAGTGCTAAAATCTTTATGCAAATGAGAAATCATGTGACATTGTTGGTGTGACCAGAACACTGAAGTCTCCTCCATTTCAATGAGGTTTGTGTAACTGAAACTCGCCACCCTTACAAATTATTACTTATTATTTCGCAATGCATTGTTATTACATGGTGAAAACTATTGTGATCTCTGTCATTTCAGACAACGGCAAATCATACAAGCACATCTTTTTCTAGTTCATGACATCATGAAACCCCCTATAGTTGATTTAATTAATAATGTCGACCGGTTCTGATGAGCAGATGCTCTGTGACCTGATGACTGAGATGAGACGGGAGGATTGATCAGATGTGAAAGTAGCATAATTTTGACTTTCAAATCTGTATATAATAGAGAGCGAATGTTCAAATTGAACAAATACGACCCAGTGGGCTCAGAGCCCTCAACATCTATTTTCTAGAACGTATACAAGAATAATCAATAATACCCATTAAATGATGCTATTCATTTCGGTACACTGCTGGTTCTTTGTTTCTAAGAAACATCCTCCTCACGTTCGCCTAAGACTATTTTAGCTCTTGGAACATCGTCACTCCTAGCAACCGGCATAGTCGAGGTGACTGGCTGTTGGTTGCTAAGAGACAGTAACCTGGACGATCCGTCGTGGTGCATTCAGAATTCTCTCATCCACAGGTGCCGACTGGCTGTTCGGATGTGTTATAACGTACGTGATGCGACAAATTTAAACAATATAGTCGAAAACAAGTCATGTATCTATGCCAGACTACAAACACAATGTCTCTGAATGTTTAGATTTCTCTGACACAGTGTCACCTTTAATTGCTTGACTGTCATTTTAAACCATTGAAAATGAAATGAAGTTGGATAAAGACATGCAGTTCTGTCCATTACCACGTTTTGCCCAGTGTTACAGATGTTGTTAAATCTTTTTTTTCTTTTGTTAAATCCCAGCATCTATTAATGTGAAATCTGTCTCCAGATTATTTCACAGATTTGTCTTTTCGGTTGTTGCATGGCAACCGCTAAACAAACATTTACTGATGCGTAGCACAAATGTCTACAGTGAGCTGCTCGCATCCTTGTCTTCTTCAGAAAACTTGCGTCAGCTGTGAAATGTCTGGATGGACGACAGGAGCTAAACATGCCCACAGTCCCCAGCATGATCAACAGCTTCCCGTGAGCTCACCAACACTAACTTCCCTCCTCACCCACTTCAGCCTTCATTATGTGAGGTTACGCTTGTCTCCTCCATCACAATCAGCCGTAAGAGATTCACTCACCTCTCTGTTGACGGAGGGCCGGTGATGAATTCAGCTGCTGGTCCTGTGAAGTCTGTCCTTTCGCTCTCCTTCACTCTTGGATTGTGGCGTCTGGCGCACGAGTCCTTCCGTACACCCCCGTCGCTCTCTCAACTCACACACCACAGAACAAACAGCCAACCTGACGTGTGCAGACTGCAATATCCACAATGCCAGATGATTCGATATAGAGGAGACATGGGAAGAGGAGATAGATGGAATTATAACTTTATTAGTGTGGCCTAATGAAAACGCATTTATTAAAGCTCAAAACAGATAAATCTGGAGAGTGGGATCTGACCTCCGAATATTTATTCAGAGTAATACTGCAAAGGAACGATTTATGATTCAAGTAGTCGTGTGCGCGAGTGTGTCTGCAAATGTATTTTTCTATGTCTATATGTTTTTTTTCCTATCTAATCTGGAAGGTATACACTCACTCTCAATGTATTTTATATACATACTTCCCTATTTGTTTGCCATCATAGATGTGAGCGTAGAAAAAAATGAACAAAATTATTATTTTTTTTTTTTACTTTATTTTCTGTATAAAAGCAGATGCAGTAAAAAAGGAAAACACATTTTGTGGCAGCAATACATACACAGCTCATGAAATGTACAAGTCTTGTGAAGCAAAAATTACATTGTGAAAAACAAACTCATATTATTATTTAATATTATTTCTTCGGTTACGTGGGCAAGTTCGATATTGCAGTGGTTCGTCCGAACTTTTTTTTTCGTCAAAATGTCAGAGGACAAAAGGCTGGTTGTCCTGACAACTGTTACAGCCACAAAGATTCGAAATGTGTGAAGTCCGTTTTCCAAAGCAAAGCGAGCGAAACACTGACAGACACGAGGCTCCAGAAGATGGAAATGTGTGACTAAATAAATCTGAAACACTTTGCAGAGTGGGAAAGTATAGGCCTGACTTGAAGTGTGTTGGCAACACGTAAACCACCAGCAGGCCGCAGAGCGCGCGCCCTGGAAAGGCTGAGCCAATCAGAAGCCGCAGAAGAGGCAGCATGCAAACAAATGCAAGTTTGTAGCAAATTCATGGCAAACACTAGTAGATAATTGTCAATTTACAAATTATATTTACAAATCTCTTGATCATAATTGCTTACGTTATAAAATAATATAAAAAGTACAAAAGAGGTCAATGCGATATGTACATCACGACGTTGGATTCTGGCAGCAAATGACCTAGAGGTTCACTGCAGAATCGGCAGCAGTCACAGAGTTGTAAAGCGAAGCTGATGTTTATAGCTCCATGAGCGTGACTTGGTACAGATTGACCAGGACTTCAGAGATCTCGATGAGAAAGGCGGAGTGGTTGCTGTAGTGTTCAATGATGTTGTCGTCCATGTTGACAAAAATCCTGCAATCAGAGATATAAAGAGATGGTTATAGATCAGCTGAAAGACTACTCTGCTTTAGCACTAGAATTCCATTCCCGATATCCAAACGACACTCGACAACAACGACAACTATAACTCCCGATAAGAATCAACACTGGATGAATCCGCTCAGAACGAAGGCTAGAAGAAACCTTCACCATTCCTCCACCTCATCTCCCCCGGGCTGTACCCAGATTTAGATTCTTTACTCCAAAATTTTCATTTAATGACTTTTTTTGGCAGCACAATTTTTTTGGAGAGCGCATGTGTGCGTGCGTACGGCAGACTAACAAGTGGCTGTGGTAACAGGCCTGCAGGCGAGAGAGTCTGATCGCAGATAGAGAGGGAGAATGTGGACCGACCTGTCTCTATACTTCAGCCATATCGTCAGCTAACGGCCTGAGGAGAGCCGAGCTCTGACTTACGCTGCTCCCGGCCAGGGTAATTAAGATGAAACGCCTTCAAATCTTTCTTTGACCCGTTCTAGGTCACAATGGCTTGTTTAACACCCGTCCGGGAATGCGAAAGACGTCTGTATTATTACACACTTTACTTTAGTGGTGGCATTCTAACGCAGCACAAACGTCTTGCTCGTCATGGTCGGTCACCAACCAAAGAGACAAATGGAGTTCCCAGCGCCGGGGCTCATTAAGAATCACGGTTCGGTTTCTAAAGCCTTCTTTTCTTCTGCTTTAGAAAAAAAACCATATAGGATGGTCAGGTGATTGTGTCGCAATGTTTCCATCTTCCTTTATTCACCCGTTTATTTTTCTTTTTTGACAAGGAGGAGTAATCATCACATTCCAAACTCTACAGATCTCCTGTCGACCCGGTCTGTCGACTCGGCTTCCAGGAAGCTTGTCAAGAGCTGAGATTGTAAAAGGGGGTTTAACATAAGTTCTTATCAGCATTATGAATTTCTGTCTTCTGATCAGGATGAAGAAAATAAATGTATGTCTGTACGGGTTTGGTGTAGAAGTGTGGTAAAGACAGAAAGAAAGAAAAAAAAAAAAAAAAAAAATCACACTTACCCTCGTTTGCATTTCTTGAAGATTTTCCCAATGGTGTCTTCTTGCATTCCATATTTGTCTGAAATCTGAGAAGGGCGACACGGACGTGAGTCAAGTCTCCAGTGCGGGTTTTTAAGAGATCAAGATGAGATTGCAAATATGTGTAACGGAAAGAAACCTTGAAAAACAAGAACATTAAAAACTCACGGCTTCTCTCAAGCCCTTGAGGTTCGGAGTGTTCAGCATCAGGGCATCGAAGACTTCCTCGCTCTCCCGTCTCACATACAGCAGAACTACAAAACACCAACCAACACGCATATTCTTAATACTGTACCATACTAACTATACTACAACTATACTGTACAAACTCCAATAAGTCAATGTAAACTTTACCAACTATACTATATGAATTATACTATAAAGAGAATAATATACTATATACAGCTATGCTAATTATACTGTGCTAACTATATTATACTGTACTGTATTCTATCCATGTTGTACTTAATGTACTACACCAACCATACTACAGTATATGAATTATGCTATACTGAGTATGATATACTAACCAGAACTATGCAATATTATTCAAACAATACTTTGCTAAGATAACTACAGTATGCTAAGCTAACTATACTGTGCTATACTGTACTCTCAGATAATGCTATGATGGAGGGGAGTTTTGTACCTCTCTGCTGCTCCTCGTGACGCGCTTGTTTGCTTGGTGGAGAACTGCTCTGATCGTCGCCTTCGGAGTAAAACATGTTGCGTTTCAGCGATGTCCTCTCACCTTCTTCCAGGCTCACAGGAGGCACCTAGACGATCACAAGATAAGAGTTATAGGAGATAGAATACGGCTTAATTTCTTGCCTAGTGCATGTGTTTTCATGCTGATGATCAAGATAGTGAATTTATCATAGCAACATCTAGAAAGTGGTTGTAACTTCCTAATCCTCTGAGCTTTTGTATGGGACTTAGTTTGGCGGCTGACATGCTCTTATGAAATCTAACAGGTGGGAAACACACAAGACTGTGGGAAAAAGGCCTGTCAGAACAGCATCCATCCCGCCTTTCGGGAGCTGTGTAAACACAAATGAAAAGCATCTCTTCACCGCGAGGCGAAGTGTGTGTACACGTGTGTCAGCTCCCACGGGTTAATCCCTGTGTCAGTCAGCGTGACCGTCTCCTCCTCAGGTGAGTTTCGCTCGCTGTCATGTCGCACCAGTTAGCATGTCTGATCTCGAGATGACTTTCTCCCTCTTTCTTTTCCATGCCCACTTCTTTCCCACAGCATTTTTTCCCACACTTTTCCCCTCTTGCTGTACGCGGAGGCCTCGGGCAGGCACTGAACATGACTCGACAATGCTGCGGTTAACCACTTTTCCTTGGATATAGGGAAGATGTGTGTGTGTGTGTGTTGTGTGTGTGTGTGTGTGTGTGCGCGTGTGTGTGTGTGTGTGCGCACAGGTGTAACAGTAAGACTTACCATGCCACAACGCTGCATTGTACTGAAGTGCATCTCTGGGATGAACAACACTGGCTGTGTGATGTGGTCGTCCAGAGTCTTAAAGTTGGTGGAGTCTTTTCCAACTGAGCTGGAAACCAAGGGCTGTTTACCATCTAAGGAGAGAAAAAGCTGCTTTATTGCAGACTAAACTCATTTCAGTTTGACAATTCAGTGTAAATCAATAATTCAGTGCAAATCAAAGTCATAAATATTTTAGTGTTTACTTTAATTGTTGTGGGGTTTTTGTTCATATGTCCCATGACTGCGAGTACATGGCCACACCATGGACATGAACAGCATTTGGAGTGTTTAGTATCTGTTGGGTGGCTCCGCGTGTTTAAACTGTAATTACGGGGCTGACGACACTTACGGCTGCTGCTGGAATCTGCAGTATTCTTGGTTCTCCTCTTGGTTCTCTTCCTCTCCTCATCTCTCATCTTCCTTTCAGCCCCCTGTAATGATGAAACAGATACTCAAATTAAATATTTATATGAAAATATTCATTATACATATACTGTACTGTATATAAAAAAATATGTAAATCAAAATAATTGCAAAATACAACAAAATGAATCACAGATAGTTATTGACTGTTATAGAGTGTGTTATATGTGTTGATGTTGTGGCACGGAACAGATTCAGCTGAAGAAGCCTCAGCCTTGCACTCGTTTCACCCGCTACTAAACCAGTCTGACATGTGTTCAGTCCGTCCTTCCCCTCATGAATTTTCCTCCACCACCTCACAAAACAACTAACGTCTGTGGCCATGGTGGAACACACAAACAGATCAGACTTATTTATATGATTGCCTCAACAAAAAGGTCAATGGAAATAATAAAAAAAAAAGAGTTTCTAGTAAAAGAAAAGAAAGAGAAACTAAAAGAAAATGTGGGTTATCTTTTGAATTTCTTTGAACCAGAATCTGAATCTCAAATTTTTTTGTAACATTTTTTACTAGGTCATAGAAATAGTGAGTCAGGAAGGGATTTTTTTTTGTGTAAGATGTGATGATAGTCCAAGATGAGCTGCAGTGATTTAGCTCGACTGCACACCCTACATAATGAACCATAATGCTTCTGATTCCCAACCTTTAAGTTTCATTTAGTTTCTCTTCATCACGTCTCCTCACAAGGTTTCGACTTTAAAGCTTCTCAAAAACAATAAACGGCAAAGTGGCATTTTTGTAAGGCGCAGAGCTCTGGCTTACCTTATCGCAGAAGATCTTGACCTGGCAAACCGCTCTGTGAATGAGACGGTTGCTTCCTGAGCTGAAGTCGAACGTGTCAATCTGGAGATTTAGCGGAAGACCTTTGACGCCCTTCTGAGATGAGAAGTCAGTGCTCAGAGAATTGATTCCAATGTGGACCTGTGTGAAATGGTTGAGAATTTAGGTGTTTTCAGATGCAAGTATTATCAGGGTAACAGAAATCATCACTAGTGGATTATCGCCTCATATGGATCACACCCTTTCTCATCTGAATATTAATTCTTTCTCTTTTTGTCTTGTTCTTATGGTGACAGGCCCCGAGGAGGCCGCATGCCGCAGATGCCGCTGCTCCTGACACTCCTCTGAATGATCCTCCCTTCAACCCTTCACTTCACACAAACAAGTGGCAGGTGGATCTGTGTGTGTGTGTGTGTGTGTGTGTGTGTGTGTGTGTGTGGCTTTACCTTGGCTTCTTCATTTGTGTTCCAGATAAAGGAAAGAGCGTTGAAAGCAACCTCCTCCACGTTGCTAATCCCGCTAAAGACTTCTTTATAGTCCGCTGAAAGTCAGGACAAACACCTTAATTCACGTCGTCCACTATTATATCCGTTTTCATCTTCAGTGGAGCTGGGTAAACTCCGCATATCTACAGTATTATTGTAGAGCTACTGACCGATGTCGATGACTCTCTGCTTGACGGTTGGCTGTCGTGCGTGCCAGTGGTTCCAGTACTTCAGCTGCATCTCGGGGCTTTTGTCGTTCTCAAACACAGCCATGATCATTGTCTGGGCATAACGGAAACACCATACATTCAGATTTTGGTTACAGTTGCAACTTTAAAAAGAAACGATTGTCACTTGTTACAAAATGAAGATTTATGTAACCACAAATGTTTTTCCTCTGTCCTTTGACATTGTAGTTGTGCTCTAAAAAGAGAAAAATCTAAGTGCGTCACACCTGCTTTTCAGGTCAAGAGTCAAATAAAATGCATCAGGGTTCAGCCCAGAGCTTTAAGAATCTTGCCCTGAAGCATCTTTGCTAATCAGAAGAAAATAATCTTCTAGGTAGAAAACAAAATGTCATGGTACTTCAAAGGATCTTGTGTTTTTTTAGCATCTAAGCTTTCTTAGCATCTCGTAATTAAACTGAACATGCAACGTGATTTTTTTTCAGCAGCTCTATTTCGGACCGTGTCTTGCCATAGCATCACTCACCTTTACTTTGCTGCAGGTCACTCCTGCGCTGATGTCCACTCCCTGCAGGGAAATCGGGTAGAACTGGCCTTTGTTGAGGTAAACCATGGGGATTTCTGTGGTTTTGTGCTGAGAAGCTTGAGGAGCTCCGAGGTTGAACTGAAACTCGCTCCTGTGGCCACAAACAATCCAAACTCCAGTCAGACAACAACCCAAGTCACAGTCAATCTGAGCTATGTGACGCCTCATACCTGTATCTCTCTGGCGGAGAGTTGGAGTAAGAGTCCGAGTAAGTTGGGCTTGTTTGCACCGGGAAGCCATAAGTCGCAAGAGGCTGTTGTAAAAAGAAATAATATTATGAATGATCAAGTCTTTACTTGAGAATTTCCAAGTGTCACACAATAAAAAAATATGAAGTTACTATACATTTATACACACTTATCAAACTAAAATAATTGAGATAAGTTTACTTATATTAATCTAAATTACTGTAGTTGTGTTTATCCTAATTAAATTAATGTTTTCAGAGTTTTAGGCCAAGTATTCTCCTCACCTCAGCTGTTGTTTCTGGAAAGGTCTGATCAGATCCCCATGATTTGTTTGTGGTCTGCAGCAGGGATTCGAACATGCTGTTGATGACTTGCTTGTCATAGTTTTCAGCCGTGTAGGTATCTAGCCCAGGTAACGCTGCTTTCGAATGGTTTATGGAAATGTTTTCTGCGAGCAATTTCATAATCTGAGCGTTTTCCAGAGTGGCCAGCTCAGGAGGAGAACCGTTCGGAGTCCTAAGAAACAAAATGCAAATCAGATTAAGACCCATGACACATCGAGAAGCTGGTTGTAATATTTTTGCACGGTACTCGATCACAAATGCTATTCAGCTAGCTAAACCATGCTGACATAAATGTGTTAAAGTCAATAAAAGCTTTGCTCAATCTCGGCATTGTTTATGGACCTTTCTTTGGGTGAAAAGGAAAGCCACACACAAGGGCGGGAGCTGTTTGCCACCTAACGCTGATTTTTTTTTCACTGTTTGAGTTTCCTGACTGGGTTTGACATCGGAGAGAGCAAGAAGCTCTGTAGGCAGCTATTTTTCACATTCACAAAAGGCGCTGTGGAGTGACTCAGTGGCTTTTGGGATGGGTTGGAGATGAGGATTAAAAGCTGAACAAGCTCTGACCTTAAATAATCTCGGGTTAAAACACTCAACCGTCTAATATTCATGACGGACACCGCTGAAAGTCCATTGGTCTGAACTGAATTGGTCCCTGTTGCTCTCCTACACCAAGGCGTTGAAGAATCAGGTTAGACTTACCTCTCCATGGATTTGAACATGGTGCTTTCACGGGCACATGACGTCATCTTCTGCTCTTTAGGGATCTTAAAAATAATACAGTTCTATATTAAAACAAAACATTTACTTCAAGCTAAAAGCTAATCGCTCAGTAATCCGGGTAATTCTGTGGTACCTTGCAGGGCTCGTAGAGATTGTTTATGGGGGTGAGCTCTTCATCCGGTGCCAGCCGGGCTTTATTCTTGTTTATGTCACTGCTGTCCATGTAGTGCCAGGAATCCATAATGTAACTGTCAGAAAAGCGCGAATAGAAACTCTCGTTCGGTTGTAGCATGAGAGTCCTTGAAGAAAGAAAAGTGTTCTATTAGAATATTACAATCTCAGACCACTACGTTAACAACAGATTGTGAAGTGGCCTGAAGCTGACAAACATGTTTTCGACGTTTGCCTTCAAACCCAGTACGTCAAAAACAAATGTTAATTTTTGTGTAGTCCAGGCTGTTGTGATTTTAATAGTTACTTTAACAGTTACTTTTTTTTTTTTAATTTACATTCATAACACGAGCAAAAATGCAAGCTTGAAGAAGAAGTTTTAGCAAACTAAAAAAAAAAAGAGTAAACTTTAAGGAGGATCAGTAATTGTTCAAACAGAGAGAGTCTGGATTAGTTTAGGCTTAGTGATGCGGTGGTCTGCCGAGCAGAGCAAAAAGGTAAGGTAAACAGAGCCGAAATTAACAGCATTCTACACTTCAACTGTGCGTTCCTGCTAATATAGCACACAGTCCAATGCAGGAAAATGTCTACGAGTCAAACATGTTGACAGAAGCCCTGATGAGGCGAGCAGAAGAGCGCAGTGTTTTATGCTTGAGCATCTAGAGCCTCAGGACAGTCACACACACTGTCTGAAAGGAAGAGAGACAGCCAAAGAATACGTGTTTGGATTGTGGTGTCAGTTTTCAGTAAAAATTATCCCCATGTGCTCATTGGTGTGGGAGCGTGTGTACACATCAGGACGTTCCTGGAGGTGCACAGACAGCTCAGAGCGGTGAAACTGCCTGCCATCCAACACCTCGCTGAAGAAAACAACCATGATCTTGTGAGGAAACTCATCTTCACTTAATCTTATTTTCGAGAAAAGTAATGCTAAAATGATATGGATTGGTTAGGCTAATCTGTGAAACTAGATAGAAGATCTGTTTAAAAACCACCTGTTTAAAACACTTTTAAAATAGGTTCAGCCAAAAGACAAAAAAGTGACTTACTCAATCTCCTTTGTCATGACTCCTCTGACAGGTAATCAAGTTAAAATCCGCAGTTTGTGATCTTCTCCTCTCAGGTGTGTGTATGTATGTGTCTCTGATCTTGAGTGTGTTAGTTCCTGATAAATGGTTTGATTTGTATCCAAAATCCTCTTCTACTTATCCACCCATCAGATCGGGCCTGTGCTCTGATTGGCTGGCAACCTGAAACAGGTGTGTGATAGGACAGGTGTATCTTTTCTTAACTCTTTCAGTGTGGGAGAGAAACTTCTTTCGGGGGGGCGGTCCCACTCCCTCATTGTCACCTCATATAAAAGACTGAGAGTGGCCGGTCAAAGGTGTGAAATGCATCTGATTTTGGATCAGAAACCAAAGACTCAAGGTTTTAACATGCAAATTGAAGGTTGTGTCATTCTCTCAGTCTAATCTAAACTTTTAAAAAGCAGTTTTAGCTGCAAAGCCGCATCATTAAATGATTAGTTTCTACCATAAAAAAAAAAAAACAAATAATAATAATTAATGAATGAATGTATTAATTAATCAATGTAAAAATGATGATAATAATAATAATAAGCAAATAAATAAATAATAAGATACCAAATTAAATAAACAATTCTTTATATATATATATATATATATATATATATATATATATATATATATATATATATATATATATATATATATATGGACCCTTTCAGAATGTATTGAAGTGTTACTAATGCTTTTGCTCACAATTATGAAAAACATTTTTATGATTGAAAATGCACTTATATATTCACACACACACAGTTTAGTTAAAAAACAATGCTTGTTCTAATACTTTAATATCTTTGTAGATTACAAGTTGTAAGAGTTTAATTTATAATAATAACAACAATACGATTAAGACCAAGTTTGATTCATTTAATAATTTGAACACACACACACACACGCAAGCACACTCAAAATTATATTTAAACCACTTGTACTTTCACTTTTCATAAGTTATGATACATTTATTTAGATATCAGATTATAATTAGATGTAGATTTTTTAGTACTCTAATTTTTTTTATCTGTTCCTGAAAGAGGTTTATCTGTACAGATGTTGCCCCGAGGAGGTGAGGGGCGCAGCTCGGCATTAACACACCCACGGTCACACACCTCAGGCGTACCTGGTTTATCAACACAATCGCAAAAGAGACGGAACTGAAAGCAGAGATAAGAAATGGGTGGCTTACAGTAAAAGAGGCCCCGAAAAAAGATAATAATAATTGTATATGAATTAGCCTTTTAGCTTCAGAATACTGTATGACACAAACAGATAATACGATTGTCTCATTTGTCGTCATTGCAGTTATCTTAAAGGTTCCAAAGAAACTTAATCAGATTTAAAAGCCTCTGCATTTATTCTGCCACTTTTATTCTGCCAAAACATTGATCCAATAATCTATATTAAGCGGCATATTTTACAGCGACCTAAAGCAGCAGGTGTGAAAGGCTGGAGCTTTTCTAAAGGGATTATTTCACACCTACTGGAATCACAAAGAAAAGCCAGAAACTGAAGGGACCAAAGGAAGATGTTAAATGCAAAAATATGTTAAATGAGCCTGAGACAACTAATCAATACTTGATGCCCCCGGTCCCCTAGTTTCTCTTTCAATTACACTCCAGAGTCTCTCAAGATTACAGAAGATTATACATCAACAACTCTCCAGACTAAATACTTTACTTAAGAGTCAATAACATCATGTTGTTTGTGTTTCTCTTAGCCAAAAAGTCATATAACTGTAGGTGTTCGAGCTTATACAAAATATAATTTACATTTGAAGCGTATTGCATATTTAAGGTGATAATTACCATGTTCTAATAAAATGAATTGTATTACTTGGGATTTTAAATGGAAAAACCACTTGAAAGCTCAAACAATCAAACTAAATTTGATCAGTATTCACACCACGGAATTCCAAAAATGTTGAACTATGGGTCAGAACATCAGAACTTCTACATCAAGCATGAGGAAAGACTTCTTCTACTCTACATCATTCATGAGGAAACAGGGAACACACACACACACACACACACACACACACACACACACACACACACACACACTTCTCCACGGGCTGCACTGTGACTGCTGTAACTGAAGGACACACACTGACATTCCTGCAAGACAGCATTGTCTCATATTTCGTGTATGTACATTAACACTGAAAAAGTAACATTCGTCTCAACTTCCTGGCTTCTCATAGACGGGGAAAATCCCTTTTAATAGAAGGTAATGTTTTGTGGATTTATTGAGAAATCTCTTCAAATTAGATCAGGCTCAGGGACACAGGTCGTGGAACTTCCTTATCCATGATTCAAATGGTCCAACTCTCTAACACTATAGGCCACAGTAGCAGTCCACTGTGAATTGAATTATATTATATATCTAATACTCGTGACCCTCCAGCAAGAGCTTTTGCACTGATTACACCCAGATCATAATTATGAAAGTAGTCAGTGAGCTCCGTTTCACAGAATGTTAGAATAACTTTGCTCTGTGTAGTTGAGTACAGTGCATACATCACAACTGAAAGTGAAAGAAATATTAATCATGTGATTTTTAATTGTGTTCACAATTTTTAAATGATCTGTCTTTTCCTCTCTTGCTCTTTCCTTGGATGGGTTGAGATGTTCCAGTGGGATCTTGAAGTAAAAGGTTTTCCAGGATTCTTGTCCAGATTGGTAACGAAACGTGTCAAAACCCCGCATGCAAACGTGAGCATTCTGAACGTGAGCGTCATGAAATCCCCACCTTTCTGCCCACTGAAACCCCCGTCCTAAAAATCTCCCCTCACCCTCGCCCCTCTTAATGCGCAGATAAAATTTGCTAAGCACTTTTGGTGGTTTACACACACACACACACACACACCTCATGTGCGCAACCCATTTCTCACCCAGTTTCACTCTACAAGTCCCGTCTTGTTTGATAGAAGAAAAAAAGAAACGCAAGACACACAAGGGAGAGAGTTTTTTCAGTCTGTCAGCATCACTGAAGCACATCTCCATATCATCTATCTATCATCTGTCTGTCTGTCTGTCTGTCTCTCTGTCTATCTATCTATTGGACTGTCCATCTGTCTGCTTGCCTGCCTGCCTCTGTGAAAATCTGTATCTATCTATCTATCTATCTATCTATCTATCTATCTATCTATCTATCTATCTATCTATCTATCTATCTATCTATCTATCCATCCATCCATCCATCCATCCCTCCATCCATCCATCCATCCATCCATCCATCCATCCATCCATCCATCCATCCATCCATCCATCCATCCATCCATCCATCCATCCATCCATCCATCTATCTATCTATCTCTCTTAGCTCGTGTTTGCAACACTACAACTCATGGGTTCAATTCCCAGAGAAATCATGAGTTTGTTGGATTGTGAAATGTAAGCCTGTGAAGTGATGTAAATACCGTATTTACGCGACTATAAGTCGAGGATTTTTCCTTAAAATTTTGGGCTCAAAGTAGGGGGCTCGAACTAGTTGCGCAGATATTTCACCCTTTCTCACAAAAAGCGCGGTAATTAAATAAACATTTACGACGCAAACTAAATACATCTTTCAGAAAACGGCACAAGCTGTGCAAGCCTCTCACAGGCACACACACACACACACACACACACACACACACACACACACACACACACACACACACACACACACACACACACACACACACACACACACACACACACAGGCGCGCACTGTCTCACTCTTTCAGCTCAGCTCTCTTCTGACTTCTGTGTCTCTCTTTGGCGCGGGGCTTCACAAATAAACGAGTCACACGGTGGATTTCGAACGTTGTATTTATTCCCAAAACACATGTTAGCATTAGCCGTCCGATTCTCGGGAGAACTCAGACCTGTTTGATTTCTCTTAATGGGACAGGGCACTTTTAACAGAAATCTTTAAAATGATAATGCAACCATACCAATGACAAATTAAACTTACCATAAACTAACAATAGCTTAATCAGATTAATACACATAAACAAACAGAGTTACTTGATTTTTAGGTTTCCTTTACCACCAAGGATGTCTGAATACTTTTGTTATTTCTATAGTAAGGATTAAAGAGCATCTGAACAGGTGTTCTATCATTATTTCCCTGTGCCGCTTTAGTGTCTCCGTAAGCCCCAAATAACCTAAATTGACTTTATATGAAACCCAAAATTGGGTTTCTACTCATTTCTACCTATTCACTTTTCTCTCATTTCTTTCCCCCGACTTATAAGCGGGCCTAAACAGAATATCACAATCTCACAGCTAAAGTGGGGGGGTCGACTTATAAGCGGATCGACTTATAAGCGAGTAAATACGGTAATGATTTACATCACAAAAAGTCTTAAAGTACTAATGATGACATGATGACATGTGCATTACTGTAGTGAGTTCAGAGGATTGAATGAAGAGAATTAAAATCAAGGAACGATCTGGATTAACCAATGAGGATCCGTCATGGAGTGAGAGAATGAAGAAAATCACTGCACGCTTCCTCACAAACACCTGCTTGAAGAGCCACACTGTCATCTCCACACTGCAGGAGAGTGAGGGGCAGGCGTGTGAGGTGGAGAAGGCTGTACCACAGTAACACAACAGGTTCGACCTGAACCGTCGGCAAACAAAAGCTGTGATTACAAGGTGCTGAAAAATGAAGGAAGAGACAAACAAACAGAAAGAAATGAAACAAGAGCTTTTGTTCACCAGTGATGGCTTTTAGAAAGTCAGGTCCTGTCGGAGAGCTCTCCTGCTCCCTGTCTGTCTGTCTGTCCGTCTGTCCGTCTGGCTTAACCTCTCTTCACCACTCAGAAAAGAGTTTAACCATAAAGTCTGAACAAACAAGCGCTGACCTAGACAGGTTACAGCTCACATGATAAGTCATCAACACACACACACACACACACACACACACACGCACGCACGCACCACACACACACACACCACACACACACACATCATTGAAAAACTCAAATTGAAGCTTATATCTTCATCTTCATTTATATAAAACTTACATTATATTAAACAACACCACATCTATCTATCTATCTATTTGTCTGTTCATTCATCCATAACATTTATTGTTACTTCCGTACAATGTAAAAATAAATGTAAGCATATGCAACTAGTAAAAGTCCAAACTGCCATAAATGTGTTCTTTCTGTCCATTAATGTATTCTGTCAGAATTTAATTAATTTGAATTGATTATTTCAGAAGGGATTATTTCCCACACACAGCATTATAACTATGATTTCTGAAACATGAAAGCAATTTATATCAGTAAATGAGACAACACTTGATGGTTCATGGCATTGGCAGACTGAACAAAGCTGCAAATGAGTCCTCATAAACACAAGATGGATTCGTATTTCTCTGGTTTACACATTTCACCTTAACCTAAATATTTATAGAAACAAAAAAACTCTTTCCTTTTATGTCAGGAGAACAATTTAATGATCTTTTCTAAACCAAATGTTCTGACACACAAAGAAGGAATGGTGACGCCCTGCACGCGCCTCGTTCTGATTAAACCAGGCTCTGCTTCAGGTCTCCATCATTGCTTCATTTGAGCGCTGTGTGGTGTCACTGTCACTGTTGTTTCTCGAATCAATGTTTAAATAGCTCTGAGACGTTCCAAAGCAAGTCTCAACCTGTGGATCTTTGAGGAAAAGCCTGCCGTACCACAAACCTCCAACGAACCTTCATTCCTCACGCCAACCAAAAATGTATTGTTAGATATGTTCTTCCGGAATAAATCAGGAAGCCCAAATTAGAATGACGTGCACGGCGCCATAAAACAGACTTCGACATCGCTGCTGCAAACGCAATAATGTTGATGAATTCTTGACAATATTGACAGAAGATGTTGCTTCCCTGACTTTACAAAGCTTACTTATGAAATAAATTACAAAAAATAAGACGACAAAAAATAGGGTGAAATAGAGATAATGTTTTGAAATGTACTCATAGGGCCCAAATTTGCTCACAGTGTTTGTGCCGAGGCACAAGTAATGACTTCTGTACTCAGGGGTCTGGTGTGTGTAAATGTTATAAACTTATGATAAGAAAAGAAGATGAGATAGTTCTTTATTCGTCCCACAATGGGGAAATTTCCTTGTTGCAGCAGCAGTACAGAAATAAAAAACATGAGTAGGGTCAAAAAGCATAAACAGTTTAAACATACAGTTTAAACACGATAGGGATGTATAGAATATTTAAATTATATACACACATGCACACTGAAAAACACTGTGATATATGATGTGATATGATGATGATGTGATATGATGATGATGTGATATGAACATGAGATAAACAACTACATCAACAGAACATTGTGTGTGTGTGTGTGTGTGTGTGTGTGTGTGTGTGTGTGTGTGGGTGTGTG
>CM051497.1:8183957-8195281 GCA_028031935.1 Paedocypris micromegethes
GGGGGGGCAAAACACCTGAAAAACCATTAATGGAGAAAAGGGCATGAAGGCAGAATGAGTTTCATTTGAGAGCAGGGAGGAAAACTTCAGGTATTGCAACGCCATTAAAGCACAAGCCTGCAGGTATCATAAATAAATGCAGAGGTAGAAACGCCTGACTTCCTGAGGGAGGACAAGAAGACAACAGGTTTAACAGCTAGAACACTAAGAGCGAGCGCTTGCAGTCCCTCAAAAGAATTATTCATTTGCTTTATCGTCACATGTGTCAGGTCAAAGACGATTCTACTTAACATCATTATAGTATTTACAGCTTCAACTGATACAATATAAAGAAAAAAACATTAAGAGTTGACACAATGAACATTGGAGAGATTTGTTCAATTTTCAGTTAATTTTACTTGATTTTTAGCTTCTTCAAACCAAACATTTAAGGATGAAGTTTGTATTAGTTTGTATCAGACAACTGAGACAAACTGATACAGTGTACTGTATGTGTCCACCATTTCCGATATGGTTCCCCATATGGACAAGTTTCACTCACTTTACCTTTACATTTAAAATACATTAGATCTGGTCCATAAACCTGGTTCAATAATCAGGTAATTGAACATATTCCTAATTCAGTAATTTCTTACAGTAACGCTACAAGAGCAACTAAAGTCATTACTGAGATCTGACTCATGTGTTTAAGTAACATCAGGAAGTGAAGAACATTTCCAGCATTACCTAAGCTTAGGTGTTTACATTTTTAGAAAAAAAAATAACTTGCTAAACAGCATTTAAATTGATAAATACAAATAACACACAAATGCTATTTTCTATATATTACTTAAATTCTATTTTTGGTGTCCTGAGAATATATTCTCTAAAACCAATATATGGAAAACCGAAAAATCAGCGTTACTGTACGATTAATCAACACAGCAGTTCCAGATCTGAAGTGCAATATATCACCTGAAGCCAAATCACTTTACAATGAGATTACATTTGTTAAACTGCTACTTGCTTATCCAAACTGTTGAAAATAATTTGACATGGTGTGCATTTTTCCTATTTAATGTTTTACTTCTGATCAAGATATTAAAAAGTCATAGTGAAAAAACAAGACAATCTGTGGAACAATTTCCACTCACACCCAGTGGAAGATGCGCACACAGCACAATGACACATTTTCAAAGAACATGAACTATTATGACATGGGTGTATCACTTTTCTGGAAAAAAGACCTAAACAATCTTCTTGTCAACTTATCAACATATCATTTAACAAGCTTGTGACTTAGTAAATTAAAAAAGTATACTAAAACGTAAAATGTACCAAAAATATATGTACAATGTATCTTGTAGATCAAAAATAACAAAGCTACAATTTTACGTCTTCAAGGTCCTGATCATGTTTCATCTTTTCTCAAACACGTGGTTGGATTAATACAGTGTGTGACTTTGCGGAGGAACGTTCAAATTGTACGAAATGTACCACATATCTATTCTAAGGATAGTGATTTCCCACAAATATTGAAATGTCTTAATTTCGAAAAAGAACGGTTGTAATAATATTTTGGGTGCATTGAAAGCGCACTGCGCCCTCTAGTGCCAAACTGGTGCCAATAGCATTTCGACAACGTCATTGAATATTAATAGAGAGATGAGTTACTGATGGCTATAAAAAAAAAAAAAAAATATATATATATATATATATATATATATATATATATTTTTTTTTTTTTTTTTTTTTTTAATACTGATGATAATAACTGATGTTTATTCCTGCACTGTTTTCTCAATGTTTTTGTTTAACGTGATTGTTTCTACTCTGTAGGCGAAATTACGTAATATTGCAATTGAAGTTAAAACATGCAGCATTATCTGTCTCGGAATACCTTACACTCAACTGAACTATTAGTGTAAAAAGCTCTTCAGTCTGTAAAACTCTGATTAACCCCATGTTTTTACTAGATTGCCAAAAACCAAAGCACTTAAAAGGTCAAATCACTTTCAGAGCTATTCTCAAAATCAATTTACCGAATCACTAGTCGTCCATCAATCACGCCGTGCAAACAAACGCCGCAAAACCCCTCCAGAAGTACTTGCGTTCCACGTCATCGCAGAGGCTTTGAGTGACGTCACTCAAACTTGCGCATACGTCCTGGCGCTTGACAGGTGTACCCGGAAGGAAGGGCGTTTCGAAGATGGCGATCCACGCAAACCGCAGCCCAAAAAAAGCGAAGTAGAGCTTTTTTCGGCGACGCTTTTCGCCGGGTCGAGCCGTGTACCGGCCTCGGTGATGCGCGAATACGGACACTTTATTGTGAAATAAAGATGGACGCTGTGCAGATGCCACGAGAGGATGGTTTAACGGAAAATTCATACACAGTGAGTTTATTTACAAAATAGTTCTCTGACAATGTGTTTAAATACAAAAAGACAAACGACTTCACACATTTCACGTAAAATTAAACGAGGATTTAATAAACGACTTCCCGTTTTTTTTACGTTTCTTACATTTGTTACGTTCTTGTCTGATTTATGCACACACAGGAAAACCTCATCGGGACGTTGTTAGCCATCTTTGGAAACCTGTTGGTCAGCATATCAGTTAGCATTCAGGTGAGGATTCATGTTCATATTCCAGACCGGGTGTTTCCAGGTTACGCCCTGCGGACGCAAGCTAACCTCTGTCGGTTCAGGATTTACGGGGTTTAAGTCACACAACGGATGTTTGCCAGTGTCTTTAAGGTTCGTAATGTCTACACTGATGTTTTGTTTTCCAGAAACAAAGTCACGTGACGTTAGCGGGAACTAAAGACCCCAGGCAGTACTACGTCACCAAAACCTGGTGGTCCGGCCTGGTCCTGCTGCTTCTGGGTGAAGGCGCGCTGTTTGTGTCGTACGCCTTTGCGCCGCTGTCGCTCATCGCTCCGCTTAATGCCGTTTCTGTCATATGTAGGCATCTCTCTAGCTGTAGATTCTCTGTTGAAAAGCATTCCTGTCAATAAAGGAGGTTGTGTCTTCACAGCAAGTTCCATCTTGGGCTTCCTGTTCCTGCGTGACAAATGGAAGCCACACGAGTTCTTGAGTGAGTTTTGCTCGTCTCGTCTAGTTCTGGTAGAAATGAGTCAATAAATCCTGCAAACACAAACACTCACACGCTGTTCCTCTGGCTGTGATTCACCAGCACTTTCACCTAGAGCTGTTTACCTGAAAGACTGAGGAGCTCTTGACATACTAGCCGCTGCGTGTGAGTGTGTTGTCTGGTGAAACGGTGTGTGTTTGGTGTGTGCAGAGCGTTACATCTGGACGTTTGTGGGCTGTGTTCTGACGGCGGGAGGCACATACCTTTTTGTGACCTTTGGACCGAACTCGCACGAGAAGCTGAATGCGGAGAACATAGTGAAGCATGTCATTGGATGGCCCTTCCTCTTGTACCTGGTAAATCAGACAGCAGGAAAAACAAACGCAATACATTCCAAAGTATATTTGTGAAAAGACTCGAAGACTAAACAAACTAATTAATAATCAAAACGATGAAGAAGTCACAGTGCAACACTCTGACCGGTTCAGGCCGATCCCGCAGGCGACCTGACGCTCTGAACTGTGACTGTTCGTTTATTAGTTTCTTCTTGTGTGTTTCAGCTGCTGGAAATAATCACGTTCTGCGTCGTCCTGTATTTCTACAAGCAGCGAAACGCAAACTACCTGGTTCTGATTTTGCTGCTAGTAGCTCTACTTGGTAAGGCAAATGCAATTACATATAATAAACTATCTATTACAAAGCACTGTCATTAGAATTTGTTGTTTTGAAAACTGACACCACAAATCTGTTTTTGACAGACAGACAAATAAATAATAAATATTTATAATAATTGTAATAATAACATTTAACTTATAAAATATATTAATACATTAATTAGCTGTTATGAATAACCTTTGACCTCTGCTTTTCAGGTTCTGTTACTGTAATTACAGTAAAAGCCGTTTCAGGGATGATTGTGGTTAGCGTCAGCGGGCCGCTACAACTGACATATCCAATATTTTACGTCATGCTCGTCTGTATGGTGGCGACCGTCGTCTTTCAGGCGTCGTGAGTTCTTTTTTCGTATGTTTGTTGTGTGTTTGCTCATGATGTTCTGACTCGGTTCTACTCAGCTTTTTAGCCCAGGCGTCTCATCTTTATGATTCTTCCCTCATCGCTTGCGTCAATTACATCTTCTCAACAACTGCAGCAATAGTGGCAGGTAGGACTCGCCATTAGAATCCAAGAGAACCATCAGTCATCAGGAACGTATCTCATCCTCATTCCATTTCCATTACTTTAGGAGAAATATTTTACCAGGAGTTTAACCATGAGGATGTTCTTCACATATGCTTGTTTCTTCTAGGGTAGGTCTTACTGCAATGTCACCGCAGTCAATTATATAATTGTTGGGTGTCGAGTCGGATATTCAATTACGTGTGTGTACATATATACCGGCGTGTGTGTGTGTGGTGTATGTATATATATATATATATATATATATATATATATATATATATATATATATATATATATATATACACACTAATTAATCACACTTATCGAACAAATTAATTGCAAATAAATAACTGAAGCTTGTAATATTGGATTTTGAAGTGTAAAATATAAATGAAATAAACACTTGTTTGAATACTGTAATATAATTTAGTATATATAATATAATCATTATTATAATATTAATAATATTATATTTTCATGTTCAAGAGGATTCCAAAAAATGTCCATAATATAAGCATGACGATTATGTAAAGCTACGGTGCTCACACTTTTTTAGTTTGCAATCTACTTAAATGACCTAATCAAAGCGATCTACCTGCAATTCTGGATTTTATTATAATATTTAATATTAATATTTTATATGAATATGTTATATAATAATATTTAACCCTGAAAATAACACATATCCCTTTTTGCTTTCAATTAAAATAAATGGAATGGAATAGTAATGTTGTAAAGAAAAAAATCACCATTAAACATAATAAAAATGAACGTAACAAAGTACAGTGTTATTAGCTCTGTTTTAAAAGCATGTTTGAAATACTTTTCAAACAATGATTATTTTTTAAGGGGCTAATAATTGTGTCCTGAACTGTAGATGTTTGCTATATATGGTTTGCTGAGTGTCATCTTCTTGTTTAAAACCACAGTAAACACACACTTCACAATATAATCATTTTTAGGTACTAAAATGTCTGAGTTGATAACAGACTTACTTGACCGTTGTGTTGCCTCACTTATTCACCCTGTTTCATTTTTGTTTTTTGTTTGTTTTTAAACTCGATTGGCACGGATGCGCGTGCAGATTCAAGCTGAGAGAGACTGAATCGTATAAATGCTATATTAAGATCGCAAGGGGGGATTAAAATTAATATGGCCATCTTTTAACGGTTAATTGTGGCAGTTCTAATGCGATCTACCAACACTGCCAATGCGATCGAAAGGTAAATCGCGATCGACGTATATGGACATTATATAACTCATTATAAAATTTTGCTCGTGAGGCTTGAAAACATTTATTAAAAATTATAATGTAGAAACAAGTCATTTTAGTTCTCACTTACATTCAGTCAGTTGCTGAGACAGGGCTTCTTTCTCTTCACATGCACCTCGCTGTTCTGTGACTGTATATGTTTACGTTGCCGTGACTGTATATGTTTGCTTTACAACAGGATTTCCCTTTTGGCCTTAAGTGCCTAATATTAGAATTTTATATCAAAATATTATAATTATTGAAAAGTATAAATTGGCTGTTATTATGATTTTAGAGCTATAAAATAATGATCAATAATTAACCAATAATGACAAATTTGCTAAATAAATTCATCAATGGCGCTATAATAAAACAACTATCCAAGTAGTGAAAAGACTCAAACCACTCAATTGCTGACTGCAGCTGTATTTGTCATAAATATGCTGCATTATACACACATTTTTTGTAGAACCTTTTCCGCCAAGCACTTACAGGTTTCAAGATGAAGTGTTTTTCTTCCTTCAGGTGTGCAATCTGCTTTCTTGGAGTGTTCCTCATAACCAAAAACAAGAGGAAGGTCAAGGGCTTTGAGCCGTATGTCACTATGGACATGGCAAAGGGTCAGTGTTTTAAAAAGCACAAACGGTTTACTGTATTGAAATGTAAGATGTTTAATTAAGACGTCTTTGCCGTCAACGCAGGTGTTCCGACTATTCACAGCAAAGGCTGGACCGTACAGCCTGACTACAATGGCTCCTTCTCCTACGGAGCCCTGGAGAACAACGATGGCGTGACTCCTGTGACACTCCCAGTCTCCAGCGCATTAGCATCAGCATCAGCACCAGCACCAGCACCCCAGCGGTCAGAGCTGAAAACAGACTGAGCAAACACCTCTCACAGAAGAAGGCCTTCTGGCTCACTCATAATATGCTGATTGATGTCAAAGTTAAAATGAGGGAATGTTTTTGATGCCTCTCGAGAAAAGCCTTAACAAGAGATTGAGTTTATCTGAAGGCCATGGACATGTCTTCGCTGCTCAATGCCTTTGAGATGCTGACTGACGTTTCGTCTCTCCTTGATACTGTTCTATGCCTTGTAAGTTGGACCTAAAATAACTCAAAATACCTCAAAACAATCTAGTCACTAAACAGAACTAAACTTTTTCACTTCTTAATACCAAATGGCCAAGATCTTCCAGTTTGTGGTGTGTGTTTGGCGTAATCTGAACACTTGCTGAAACTTCTGTCTACTTCTGTTAGATTCAGAGTTTGATTTTTCAGGAGAACTATTCCTCTTTTGCCTCTATTCAGATGTCCAGAAGATCAGACACCAAAGCCTTTGTCATTGCCCAGTTTGAAAGCTTTATTTATCATATACTGCATGTGACTTTTTAACCCTGAATGCTGTTGTCAGATTTGGCTTTAAAGCTCATCAATCTGTCTGTGCACAATAGTTATAGTGTTGATAATGAGATCATATTTTATTTTTTATTTAAACACACTCTAATATTTATACAAGACTTGCCTTTGAACTATATTCAGGACTTCACATCTGCCACCACAATATAGTTAACCACAATAAACTCACTGAGGAAAATAAAAGGTTTCATGATTAACTCTCTCCATGCTTGTGTAATGTCACTAGTAATAGTACAGGAAAAAAAAAACACACACACACACACACACACACACACGTACACACGTGTGATTGTGAATATAAAAGTGCATTAGTAAAAACGTTCCTCTGTACCTGTAATAAGACTTGAAACATGAAACTTTCAGAAGGGGCCCGGTCTTTTTGGAATGCGTCATTATTCAATGCTGTCAGTCAACGGCCGTCGCCTTTTTAATTGGCTGATAGTGAGATAACGCGTACTGCTATTGGTCAATCCTCGCCGTCACTTGTGTTCGTGTGCAGCGGACGGGGGAAACAGTTTTTCTTTTTACATCAAATAAGTCGTCTCTCATTTTTATTTAGCTGTGTGTGATTTGTTATTGAATGTATCGTAACTCCGGAATAGTTTTTCAATCAGCTGGGTAATCAACGGGTGAGTGACGTTTAAAACTTGCCGTAACAGGAGATGATTTTCAGCGGTCATGCCTCCATTTAATCTCGTATTCAAATCGAGTATAGCCGTCTATTACATATTTTGTGTAAATGTTTTAATTAAAGGAGTAACATTCTTGCATGGTACTGATGTCATCAAACACATTCTGTTTAAGAGAAACGCTTATAATGAGATTACACAATATTTTTTTACATTTGCGTAAGCCACAGGGTGGCGGTGTAACACAGGAAAATCAGTTTTATTTTCAAGTTCGAGTGCCTCCAGTTCAGGGGTGGCCAACCCGTGGCTCTTGAGCCTCATGTGACTCTTTAACTAGTTTCATGCAGAACTTCAGAAGCTTTCTCATGAGTCAAAATAAGCCCACAATGTTAACTGTTGAATAATAACTAATATTATCATGTTGTTGTGGTTATTTTCATTAAATCTGGCTGAGCAGAGGTCTGTGTGTGTGTGTGTGTGTGTGTGTGTGCGTGCGTACGTGCGTGCGCGTGCGTGCATACAAGATTAAGGAATGGGATGATGTTTATCTGTGCCCATGTGTATGATATGGCTCTTTGCAGCTCTTTGTGGCTCTAACACATGAACAAGTTTGCTCTAGTTGATAAAACATCATTTATTTTGTTTGTTTTTTGTTTCCAGAAAATCAATGTTCTAAACATTTGATCTATTGTCACATATTTTGTGTGTGCCATTCCGTGGAGCAGCAGGCAAATGATGCGCGAGGTTGGAAAAATGTGGAGCAACAGTGTGGAAGGCCACAGCAGCGATCCTGAGGAAGACGATGATGAAGAGATGGCATTCGGAGACACTGATGAAGATTCAGAAGAGATGATGGACTTGAGTGATTTACCAACCACTCTGTTTGCCTGTGGCGTGCACGAGGAAGTGTTTGAGGAAGAGCGGCAGCGGGTGAGTTTGTGTTTGCTTCTTTTTACATTCTATCATTTACTTCAATTTTCTATTTCCCATTTTATTTTGCCTCAATTTCTTCTTTCTCTTTGTTCCAATTATTTTCATTTTCCCCCTTTCTTCTTGTGGGTTTTAACTTTTTGACCCAATCCAATTTTCTATTCAGCTCTCTTTTTTCACTATTCCCCTCTCTCATCCTCTCTCTCTCTCCCATTCTCTCCATCCTTTTCTCTCTCTCTTTCTCATCCCTCTCTCTTTCTCTCTCTCTCTTTCATGCTCGTTCTCAAGTCTCAGGCCTCGGGCCGTAAATGCAGTCTGGGCCTTTTGATAAAAAGCAAATGTTTTCCCAATATGGTCTGGCTAATGGAGGTCTTTTGGGAAGGATATTTAAAAGCCAGCGCTTCAATGCCTTCAGGACAAGATGCCTCAGCTTTTGCTAGTATTTCTGCTGTGTCCAGAAGACGAGCCCATGGTGAAACAAACAGATGTTGTTTTAAACGTGCTCACTCATTGCTAGCTAGAAATAACCTGAACTAAATACAAAAACTGAAACAAAACTAGCTGAATATAAACCGCTCTACCTCAACCCATCTAGAAATCAGGACCCTCCAATCCAATACGTACAATTGCTTTGCCAAAACCTTTTAGGCAGCAAAGTCGGCAGTCATTTTCATGGTGTCTGAATACGGTTGTAACAGTCCTACTCCGCCTCTCCACCTGGTGGAGAAAAAGGCATTGGACAGTCTCAGGAACTTCAAGTCCCAAGAGCCTTTGCTTCCTGCTTCCTGAGACTTCAGATTATCACAAAACATGGGATGTAGCTTTAATAACAATTGAAGACAATGGCACAGGTAACGACTTTAGTACACACTGAAACACTTAGTGACACTTAACAAAACAGGTGACCGATTACACTGACGAGACACAGACAGGAAGGCAGGAAGCCAAAGCTCCTGGGACTTGGAGGTTCTGAGACAGTCAAAGGCAATTTTTGTGAATCTCCACCAGGTGGAGCAGGATTATTACGATGGTATATATGTGCACAGCCTTTAATTGTCCATGTTTTAGTATTATCGTATTCAATTGTCATATTCAGTCTATTTGCCATAACAATATCCCCGGTGTTGACATGAGACTAAAAAAATAATTTAGTGCTATGTACTTTGATATTCAGGTCATGTATTTTATAAAAAAGTGAGTGAGTGTGTCAGTGTGGCCACTAGAGGCGGTATCTAAGTTGTAACAGGCATAGTGAAGTAGTTGCAGATTGGTTGCAGATCCATCTCCTGACCACTGGACCACAACTGTCCCATAACTTAATTTCACCGGTGAATGTGTGTTGATCATTTCAACTCATTCAACAAGAAAATCTAGGTTTTCATTAAATAATCTGAAATTGTGCTTGTAATTACTGTAGCATTTGTAATTGTGCAGGACACACACCGTCTGTAAGCAGCATGGCGGTTTGTGTGTGCAGTGTGTGTGTGTATGGTGGAAACTTTAGAACTGGGTCATTATCCTGAGGGCCAGAAATCAGACGGGACCTGCACCGCTGGTATTTACCCGCCGTTCATCTCACCAGTGACCCCTGTGTGACTGCTAAATTTCTTCTTATTCATTAAATTTTATTGTAAATTTTATTGGTTGTTATCACAAAAAATGCTCCACCAGACTGATTAGAAGTTTCAGACGTATCATTCGCGTTGCTCTGGCTCCTCTCTCTGGTAAAGACCTTTGGGGATGAGCTGGACCTGTGAAGATTGTAAACGTTTAGCTAGAAAACATCTGTATTTGTACTTCAAAAACTAGCCTTGCCTCACCCAAATGCAATCACACACACACACACACACACACACGCGCACACACACACACACACACACACACGCACGTCAGTGCCTCAGAGATTGAGATTGAGTCAAAACACAGGATCTGCGCCATGTATCCTTAGATTAGTGTCTAAAAATAGTTCCTTTCTAAGGAGATCAGGGTGACTACAAAGATGGATTTGGTAAATACGTTTGTAAAAGATATTTGCTGCCTGGTATACATTTGGTACAATTCATATTAGTCGGATTGTCATTTAAATGTATTTGAAACACAGCCTAATTTATGCACAGTTACACTGAAGAGTGAATTATCAATCTTATCGATGGATCACATGGTTTGTCTCGTTTGCTAATTAAAAGTAGATCTGTAAAGTTGTGATTGATCGGAGCCTTCGGGTTTTGTGACGTGTTGATTTGATTCTACACGGGGTGTGAGCTTGAAACCACCTCAGCACCTTCATGGTTACATAAGGAGCTGCAGAAACATGCTGCATCACTCAGTGCGCGGCAGCTCCGGCGCTGAGCAGATCAGAACGACGTGAAGGAGGACGATTGGGCCGGGGAGTGTTTATCATGCTGGTCAGTGTCCGGCTCTGTCTGCAGTTTCACCGAGCAGGAACCACGCGCACGTCCCTCTTTGTGTCTAATATTAACGTTTTTCATCTCGTATTGTAACTGTATTATTCCCGTTCTTCCATATCTGCTGTATCACCTTCTGCTTCCAGTTTCTACCTGAACTAAGCAGAATGTCTCTCCCTTTCTCTCTCTCTCTCTCTCTCTCTCTCTCTCTCTCTCTCTCTCTCTCTCTCTCTCTCTCTCTCTCTCTCTCTCTCTCTCTCTCTCTTTCACTCCCTCCCCAAGTGATATAAATAACTTGTCCTAGTTTGTGAGAGCTGCAGTGGTGCCAGAGGCTGGTGAGCAGCGCTCGAGTGGGTCAGACTGGCAGTCATACATATGAAGTCATGATCTTGATGTGGCAGTTTCTTTATAAAGTTTGTGTGTGTGTGTGTGTGTGTGT
>CM051497.1:8195300-8233516 GCA_028031935.1 Paedocypris micromegethes
GTGTGTGTGTGTGTGTGTGTGAGACAGAGTGTGTCTTTGTGTTAGGTGTCATTCAGGACTCCACCCGTGTATTTATGGATCAATACATAATAATAAAAATAATAATATGTATGTTTCTTTTAAATATTGAAATTGACTAATTACAACAAAATATACGTGGGTTGAAAAACGTTATAGAATTAAGGGGAAATGACTAGAATTAAGAATTTCTTTATCAGCTGTTGGCAAAGCCGAGCCGTAATGCGGCGATCAGCGTCCGCTCATCCCACAGCAGCGCGCGCAACAGAATAGGGAATTAAAGAAGGCAGGCGATGACGTCAAGGTGGCGGGCGAGGCTTCCGATTGGCTCTTTCGGAAGAACCTGAAGGCTGCACACGCTCAGACAGACAACAGCATCTCAGAGACGAAGCCGGAGAGTTTGCTTCACTTAGACAAAACACGACATACTTTTGCAAACCACAGGACAGAGCAGATACAGAAACTGGGCGAGATAGAAGTAAAACCGTCACCAAAGACAATTGTGCTTTGTTTTTACAACCACTAAAGAACGAAAATGCCATCCATAAACATGAAACTGGAGATGTTGACTGTCATCGCCTGCGATGTAGACACGGCGGTGTTTACGTGCGACAAGATACAGGTACAGCAGATTATTGCATTTACAGTTGAAACCAAACCGACTGTCGTGTTTATGTTCGCGCGTGGAGCTCGTGCTGCTTCATGCGCGCGCTCGGTGACGTTTCACGCCGCTTCATTGTTTCTCAGCTCTGGAATTTTCTGAATGAATCCGCAGTTCACATTAACATTCTGCTGCGCACGCAGTGACCTCACATGCGGAGCTCCTGGCGGGATGCGCACACCAAGTTTGATTCGAATACAAAAACGCAGGATTTTGATCATGCACTTGCATGGTTTTGACACAATCCCAATGTGTCTTTAATGCAAAAGGAACATTTCCAGTCACCATTAATTACATTGATGTGGACGGTTTCAGCTTTTTATGTTCAATATCGCCGTGATGTTTTTACTGTTTCTCGGGAGCGTTATTTTCAGTGTCCGTTCTTTATTTGTATCTGTATTTAGACTTGCTCCTCTTGTGGAACTATTTACCTCGACTGCTGCAGTTAATACAGAACCAATAGTCAAATATCTGATCAATACGTTATTTTACACTGCATAGACCAAAATTTACAAAGTTTTATCTTCCACGTCAGTGATGGAAATAAAATTAAATTTAGGAATATTTTTATTTGTAGGTGTAAAATATCTGTCGCCACACCAACAGCCTTATAGTACTCCAAAATGTAAATTATTATTTTGGCATTACATGGCAACTAGTGCTAGTTTTTGTCAGTGCTTATGTGTTGCCTATGAAACTATTTGTGAAAATGACAGAGAGACAGACAGGTGTCTATCTGCTGCACTGCGGGGTGTCCCTGTTCTGCCTGCAGCGTACTGTCCACAGACAGGAATTGGAAATTAACATCTGTGGACAGAAAAATGCAGGTAAATATGGGAATTTTCTAATCTGGGTTTTTGGCCCAGTTTGAGGACATGAGCGATTATATGAAGTTGCACATGGACCGCGCTCACTGATTATTTTAGTCTAGGCACAACAGCTTGACTTTCTTTTTTGTTTTTTGACTGTGTACTATTGAATTGAGTCTGGCGTGTGTTAATGAAAAAGCTTAAAGCTGGGACACGTTCGCCTGGAGCTTGTTAACTGCCCTTAAACCAGCACGCTGTAGTGAACTGGTCTGAGCGAGCACGCTCACTGGAACAGCTGCGGCTTAGCTTCTCTTCACTGGAAAATGATGTGCGATGGAAAATATGCAGACATCAGCGCATTGAATCTGAAGGTTGGGGACAGTACTCCGCTGTCACGCCTGAACACCGAACAAAAGTTTGATAAGACTCATGTCTGAAATGGCAGAACCTTGCCTGTTTTTATTCAAAAAAGTTCCAATGATGGTAAAATTCCGAAAAAAAACAACAGCATGATGGAAGTATCTTCTCACTCACACCTTTCCTGTTGTTGATGACTTGATGGTTGATGAAGAATGAACAGAATGATGATGGAGTAGAGAAGTTAAGCGGCGGAACCCGAGCGGTCTGAGGGTCTCAGGTGTCAAAGGCGACGGGGTGCTGTTACCCTCGAGTCCATTTTCTGTGGCTCAGGTGTCCAACCACCGCAGCTTTCTGCACTTCCCAGCTGCCAGAACAGAGAACTGATCTTTCCAGCGAGGAAAACAAGGTTCCACTCTGACATCCTGACATACACACACACACACACACATCACATTTTTGTAGTCATCATTCTTTTTTTTTTTGACTAGTAAATCATCTTGGTCTCATGAGTAAATCCTCATTATTAATAAACCATTAGCTTTGCATTAAGGTCCATATGGTAAAACCAGACCATTAGGAATCAAGTGAACAGCTTGATACGAAACAATCCAGTTTAATACACTCAAGTTCTTCAAGATCCCTGAAATTCTCAAAGTGGAAGACGATATAATGAATGACTGGTGTTCTGGAAAACGTCCCGAAGGCCGTAATCGTTCCCCTGGGCCTGTCGGTCAGACCGGTTCTCCATCATCGATTACCGATGGAACAGAAGCCTCTTGTGTTTAGCAGCGTCGGCTGAGCGAGAGCGTTGCCGTCTGGACATTTGCAGCATGAAACACACATTCCTTTCTTTTTCCAAGAATGTCATCAGTTGGCTTCTCTGTGCAAGAGAATAGAACAACTATTTTCACTAATATAATATGATGAAGCGGTTTATTCTTTGTCGCTCTTGTTTGTCTTTCTATCTTTCACAGGCGACTGTCAAACATTCAGTGGTCTCTCAGATGCTCTCGATTCGAAATGGGAAACTATAACATATAATAGTGATAATCAATATTTAATCAACATTTTCAGTTTGGCCACTAGAGACCCTATCAAGACTGTACTCTACATTTAATCATCCCGTGAAGCAAAACAAACAAACCGGGAGCAGTGGGCAGCCTTAAGCCATCTTGCTCAAGGACTCTCCGTACCGGGATTCAAACCTGCAACGCCTGTGACAGATCTAACCCTGTCCTGCTTTATCAGAGCCGTTTTCATGTAATGTTGTTCATTTTTGCCAAAATGGGACAATTTCATAAATGATTATCAATATTTTTAATTCCTTGTTTCAACACTACCAATCAAAATTTATAGAGAACATCAACAGTTAACATTTCTTTTAGCATTTTTAACAAGAGTTCCAGTGTGATGATACATTATTAGGTAACAATCTATTAGAAACATCACCCACGGGTCTGTGACTGACGTCTAATCAAGGTTTTGCAGTAATGGGTTACATCTCTGCTCATTTAAAAGATTATTGCTTTAATTATTCAGCATTATAACCTCAAACCAAAACCAGTGTGTTTCCCTCTGCGCCTCCGGCCCCAAATTTCCAAGACAACGGTGATGAGGAATGTGTTGAGTCCTATCGTTTTCTTTATCGTTCATACACATATTTTAAATATTCTTGCTGTAATTTAACTATATTTTGTCATGAATGATAGAAAACACACTTGAAATCTGTGTATTCATAAACCAGGAGAGATGAACACCTTTTAGTTCAAGTTCAAGTTCTGAGCATTTGTAGGGCACTTTTCACAGTTTTAACTGTCATTACTATATCTTTATCTGATTTCCATTACTATCTGACCGTTTCCTTTCAAGTTCAAGTTTATTTATATAATGCTTTTCTCAGTCCAAGACCTCCTCAAAGCCGCTATGTGGATTTAGGAAAGAAAACGTCATTTACAAATGTGTCCATTCATTGTTCATCTGTGTTAGGACTATGGCTATGACCAGTGAGCAAGCTACAGTTGTGACAGTGGCTAGGAAGACAATACCTCTCTGGCGGGGTGAGTGGAAATAAACTTATGGAGAGCCTGACTCACTGGTTCCAGTCTACACTTCCAGTCACTGACTCACTGGTTCCAGTTCCAGTCACACCTTTCGGACTAGAGGCTTTTTCTCGACGCTTCGGCTGATTCTCTGTGGAGGCTTTTTCCTTAAAGATGCTTTTGGGGTCTGTTGTACTTCTCAGTGTCACCTCTGTAAGGCTCTCTTTATAGCTTTTTGTGTTTCAGATGGACAATAAACACTTGTTTTTCAGCTTTCCAACTTTACTAAAGAAATGACCGTCCTGTTCCATCCTGAGCGCACTCCACCTGCGATAGAGTTGGGATTAGAAAGCTTGACTGCGCTAATGTCTTCCACATGGCCGGTGGCGTAAAATATTGCCAGAACATGGCGTCTATCAAAAAGGAAATTAATTCTTTACTGAAAAAAATGTTGTGCAATTTTCCTTAAGCCACAAATCCCAGAGAAATTGTAATTTCTCTAAGTGAGTTTTCCACCAGGCGCGTTCAGTCTTGACGGAGGCGCCGCTCGCCCTGATTCTCGCGCGTCCACCTGTCATGAGTGTGTGTGTGACCATGTGTTTGGCACAGGTGTGTAGCATCGGTTGCATAACATGGTTAAATAGGCCTTACATCATCACACTGTTGTCCCGAACACTAATCTGTGATGTTCTTTTAAAAAGGTGAGCGACTTTGCTTGTCTTACAAATGTGTGATTTCTGATGAGGCTCAATGTTTACGGTCTTTGTTCACTTCTCTTCCTATTATGTGTGCATAATGTGTGCATATCTTTTATTAGTCATTACTTTATACATATAATATATTTATATATATATTATATATATATATATTTATATATATATAATAAATAATATAAAGCAGAAAACTGGCTTTAGCATTAGCATCCAAGGCTATTTTACATTGTAATGACTGAACGTTGTGCTTTGAATGTGAGGCAACAGAATCAAACCCATAACCTTGGTGTTATAAACACCAGCTCTACTGATTGAGCTTGATAATGTTGTGATATTGAGATATTATTATAATGGACATAAAGGTGAAAGAAATAGAGAACTATTTCCTTCCAATGACTGAGCTGAAAGAAAGAAAACCCTACCAATGACTGAGCTGTACGCTTTATAGTTTTATTATCATTATCAGTAATTGGTGGTGAATTCCTGTTACAATACATTTTATTTAACATTTAAATTTAAAATGTCTGGACTATCATTTTGGCTGTTCTATACATTCTATAAATTCTATACATTATGGCTGTTGGAGTGGAGGTCCCTGGCAGCTGGTTTTGTTTGCGTGCTGAACATGAAAGCGCTGGTGAGGCATGATCGCTGATCTTGACGGTCCTGTGACCCACTAGTATGTAAATCTAAACCTCCCGCAGGAAACGTGCATCGCGGGGCATGAATTAGTGATGGAGGCGTCCGCTTGTGTTTCACCGGAGTTCCAGAACAGCAAACCACATGACCAGCAGAACCGAAGCTGAGCAGAAGATGTCGCTGTTTTTCTGTGCAGGAGCGTTTTGAAGCTCTGTTCAGGATCTACGATGATCAGACGTCCTTTCAGATGTTCAAGAGTTTCCGGAGAGTTCGGATCAGCTTCAGCAGTCCCGAGGCGGCGGCGCGCGCGCGTATCGAGCTGCACGAGACGGACTTCAACGGCACCAAACTTAAACTCTACTTTGCGCAGGTCAGCGTCGCTTCCGCGAGTAAAGCAGTAGATTTACAGCACTCCGCACTCATCAAGCATTATTGCTGTGTAGTTCTACACAAGCAAGAACATTTACGGTACAGTGGCAATTCAAATGACCAAAACAGGAAAAGTTTTGAGTCATCGATGCAAAAGGATTACATTTGTTTTATGCCAAGAAGAGTTAATAATAAAGTATTTTAAAAGTTTTTACGGAACACAAATATAATAAAACAAGTCATTATATTATGCTAATGAAATTGATCGAACAAATGTATTCCTTAGGCGCCAAGTAAATTAAATGCATTGTTATTATTTTATTGTTGGCTATTGTAAACGTGCTAAAGTCAGGTTAATTGAAGACATGTTTTTATGATGTACATTTTGATCCATGTGTCTAAAAAATGTTCTCGAGAAACATTTATGTGAAAGATGATTATTGCACTAATTATTGGGATTTAGATTGACACGATTTTTTTGTCAATGAGTGTCACCTAGAGAATACCCTTTCTATTTAGAGCATGGGAATCTTTTTATATACATACCGTGTATTAAATAAAAAAATATGCACATCTGTCAGGTTTCAGCTCGGAACATGTTTGTTTCTTCCAGTCTAGAAACAGTCTGTGTGTGTTTGTGTGTGTGTTATTCTCTGTGATTGGATAACCACCAATCCTGTGGGTCTGTCTCGTCTTCAAGTCCAGAGTTGCTGGGATTGGCTTCAGCTCTCTGTGATCCAGAAACAGTGGTTTTATGAAGATGAATGACTATAGTGTTAACGTCTTGTCCCGTCCCTCCAGGTTCAGAATTCAGGCGATGATGTGGACAAGACGTACCTGGCTCCTCCTCAACCTGTCAAGCAGTTCCTGATCTCCCCTCCAGCATCGCCCCCTGTGGGGTGGAGTCAGAGTGAAGATGCAACACCAGTAATCAACTATGATCTGCTATGTGCAGTGGCCAAACTGGGACCAGGTACAAACATAACAAACGTGATTATGGCATCAAATATGGCATGAATAACTGTTGAACTGCAGAGTTTCAACAACTGTTGAGTTTACAGTTGCATTGAGATGGATGGACAGACATACAGACAAGCAGACATATATACACGGACAGAAGGGTAGATTGAAACCTTCTTAGTCCCAATATGACAACAGTCACAACATTTAAAGCTGCTGTAAAACGTGCGCCCTCTTCTGGTGAACTGGAAAACTTGCGTCACTGATCATTCCTGCTTGGTTGTTTGCGACATGTGACCTGTTGCTACAGCAACCATCGATTGTTGTACGTTGTTGTGTGTGCGCTCATGTGTGGTGGTTTTATTACATAATCTTAAAAATGTAAAATACATTTTTTCTTCTAACATTTCTGATCGATTCATGACTTTTTAGTAAATACAGTTGTTAAAATTTGTTTACATTTGTTTTGAAACAGAGAGTTTGTGTGTGTACAAACAGTTTTCATCCCCTCAGATTAAGACTCGCCTTTTTTATATTTCAGGTGAGAAGTACGAGCTTCACGCCGGTACAGAGTCCACTCCGAGTGTGGTTGTCCATGTGTGCGAGAGTGAAACCGAGGAAGAGGAAGAAGCTCGGCCCAAAGCCAAGATCGTCCAGACCAGACGTCCCGATGCTCCCCCAAAAGTCTACAACTAGACCTCCGGCCATACATGCACGTTTCTTTCTATTGCTCAGTGTCTTTCTCTCATCCAGGAATAGACACTTTATTTAAGTCAAAAACAAGTTAAAGTAAGACATGGATGGATTTGAGGCGGCACGGCCGGCTCGTGGTGTTCAGAACTGTCTCACCGCTGCCTCATGGAACGGTGGTGAGGGGGCGCCGAGTTTGAAGCCCCTCTCTCCCTCACAGCCACAGCACCATCATTTCCTCATCAGTCTGTGTACAGTGTGGTTGCTCCAGAGCAGTAGTAGTAATTTCCAGTTGTAGACGTACGTAAACCTCGTCACGTGAGCATCACAGAAGAAAACGCTTTAAGAAAAGAGTCTTTTTATATTCGTGTCTCCATATCGATCGAGTCGAGGAACGAAGACTCTGGTTGCTCCACACCAGGACGGATTGTTTTGCTGAAATCAGCAAGAGTGTAAATGTCGAGGTCGGAAAGGTTGTAGATGTTCAGTGTGTTTTATTGTGTATTTTGTACCACACACACACACACACACACACACACACACACACACACACACACACACACACACACACAATTGCATGCTTACTAGTGTGTTTTCTACACAAAGATCAAAGACTAAGCATTTTCTGTCACAGGACTGGGCTTAAAATCTTCTGATTCATATCAATGATGATCCACTATCAGGTCTTTCTGCTGATGGCGACTAGGGGTCTCTAAGCTTGGTCTGGTGTGGTTCTGGAAGCATCGGAATGTGTCACTCCGATTAATCTAACAGTGCTATTAATTTCTTATTAGGATTCCGAGAATTATTTAAAATCAACCATTTTGTAATTTTTTTCCAGATTAAGTTTCATTATAACTTTATAAAGTATTTGCACAATATTTATGTTTTTTTTTGTTTGTTTTGAAATGGCCTTGTTTTTATTGTTTTGTTCTGTTCACGGACTTCTCACTGCTGCGGCGTGGAGCGTGTGAAGCCTGTTGTGAGTGTCCGGCACTGTTCTGCATGTTGGAGTAATAACCAGCACCTTCTGTTCGGTTGACTGTCAGGGAACAGTCCGAGCTCCACGACTCCAGGCTTTGTAACGTTGCTTGTTACAGTTGCTGAGTCAGGTTTTTTCTTGTAGGTCATTTTAGCGGTCGGTTCTTTTACTGTTGCTATTCTGTTTGGAAATAGATATTGTCTTGTATTGTACCTGTACTTTATTACTTGTGAACATAAAGCAATAACTTTTGTCCATGTCCTCTTTCTATCTCTCCCTGTTTCTCTCAGTTTCTCATTTTCACTGAAACTCTTCACACTCTCTCATTCTCCCACAAACACTCTTTGTTCTGAGAGTTCTTTTGTTCTGTGACCATTGCGTCTAAATCTACACACTCTTTAAGAATCAAGTGTTGTGATGAGTGTCCGTGCCGTAGCAGTTTGCTTTTTCCTCGTCAAAGGTTATATTTGTCCTTCAGGAGGTCTCCTCGCAAACTGAAGATTCTCATCAAACAGGAATAAATAATCATGTTGATCTACCTGAACAAACCCTGGAGGTTTCACAACAGGACCTTCAGAGAACCTTCATCTCAACATCAAGTCTCCAACGCAAACCTAACAAACACAATTTGACCAGGGAGAGCGCAGGCTGTAATCTTTCCTTGGCGTGTAATCTGGCTGGCGGATGTGTGCTGATGTCAGATGTTTGCTGATGACCGGTGGGAAGGAGCTGGTCTGAGGCTTCAGTGACTCTGACGGAGCCGGACGCCCGAGTCAAGCCACTTTACACAAACACAACTCTAGCCAGAGGTTACGGCACAAACTTTGCGGTGGACAACTGAAGAGTTTAAAAGGTGAATGGAAATGTGGCCTATATTGTTCAAATATTTTCAGTAGAGTTAGAATATTACTGAAAATAAGTGACAATTGTTTTACGTGACTAATTATTAATGTCTAATTTTGAATATTCATGCAGCAATTTTGAGAGCCTAAAATGTGCCGTTTAAATGTAATTGTATAAAGAAATAGTCATTCACATTTTACATGTAAAGACTAATAAACAATTCCAAATTGTTTACATACATTTAAATTAATACATTGAATAATTATATGAATATAAAAATATAAATATGCATTTTTAAAATACATAGTAGTCTTGGCAGATCAAATTACGCAAACAACTCTTACACACGTCACCAAGCATTTGATTGTTCAGTGTTATATATTTCTTTTCAATAAAAGGAGAATCGTGTCATGACTGAATAGTTTGAACAGGCTTTCAATAAATCAAGAATGACGGGCGAGTTTGACAGCGACATTATTAGTCCAGGTTTGTTTAAACTAGATTGAGGACAATAGACTAGTTCTGTAATAATTCTACTTACTTGTGACCAGTTGTTTGTGTGAGAGTACAGTATAGGGTATTTTAAATGTTCTATAATAAAGCTGAGGCAAAATATTTTCCCACACGAGAAGAAAATGAGTTTGGACAATCACAAAAAACACAAGTTTGCGCGGGATGAGGAGGTATAATAACATGTTTCACCCCATGAAACAGAGAATGAAGAAATTATTTACAGCATGCACAATGTTTTCGAAGAGTCGCCATTTCTCAAAGAAACAGCAGATTTGAAGGGTGCTGTGAAAGTGGTTGCTCTTACAAGTACTGTAACCTGACTCTCCCACCAAAGAAGCCATGGCAGAAACTCCTGTCATGGGATCCCACCACAGAACAATCACCTCTTTTCTTTTATGGAACGATTTCTCTTCCAATCCAGGCGAGTGTGTGTGTGTGTGTGTGTGTGTGTGTGTGTGTGTGTGTGTGGGTGGGTGGAGGAATGAAATACTGCAAGATTACAACCAAGATTTGACTTAGCTGTATTACAACTGTAAGACTATATTAAAACACAAACATTAAAGGTTTTAAATGAATTGTATGATGATTTTAGTCATGCATGTGTGTTTATGATTTTTCCTCTATATCTACAATTTAAATGTTTTTTAATAAATATATTAACCCACCTGTTCGTTTCAGAGGAACATCAATAATGTCCGCGGGTCAATTTTACCCGGGCCTTTTATTATGCATATAAGTGTCAGAAACCAAAAAGTTCCCTAAAACCGTGTGTGTGTGTGAGAGGGAGAGTGTGTGTAAGTCTGAGACAGCAGTGTATTATCACTCAAGAAACAAATAGTATTTGATCTTTCTGACTCTTTTTAGCTTCCTTTTTGTTCAAATTGTCAAATTGGCCCGAACATTACCTTTGTAACAAAAACATGTAGCGGTGGTCTCAAATATGTGAACTGAACCATTTTTTGTTTATACTGTATGTAGATTTCACTAACTAAGACAAGCAGGAGAAGATTCAAAGTGAAAAATACTTTTTTACAATTTGACTTGAACAGTATCTTTGTAACAAACATGTAGTGTTACAAATATGTGAACTGAATCGCTATATATTTTTAAAATGAAAATTACACCAAATAAGCCAAGCACGGGAAGTTTCGAAGTGAAAAATACTTTAATGTATTTTTTTAATATTTTAAAACTTTGAAAACGGGTCAATTTGACCCGAACATAATAGGAGGGTTAAAAGGTAATATTTTGATTGTTCTTACAGTTCTTAAATACATACGTGCTCGTATATTGTATTTAGAATATATTCAATGTGAAGTTGGTATTAATAATGTGAAATGAATATAAACACATATAGATGTTTACATATTATACATGACGTGTATGTGTGTGTGTGTGTGTGTGTGTGTGTGTGTGTGTGTGTGTGTGTGTGTGTGTGTGTGTGTGTGCCATAAACAGAAATGGGATGTTTAACCCACCATCTGTAAACCACTAAAACGTCGGCTGATGATTCGAAAGTCGAGATTGACGACGCATAATGGTTTCGTTTCAGCGTACGCGGTAGCTGCCCATAGAAAGTCCATTAGAAGTGTGTTTAATGAAAGGTGAATGTTGACTGAGAGAAGTGTGTGAAGTGTGTTATGAATGTGGCACGCCTTGGAGGCAAGGCCAGACCTGTAAAACCAGCTGCCGCGCTCACAGCGGCGCGCTCGCGACGCTTCCCGCCGCGTCTCTCTCAAGCTCCGGCGCTGCTTCAGTCTCGGTGCACGTGTGAGTGAAGAACCTATGGACTATGTTCACGTCAGTCAAGTGAAGCCGGAGGAGCGGAGGAGCTGATTCTGTGGAGGACCACGTCTGATCGTCTAGGTGAGACACAATCCAGCTCCGTCTACAGCGCACGTGCAGAAGATTTAGATCCATCCGCGCGCGTGCGTGCGTGCGTGCGTGTGTGTGCGCGCGCGCGCGCGTGTGTGTGTGTTCTGAAGTGTGTACATGTGTGAATGTGGTGAATAGAAGATTCCAAGTTTATGTTTAAAACATGAGTTTTCGCCAGGTAAAACCAAGCAGTAAAATGATTTTGTGCGGCGCTGTTTTGTTTAAGGCTTGAGTAGTTTTTACTGTCGTTACTTATGTTACTTATTCTCAAATTCATCAAGTTACTAGTTACTTGATCCAGGTAGAATTCCATATAAGGTAATAGTGAGACATAAAGAACCGATGTATAGGTTTATCATTAGGTCTGAAAGACTGAAATCGGACGTGGCCTGTCATTGTTCTGGTGTTATTGAGAAGATCCACAAGTGTTGAGTTCATATTGTTCGAGATCAACACCCAATAACAAACACTTCCTTTATTTCCTAGCCTTTTTCTAAACATTTGGACCTTTACCCTGACAGGAAGTGCTGGGCGAGCGTGAAAAACCCCTGTGCTGGTGTTCCGAGACAGTCCTGAACAGATTTCTTCAGAAAGTGGTCTAAAGCTGCCAGTAGAAACTGTGCTTTATGATTTGGGAAAGTGTTAAACTGTTTTGGTGTAACTGGTTTGGAGTAATGGAGTAAAATCACTGCGAAGGCAACGCACATAGACTGTATATTAATATTGGTGCTGGATGTGTTGTCTGTCGGAGCTGTTTTTACAGTGAGACGGTGAAAGATGAATGGATGGACACATACCTGTGACGGCCGTGATGAATGCTCCATTGTTCCAGTGCGGGGACCGACTTCTTTCTTGCAGGGATCATCTGGTGTGTGTGGAGAGGCCGTGACGCGCTAAAGGCCAGACGTGCGTCTTCTAATCGTTTCTGGCTATTTACAGAGATTAACTGTTTAAATATTGGCCCATATTTATGGTTTAGTGTTTGTCTAATTGATTTTCGCACAACAGTCATCAATAGACATTCACGAGTTTATTCATGGATCTTATATTTATTTAGGTCTTGGTTTTGTGTGACGTCATGATCCGGATGGTTTTCAGTGGAGAAACTTGCTCGTATAAACACACACATACCTGCACTTTCACTTCTCACGGTTTTAATGGTTCAGTGGCAATGGGATTTAACAGTTGTTGGTTTAAAACTGATTCTACAGCCTTGAAGTCTGGAACTCATGTGAGCCTTATATAATAGATAAGATAAAAGACAACAGGCAGCAGAAACTAACAGGCCGTGTTCACTAATCATTTACCCATAATCAATCTCAAGAAGTTACATTGCAAAGCTAATAACAAAAACTACGTATTGGGATACATTTGATCTATAATCAGCGGAAATAGTTGGCTGGGTCTGAGGAAAGTCATGTTTTCTAATTGAAAGTTTGAAGGTTTATTCCCACATAATGTGTGAATAAATAGTGTGTTTCTGAAGTATAAAATATTTATATAAAAAATTCAGTCGAGTGGGGTTTATTTTGCAATTTGATTTGTTTTGGGACTGCAGCAAGCAGATTCGGCTGTGAAAGAGATCAGACAGCACACGGCGGACCCTCAAAGCCCACGCGTGTGGAGCAGATTACTGCGGCGTTTTACGGTGGTGAAGCACAAGTCCATATTGAAGTCCTGTGATTGACCTTGTATCTCGGGCAACAGAATTTACAACTATTTGCTGTTCTTCTGCGCCGCAGTCTTTCTATTTTTCTTTCCATCAGCGTTGATTGCTTCTGTCTATCCATAACACTCAAAAGAGTCTGACTTGATCATTTTGGTTTGTCTTAAAGATAAAAACTTTGGTTGAAAATAAAACAGAACAATTTTCTTTTTCTTTTTCTGCTGAATAAACTCAGGATAGCATTGTTCTACATACAGAAAGAACATTGGATATTATATCCTTCTAAAAATCAGATGCAGATGTCCTTTTGTGAAGCGTCTCTGGTGAATCTTCTGGATGCTTTATAGACAGACAGACAGACAGACAGACGGACAGGTCGGTGTGATTCTGTGGTCAGGAGGTTTCAGGTTCATAGAGTACAAACCCCTCAAGTAAAGCGGTTAATGTCCTGCTGTTTTTTTTTTTCAAATAAATCACTGGGAGCTTTGGAGACGGAGGCTTGTTGGTGTTCAGATGAGGCTGATAAAATAAAGGAAGTGGTTAGGTGTGAATGGTTTATTACTGACAGATATATGTACAGGAGAAAGAGCGACTCATACTCGTTTATGACACCGTCTATCTGACCACATCTTTTATTCTGATCCGAACTGAGAAAAGTGAGCAGAGGGGACAGAGCTACACTAGACTAGGGTCACTAACTATTATGTTAATCTGTAGTGAGTTTTACTCAAGTTATTTTATTTTTAGATGATACATTTATTTTGAACTTACTCAAGTTAATATGGACAATTTATGTAAAGTTTACTCAAGGTTTAAATTACTATTTCATACTATTTATATTGTAAAAGTATAAAATAATCATATATCACTAATGTATAATTCCTAGTAATTAATAATTAAAAAATAGACAAATAACTTGTTCTCTGACCCGACAAATCCTCACAATCGTAATTGAGTAACATTTTACAAACAGTATTTTTGAAGTGTTAATGTATGCATGAAAATAATAGTTGCATTTAAGAAATCACGTGAAAACAAAGTCTTTTGAAGTAATGAATGAATAAAACTTTCATAAAAAAGTGAAATGAAAGTACAGTATGAATAAGACATTGTTCTGTAAAGCTCATTGTCAATAGAAATACTACTTATGTGAGTGCACAGTGACCTCACAAGGACGTGTTGGATGTCCTCATCCCTGACCTCATCAATGACCTCATTAACCGCCAATGTCAAACATTTAAGGCAAAAACAGGCTATAACTCAATCTCAAAGACTCAGGAAAGGTTAAAAAGTGCTTCACCACAGAGTGGAAAAAACAGTAGCTGATGAAACCAGAGCGACATAAACCACAGTCATCTCACATTCATCACATTCTCAAATAACTTGTAATAAAAAAAATATTTTCACAAGAAAATAAACGTACCCTGTTTATAATAGTGGTGAATCCACTTCCTGTCACGTGACTGTGCCAATCTGCGGACGCGCCCACACCCACCCCGGGGGTTTATGGTTCCGCCAGGGCGTGTCTAACCCTAATCTAGAACATTCTCTTGCCCAATCAGTTATTGTTCATCTTAATCTCTTGATGTACGGTACTGATCAACTCTTTTCTTTCTAGTTGTTTTCTCCAGGTCATGATTTGGCTTTCTTATAATCACACAATGATCGACACTTAATTTTGTTTGTAAACTAGACTAAATTATTATTATACCCTATCGACTGTTTTAATGGGAGATCATTTGACATTTTTGATCTGTCAGTCTGTCAGAAGTGATTTAGAGATAATAATACAGTACTGTGTGAGTCGTCATTAGTAACTGAGGACGTGCTACTCCTCCGCTGCTCTGAACATCCCCCACCTCTAATTATTCATCATCTCTCCTTCTGTGTTTCCAGAACAATTCCAAAGATGCAAAGGGCTGCCACAGTGAGCACAGCGACCCAGTCCACCTCGCTACAGAACACCACCGCCGTCACCAAGTCCAGAGAACAGATCCTCACGCAAAGTGTGTGACCTTCACACAAAAACTTCCCACCTCAGGAAAATCATTTCAAAACAACCACACACTTAAATGAATAATACGTTTGTGTTGTAGGTCCACACTGTCATTGTAAATGTGTTTCTGTAACTCTGTTCAGTGAAAAACAGTGAAAGCTATATTTGCTCATTTTGTCAAAATCATTTTTCTAATTAAGACAAAAAACTTTGGGTAACCTCCTGCATGTCCTGATAGATGATTTGAATGTTCCTCACCATCAGCACGCTCGTGTAAGGGCTGTTTTAATAGATAAACCGATCTGATAAAGGATTCTTCTGCTTGGTGTTCACAGGCTCGGGAGCAATGATCGCTGTGATTGTCATTGGCATAATCATCATTCTGACGTTTCTGCTCATAGTCCTCAAAACTTACAACAGGTACGGCAACATTTTGGAGTGAAGTAAAGTGACGCTCACATGCCACAACACATTGTCTCCTTACAATAACAGCTTCATTTTCTCCTAGCGAGTAATGGAAGCTTCAGATACTGACCTGTTTCTGTCAAAAGCCTGTTACTCAGAAATCTACACAATCAGAAGGGTTACTAGGACTTTCAGTCTCTCTCCCTCTCTTAGATTATTGGATAATGCTATAAAATAATACTTTCTTTTAAATTTTAAAATTCTTTTAAAGAATAGTAGAAGTGTTGTTTTTTTTAAAAGGAGACCACAAATATACAATATTTATAGTTAAACAATATAAAATATGCATTTAACCATGGACGAACAATAATAAACTGTCAATACTAAAAATAGTGTTTTATAAAGAAGTGATTTTGTATACACCCGTTTTGTTGGTTGATTTATTGGCCTTTTTTCACCGGACTCAAAAATTTGGCACGTGAAAAATTTGAAGCACGTGCTTCTCACGGCTAGGAATATTTTGCATTATTCCATAACCCTTCACTGCCTGTGTTGAACAGGAGGACTCATGCCAAGAGGATGCTGGCCGGAGCTGGATCCAGCAAGCCGAGGAAGAAGGTCTCCTCAGCCACCACAAACACAAACATGGCCATGAGCAACATGGGCGCAAGCTCGTCCTCTGGGAGTTTCGTGCAGTCCAGGGCGTCCTCTGAGAACGGGTTTCGGATTCCTCGGGTCGACCTGGAGAACAACGGGGAGCGTCTCAGCACCGCCACCAGTGGTTCCACCATTGTGACGATACATGAAATGCCTTCAGTAGACAACACATAGCAGCTGGACTCGTGAAGATGGCGCCGCACCAGCACGAACAAAGAAGCAAAGGATGGTCACGCAGAGAAGCGCACAGCCGCTGTTTAACACACGTTTACTGTGTGAAGGACTTCAGAAACACTGAGGACATTTGCTTCCCGTCACATGAAGATATTCCAGAACATAATCTCTGGGATTATCAGATTGTGAAATGTAGTAATTGTGTTGAGACACAATTTCCTGGACCAGAAATCTGTGCACTTCATGTTTTACTGTAGACAACTGTGTTCAGTGCGAACAAGGAAAGAATATTGCTAGCTCAGATTTTCCCTAATATTTATAATACAGTACAGTTGCTTGGTTTTAGGGAAAAACTCAGTGCGATCATCGGGTTAAAATTTGTGATTCAGTTCCATTTAATCACACGCGCTTCTGACAATGTTGTAATATTTATCAACATATGTCCAAAACCCATAAACTTAATTTATGGTAAAAGTGAAATGCAAATTGTGAAATCAGTTCAAATGTTTTTTTTCCAACTTAACACGTTTGTAATGTAGCGAAACAATGTATATTTTTATTGTTAATGTAAATTTAATGTCAGGGTTTTCTCAGTAGTTTATCAAGGTAAACACACAGACCGGACAATAAATAAAAAAAAACTGTACTTACAGTAAAAAAATATCTATTAAAAATTATTTAAATAAAAGGTGTTTGTGCAGCTTTATTCATCTTTTGGAAAAAAAAAAAAAGTTTGATGAAGATGTTACATTTCATGCATCATTCGTTTTTGCTCGAAATCTGACTGCTGGTGCAATCCGGACATACACAGAGATTACAGTCACGGCGTCACTCTGAACACCCAGACACTTTCATCTCAATGAAATTTATTCACAATCTGCAACAGAAAGTATTGCATAAGAAAAAAACTAAGAGAAATACAGCAGCGCTTGATTATACAAACGTCTTTCCTCCAGGTTTCCCCGAGCTTCTGACTAAAGTTCTAGTGCAACAGCTTGACAGAGACACTCAGGCACGAGATGGACTCACACCAGGCGTGAGAGCGAAAGAGACTCGTATGTAGCGACACAGGAAATAAGACGCTGTCAGTCATCCTCAAGGCCTCCGGTCCAGACAGACGGTCCTGATGCTTCAGTGGTTCTTCAGACAGACGGTAAGTGGAGATTGTGGAGCTACAGTGTTCATCTATTGCTAACGATTATTGTTCCGCGTGAGAGATTAACCATGATCAGAAACTAAAGACCGGTTCACCTGAGGAGGAAACGGCCTGGCACACGTCAGCACTTCCTGTCTAATGGACCAAAACTTCCCACTAGCTTTTGGACACTGGTCAGAATTTAAGTGCTTGGTAAGTGCAGAAATGCAGAGACTTAAGACATCTGGGCCACTGAATCGGTTTCAGGCCGGCGCGTCAGGGACACGAGGGTCCGTTCTCCTTCAAGCTGGAGAACGCTTTTGTGACAAACACACGGAAAAATCGGTTTCAGCGACAGCAGGAAACTACAGAATAGAAAAATAAATATTCCACAAGGTGAAGTGCTGCTGCGTTGTGGGCACGAGGAGGTGAGCTCACGACGCCAGAACGCCGTGCTGGATCACGTTGGAACCGTAACGTCTCGTCATTGGGCTACGGAGTCTTTGGGCGTGGCACCTCTTGCCCTGGTCTAATTGGCTGAGCTCCGACTCTTCCGCCTGGCTCCGGTTCTCGTTTCCCGTCCGCAGCCGGGTCCGGATTTGCGAGGGGGAGGAGGTGGGACTGGTCTTGAAAGCTTTGAGTAGTGAAGAACTTTGGTCTGCCGGGACGCATCCTTCCTGCCGGTGTCTTCCTGCTGACGAGCGGTCACTGCGCTTGGGGATCCTGAAGCTGCCCCAGTTCTTCAGGTGTCTCCCGCTGGCTCCGTTTGGCACTTGCTTTCCCTGATGCTGTCCTGACCCGCTCTTCCTGTGAGGGCCGTCATACGCGGAAGTGCCGGCGTGAGTCAGGAACAGCCGCTCGTCCGTCTGGTCTGTCACGCTGTCCTCAGACATCCGCTCCCATAGTCTCCTCCTCCTCCTCCTCTTCCTCCGGTCCTCCGTCTCACCTCTCCTGTGAGAGTCCGGGTCTGTCAGTCTGCTCTCGGAGGGTTTCAGAATTGTGGATGCTTCTGGTTTTTTAACGCGACACTCTCCCGGGCCTGGTTCTGTGACACCGGGGACACTCTCGAGGACAAAGCCGTGGAGTCTGGGCATCTTTCCGAGTTTGTCTGCTCTGCAATGGCTGCTCCCCTTGCCGTGGACCTGAGCAGCGTTCTGACCGCAGTGGCCTTTCAGTGGCTGAGCCGAGGCCGGGATGGAAGGAACAGGAGCAGCGGTCCGGAAGTAGAACATGGCCTCCTCCAGACGCCTGGTGGAGGACACACCTAACAGATGGAGAGCAAACGTCACAGAGGAACATGTCAGAAGTCAGAAAGAACTTTAAGAGCACTTTATGGAACTTGGAATGTGTCTTCAGGACACGTCCAGCAAAAGCTCACACAGACCTGCGATGCGTCCCTGCTCCAGAAGTCTGATGTGCTGGTGAAAGATCTGCTCCTGGACGCGACACAGAGTGCGCTTGATACGCTCTCGACGCGTCACCATATACGTCAGGTTACGCACCTGGACACAGAAGAGGATCAGACCAAGACAAACAAAGCTGAATGGAGCTCACACACGGCTGAAGATCGGATTATAATCTGTGATCAGTGAAGCCGAGCGTCAGTCAGGCCCTTAATAATAAAGCCGGTTTAATTGGAACTGTAATTAAACAATGTTTGTCTGTCCTTTGATGTTGACTTCTGTCCTATTCACCAACAAACAAACATCAGAAAACGTTTACTATAAACAAAACGTACTACGTGTTATATAATAAAAATATAACAAAAAATGCTGATTGTTTATATGAAATGTTTTAAAAAAGGCTAAAGTAATAATGAAAATAAATAATTTACAGGTAAAAAAATACCAAAAAACTAAATGTATAATATGAATTAGGAAATATGTCTTGGGAAGAAAATGTTTAAACTCATTGCAAACAAAATGGCCCAAGCTTTTAAAAAAACTATATTCAATTGGCTTTTCCACATTACTCATAACTCTCTTCTTCACGTTCGGATTAGTCCCATACAATCGAGATAGATAATATAATTAATTAAGAATGCACCGATACCGATATTGAGCTCGATACCACATTTTCTAAAGTACTCGGTACTCGTCAAAATTCTGCCGATATCGGAAGTCGATACCGCAAGTGAGACATGTCTATGTTTGAGCTGATCTAAAAAAATAAATGTCATGCTGTTCTGTCTAGTAAGTTTCTTTATATAGCCTATTTGGACATCTACTGTTGAAGACAAATTGCTTCACTTGCTGCTCTTTTTGTAAGTCGCTTTGGATAAAAGCGTCTGCCGAATGACTGCAAAGTAAAGAGCGGCGTAAAAATGGTTAATCACAAGCGCGTGTGCGTAAGCCCCGCCCCCCAGCAGCAGTGATAGAAACTAAAGTCCGGCTCTTCTCTTCTCCGTTTGTGCTTGTGCTCTCAGATACACACTAAAAGCCCCTAAAATCCCAACTTGACCGCGAGTGAAAAGAGTTTGGCTTCTAAACGCTACTCACGGGTCGCCACACGTCCTTTAAAATATGGAATTGTCACATGGTGATAACAGTGTAATTATTATCAACACAGTAATAATTAATGTGTTAATAAATTCATTAATTTCTAAATAATGGTAAAAGGGTGACCAGTATGTGAAAACACAGCTGAAGTCGTTTTTGTAATTTACTGTTATCTACATGAAATAAAGAGCAGTCTGTTAAAATAACAAGAATGTTAAAATATTATTTCATTTTAATACAAAGCCTGAGTTACACTGTCACTGTGTCCCTGTTTAAACTTTCTATAATTATTTATCCTGTATTTTGTTGCAAATAACATTCTTTTCATTTTAAATAAATGTTCTTAATTTCAAACTAGCCCCCTTTTTTAGTTATATGTTACCTGTAAATTTAAATCATGTGTTTATTAAGTACTCGGTATCGGTGAGTACTGAAATGCAAGTACTCGAACTCGTTTTCCAAAAAAATGGTATCGGTGCATCTCTATAATTAATACTTATAAAATGTTAACTACTTTCATATAAAATGACTAAAAAAATTCTTATTTCAATTAAAATTAATTAAATTAACAAATTACAATCCTGAAAGCTGATCAGCTGACGCTTTGATTTGACTTTTGTTGATCCGAACCACTTACCCGCTCAAGATCCTGACGCAAGTGCGTGAAGAGGCGGAGCCTGCGTAACAGCACTTCCTGTTCCTGCCGGGCAAGGCTGTCTTCCTCCTCTTTCTTCGGCATGATGAGTGGCTGGTTGGAGTTCACCTTTCTTTTTAACTTCCAGTACTGGAACAGAAAGTCCACCATCTCCTGGGGCAACTGCAAATGTTCGGCCACGTCACTGGCAGCGACAAACCGATAGAACTCGTCCTCGATCTGCTGGACTCGAATCTTTCGCTCAGACAGTCTCGTCTCCTCCGGGTTTTGCAAGGGTCTCGGCTGTGAAGAAGAAATGGACTCTCCTCCTCTCTTACGGTGCCGTTCATTGCTTTTCGGGACTTTCACGGGTCTGTCATCATCCTCCTCTTCCTCAGTCCAGTCCAGCCCCGAGTGCTTGGGACAGAAGGATTTGAACTTGACTTCATCAGCCTCGGTCAGGATTGTGTTCATCTTCAAACAGCAACGCAAACCACATGTAACATGGAAAGCCACACGGCAGCTCTTTGCAGAACACTGGGAAAATACAAGGCCACTTCACTGAAAATGTCCCAATGTGTGATTGTATTACTCAGTCCGAGCAAATGTGGATCATTATGGCGACTGGTGGAGTAATACTTAAGACATGGAAAAAAAGTGAGCTATGGCAAGCCAGATTAACATTATACCCTGTAACACTAGTTTACGTAAACGAGTTTGACTTGTCACTGTTACTAGTTTAAGCACACTGTCTGTTATTGTCCATGTGTCTAACACAGAAAGACACTGGAAAATGTTTAATGCCGAGTCGCTAATCGAGGACTAATGTGGACGCAACTTAAATGTTAGTTTGGCTTGCCGGAGTGTCTCCACTGAAAAGCAGGCTACCTGAATACAAGCTCCGGTTTTCTCTTTGCAAAGGCAGCAGATCAGAGCCCATCTGTTACTGGGTATATGAGACACATTAGTGATTGGCTCCATCTTCTCCGGGTTACCGATGCTGACCTGGAGCAAGAGCATCTGATCACACAGCAGCACTTTAACATTAGAAACACAGTGATCAGCCTCACCTCTGGTATCCAGAGAGCACAGCTGACGTGGACCCACTTGGTTCCGCTTCGAGTAGGTTTCATGGCTCCACCTTTTTTTGGACACAGATGGCATTTTGGGAAAATGCCCAGTGCACAAATACGGCAAAGCCAGCTGCCTTCCGGAACTTTTAAAATACCGTAGCAAGCCTGCAGGGGGCGTGATGCATTACTATAATCCAGCACATTCGTGACACAGATACACACACACACACACACACACACACAAACACACACACACCTGATGTACACAGATGTTGCATTTATCACAGAACACCATTTCGTTCCCGTCCTCCCCGTCAGGCGACTGACAGACGTCACACACCACGTCCTCGTCGTACTCGATGCCGAGTCCTTCCTCCGTCTCCATGGCATGACTCATGTTGTCATAGCAGCAACGCTCAAACTCCTCCATGACGCGCTCCATGGTTAGCTCGTCCATCAGCTGCATGCCTACAGCACGGTGATGGTTTATACGCATGCACTGACCGACAACCTGATTGATTGGACCAGTGATGCCAAACCTCTTAGGATCTGTCCTGAATGTCTTCAGTCACAGCGTATAAAAATGTTAAATATCCCTATTTAAAATGAGTCTAGTTATAAATCTATTTTCCAGATTTAGATTCAACAACCAGATTGAGAACGTAGAGATTTGTCACTCTCGACACACAAGATCTGTAACAATGAGGCTTTGTAATGTAACGCAGATTTTGCTCTTTGGCTGCTTGTGTCTGAAACGCTGCATCATTTAGATAACATTCGTTATTCACACATCTGGGAAGTTCCCTGGAGACAGTTTAGCCTGTGAACTCAGCAATAGACTTTACTCTATTATTTGTCCCTCATTGACATCTGGACTGAAATCACTGAATAAGTGTGAACATGTATGTATATTAAAGAGCGGGAGCAGTAACGCCTGGAAGGATCTGGCCTGCGGGGCGCAGGTTGGGCATCACTAGTGTAGAGGTAAAGACTCTCAGAGAAATACAAGCAGTGTCCACTCACCCATTTTACTGAACTCCTCATTAGCAATCTGAAGCCAGGACGCATCTTCCTCATTCAGATCGTAGCGGCACATGCCATCAGCGAGCGTCTGAATGCCCACATACCCCAGCACAGACGACTCAGAGGAGCGGATCAGCTTCTTCGGCCTGATGAAGAGAGTGGTGCTGCACTTCTCAGCCACGCTCCTGCAGACAAGCACAAACCACTCAACCTGAGCATGCTTGCAGGTAAACCCATGACGTAGCGTGGATTGTCCCTTACCGTGCATTGCACTGTGGGATGGATTCGGGGCTGACGGGGACTTGCACTCCTTTCTCCCATTCTTGTCTCCAGGAATCCGCTAGCTCGTAATAGTCCTCTGGATTCAGCTGACAGGAGTCAGGCAGCTTCATAGCAGTGATCAGATCAGTCCGGAACACCTGAAGTCAAGCAGAAAAAAGGAAGTAGACGATTCTGTTACAGCAAGTATAGAATAGAACGGATCCTACAAGTGTTTCCAACAATAAATGTCATTATAACATGTTCACAAAATCAGAAAACACTGTTATTACAGCTAAAATGATCAAAAAGCTGGGTAACCGTAGACATGTTGTGCATGTGTAGGGGTGATAGCACCGCACCTCTGACGGCCGCTTCCCGTTCTGCTTCCTGTGTTTGGAGCTGGAGTGCTGGGACCAGGACGCGGTACCTAGAAACACAAGAGACGGCACGCACACGCTTTACTCACAGCCTTCTCTTCTTCTGAAGCACATCATCACCACAGGAAAACTAAAGCTCATACTTCCATCATCCGAGTCCTCGCTGCTGCTGGGAACGTGACCTCTCTTCATTTTTAGCTGTCGTGGTTTTCAAGTTACGCGAAAATCTAAAAGGTGAAAGGTGAAATTTTTAGCGACCCTATAATCGTGACACTTTTGGACAACAGAAACATAGTAATGTGTTGATTTATATCTAGACAACTGGGTTATTGCTATTAATACACAGCACACAGAATAATAGTAATAAAAACAAGACTTATACTGTACTGTATTATTTTTATATTTAAAAGGGCTTATTCTAATGAATGCATTTACGATTGTAAAAATGCAAAAACGATTAAGATTAGCATACATACATTGAAACAGTACGCGCAATTATACGTAAACGTCGGCTCCTCGACATAAACAGGAGCGCGCACGGCGCCATGTGAGGCCGTGACAGGACACGCCTCTTTGACGTCACATGGCTGTCTCTATCAATGCCGGGGCAAAATTTAAAACAAACCGTCAATACACTCTTTATCACCAATCTTGTAGTTTTAAACTTTAATAATATTGCACAAAATATAAATCTAAAGCAATACTTCAAACTACACTAAGGTCAGCGCGAATACAAACACTTCAACTATCGACAACATTCCGGAGCGTCACTTTCGTTCGATATAAAAATACATTCTTATTGAACAAAACCGTTAATTTTAATATACTCATCTTGTGACGCATGTCGCCAAAAAGTTTTATTGACTCCGAAGCAAATCCGAAAGCAAACAGCCAGAGTCAGGCCGGGACGCGCGCGTCTAACTTGCAGTAGGGCAGAACATGCGCGCGCACTGCTGGAGCTACGCGGTGCAAACTAATAACCGCGCGCGAAAACACGGCGCACATTACTCCGCGAGCAAATAATCAAGTGTCATTATCCGCGTAATCTTTTATTTACGGCGGCGTCCGCTGCTGCTCAACTTAATCTTTTGGCGCCATTTTAATGACGTGCTACATTTGCTCCGGACCATCTGGAGAAGCGCTCGCGGAAACTAGCCGCCTGCAGCTGCGCGAACATTAGACTCAAGCACAGAAAAGAGTCGCGATGTACCTGCGGAGAAGACCCAGCGGATCCCGCGGTGGCGTTTAGCCGAGAGTTTGAGTTCGCCTCTCCTCTCCTCTCCTCTCCTCCACCCCACACTCACACGCACACGCAGGTTACGTATGCGGTTGTTGAGAGGTTGATGCAGGACTCCTCTTCCGCCACGAGGGGGCGCGCGAGCTCTGATATTCCCTCAGACGTTTCATAACATCCAGCCTTTATACGGGATACGGTATTATATCCGCGATTATTGCAAACATTTATACATTAACACTAACCAGAACGTACCATTTCGTTTTTAATCAGAAGTTACTGTACTTTGAAGTTTACCTTTAAAGCGTTTGTAAACGTGTAAAGAAATGTAAACGTTTAGTTACAAACAAAATTAATTCCAAGTGCCATAATACTGTACATTTTTAATGCAAATAATGTCTCGTACCGTTATACAATATAATATTGATTGGGATTACTTCTAAAAAAAAAAAAAAGAGAGAGAGCGAGTCATTGTGCTAAAGCAATTACATGTTGTATTTAAGTATTTGTAGAGGCAAAAAAAAACGCTGACATTTTCTAGTAAGATATCGTTTAATCCCGAAAGTTCTACAGTACAGTATTTGGATGTAATGAATAATGTGATTGTTTACATAATCACCACTAGGTGTCGCACCCGAGCATCACGCCAGGACTAAGCTTATATTGGCCAATCCAGAACCCCCTTGTGCATCCACCCACATCTAGCCCATTTAGCCTCCGGAGCCTCAATCAAAACGACTAAATGTGAGAAGTACTAAAAGTGTTGAAGTAAACATCTTCTGAATGACTAGCACGGATCAGGCAGGGCAGTTAATACAGAGCTTTACAAGGTTTATTGTGTGAGATAGGAGTTAGGACGGGGCCTGGTTGTTGATTACGCTTCACTTTAGAGCCAGAATTGCATCATATGATTTCCCGGTCCGACAGACCTGCACATCTCTGAATCCTGAATCAGTTAAAATGTGTGTGTAATAGGAAGGTGGATGCTCCTTCCCTTCTGTCTGCACCAGCATGTTTAAGGAGAACATCTGGACCGTGACGGGGCCTCGTCGGTTCTCAAACAGAAGCGCCTCCACGATCAGAACTCCCCCACCTGGAACCAGAGCGTGAAATGTGAATAGGATTCCTCAAATGCTGTACTTTATTAATAATCCTTGACTCACCTGGACGACAAGCCGAATGAATTTTCTTGAGTAGCTTGATATTTTTCTCATCCCTCCAATCATGCAATATCCGTGCGAGAATGTACATATCTGATGGAGGAATTTCTCCTTCAAAAAAGTCTCCTGTTAGGACACACACACACACACACACACACACACACACACACAAACACTTTCCTTCAGACTGCATTTTGATCACTGTGTTCAGAATCCTCACACACCCTCCAGGAAGCGGATGTTGTCCTGTGGCTGGGTGAAGTGCTGCTGGGCCACGTGTACCACGCGGGGCAGATCCAGCACGGTCACCTCGGAGGATGGATATTCTCTAGCCAGTTCTCTGGCTAATGCACCAGAGCAGCCTGTTGATCAGAAGAAACACCATCTCAGCTTAATGTACACACTTTATTGGACCTTTTGTTGACTTGTCTAAGTTAATTTAAAAGTATAATCTATAACGACAACAAGACAAACGTTTGAACCTCTTGATTATGACATCACGAGACCCGCCTTGCAATGATCTGAATGGCTGATGAGAAACGCTCTGAGATGTGACGGAGAATCGATTGGCTGAAACTTAAAATCTGTATTTTTTATGTTGTAAAAAATTATTGACATTGATAGTCCATAGAAAAAATCTCAAACTCCTTCCAGTTTTATTCCAGCAAGTTCCAGGGAAATGTATGTTTTACTTGTTTACCTTCATTCTTCCCCTGTGAGTTTGAACTAAGACTTTTAGTCACTGAGCGAAAGTCTAGAGGAAAGATAGTACAGTCGTTTAAACTGTGTTACCAGTCACTAACCTCCCAAGTCTATGACGGATTTAAAGCCGGAAAGGTCGAACGCAGTCACTATGTCGCGGCCGTCGATCACCCACGTGGAATTCATCAGACCCATGAACTTCAGCATCTCCTCTTCAGATCTGAAACAGCACAGCTCAAGTTATATCACGCAACTGTGTGAAGTCAAGCAAAACACGGGCCTGTGAACCACCGCGCCGACTAGCACGTTCGGATTATAATCCCAGAAATGTAATCTATACTCATCACACAAAGGCCTGAAAGCTTCAGTCTCACTGCCACAGATGTGTATCTGAGCTTAAAGTCTGTGACCTAGAATCTCAGCGTCAGCAGCCGGTCACATTAAACCATCAGTGTAGTCAAAGAAAAGAAAGCCCTGTGGCTTATTCACCCCAACCATGGAGGCAGCGGCACACAAACCTGTATATGGCGGAGAAGATCTCTTCTGATGGGATGCCAAAGGTTTTTTCATTTTGGTTTGTTCCTTCTCTGCGAGAATGTAAGATTACAGCAGCTTTGTGAATGTGAACGTCTACTTCTTATGTAAAATTGGTTTTTGACATAGTTGAATAGTTGAGGGGCTAAGATTATTAAACGGTCAGTAACAGTCTGAAACACTGTTCAGTAATGAACACCGACCTGACAGCATCTACTAGATGACTCCACAGCGGGTAGATGGTCTGAGAATAATATAGCACCAAACTGTGCAGAGACTTGGGGCTGGACTTGGCCAGGTACATATTAGAAACGTCGGTACCACTGTAAAGCGCTGTGGAAAACAAAACACTGTCTATTACACAACGTACTGTGAAATATCAAATGAAGCACACGCACCTTTTCCTTGTGTCAGCTCCACATCAACAATCTCCATGGCGACCAGGACATCCAGCAAACGCTCTACACCGTCGTCACTGCAACCGAGCTTCTGTGCCATCTCAGCGGTGCTCAGAGCGGCCGGAGACTGGAGCAGAAGGTCAAACAGACCCAGCTCACACGCCGAGAAGATCGCCTGCGAAGAACCGGGACCACAGATTCACTCGGCCATTACAATAACATAGGAGCATAGCGAAGAACTGAATTTCAACGCCAAACCTTGGAGATCCTGAAACCGTTGAAATATTCCAGGAGTTTGAAGGGGTAGTCCAGCTCACTCTGAGATAGATGCTCTGCCATGACGGGACACGCTCCTCTGGTGAAGATTTTGGCAGACCATCAGACTCAAATATTTTGCTGCACCAAGTCCATAAATGAACACAAGAACGTCTAAATTATTAAAGAAGAGCTTATTTCTGGAAGTCAGACATATCCACACCACGCTGATGCTGTGGCTCTGGAGCGGATTCCCTGCGCTTTTGTTTTCAACGACAATTATAACTGTTACTGTAGGTGTTACGCAACAACAAAATCGCTATTAGATAAAACATATGTAAAATGTTTGTTTTGTTTTTTGTTTCCACGCGTGTTTCATAAAATATCTGGAGTATTCGTTAAAACTCCGACGCCTAATCTACATACCGCTACATTCGTGCAGCGCACGTGAATATTTACACGCTTTATAAATAAACAATAGAAGATTCTTCGAAAGGTCAGTCTGAATTCGTTTCCGAACATTTCATTCATTCAGTGAGACTTGTTTCGTGGCCCCGGATCTCAGAGTCTGAAGAGAAAAACCACTTCGCACTCACCGAATAAATCAGAGTTCGGTTGTCAGTAGATCTACTCAGATCATCCGACGGCCACGGGAGACGCTGCTTTCTTGAGCTTGATACGTAGACGAGTAGTTTATTGCTTCAGTTCCTTCGTCAGAGGCGAATCTTTTTTATCGACCAGGGAATCAGTGAAAACAAGAGCGTGTTGTTGAAAGTCTCAAGCACGTCGAAATGCCACTAATGACGTCACGACGTAACTTCAATGAATCGTCTCAAAGATCGAGTTGTAAAATTGAATCTATCCTTACGTTTAGTGACACCTAGCGGCGAAATGTGTCTAGTGCATGTAAACTTCTAGAGCAGGGAAAGTCGTAGTTTTTTTATTAAATTTTTTCCTTTAAACACGATTTTAAAATATATAAAACTAAACGCTGCACCAAAGCATCACATTATGAAATGTGAAAAAAGATGTCTATTAAATCAGAAACATACCTCAATACTAATTCAATGAAGCACTACATTTTTACACTGATTTAGAAAAAGTTAATAATAAATATGAATAATTTGATCATTCAAATCTCATTTAACGTTTAAAAATGCTTTTAGATTCTAATGAAAGAACAAAAAAAAAAAAAACACCCCTTAACCAAACGTATTTATTTCTCCAACAAGTTCTTGTCCTCCCGACGAGACACGCAAACTGCATTTAAATACATAAGGTGAGAGCCGGCATCACTTCACTGTTTGCTGCACATGCTTTAATAAAATGATACACATATTTACAGAATCCACAAACTGAACTTTGCCTCTTCCCTCCCAGCAAAGACACAAAAAAATATTTCCAACCTCAATTCCCCTTTCCACATTTAACAAAGCAAAAAAAAAAAACTTTTGTGTGTGTATATGTAAATTACTCTGTTTAAATGGAAGTGGACAGTGAGCAGGAAAAATACACGAAAAAAAATACAACAAAGGAGAAGAAACCTGGGATGGTTTGGCTAATACACCACAGCAGTGCGTGACGTTTACAGACAGCGCAGATATGGCAGTAACACTGAAGTCGCTCTGAAAGTCTCATGTACAAGACAAACGCAGTAATGGTCTTACTCCCAGACGCCGGCTCGGCTCTGCCGGTCGCTCCTTTCCTTCTCGAAAACCTACAAGTACAAAACGTGAGCAGGGCAGCGGAGAACAGACTGTTTCTATTGTCTACTGGACTGTTCTGTGTCAGAATTCAACGGAAATAAGGCACAAGAACTGCACGGCTTCAGGAGCGGGAGAAGCGGAGAGTTGCGCTGACCACCGGCGGGACGAACCCATCTTCCCTTTACATTCCACCCAGCCAGTCGGATTTTACCTAGTAACGTGTCCTGAACAGTCACTTCCTTCCTAGACTGAACATCAAGACAAACGTCTCTATACTCTAGTGCTGCTCACAATACAAAAATCTGTTAAAAAAAACAGCTCCAGCCCAGGCCCGATGCATCCAACACTGATTTACCGTCGCAATACTCCCAAAGCCAATAGTAAAAGCCGTTCCACTGATGAACAATAAAAAACACGACAGTTGAGCCGGTGGCAGACGGACTCCAGGAACCGGATTCAAAGTCGAGTGAAGGTGTGGAGCGGCTGCGTCTCACGTGACGGTCGAGGGTCCTGTGCTGGGGGAAAACGCTTCAGGTTTATGGTGGATGACATCAACAACACAAGCCATTCTACTGAAGGGATAAAGCGCAGGCTGCAGAGGCAACGGAACGGGAGTTGGAGATTCACACACATAGATACCGGAGACGGATGGAACAGGTGTGTTGGTAAAGTCAGAACAGCAAGGGGCTTGCAGAGAGTCCGTGAAAGGGTTTCTCGCTGAGCGCTGGCCGTGTCAGTCCTGGGCTTCAGCTGCTGCCGTGACTTCGGCACATCATTCGTGTTTTTGATGGTCCTTCATGTCTTCCTCGTCCGTGTATTCTGACGGCTCGTCTCCAGGCTTCAGCAAACGCCCCACGTAGTCGTATTTCTCTGGACATAAAGTAAAGTGAGAGAGCTTGTCAGCGTGGCCACTAGGGGCAGTATTGCGCTGCATTAAACCATCTAGTCTAGTGAGTTACACACAAGTGAAGTGACACCTACAAACCAAGAGCAGTGGGCAGCCTTAAGCCGCAGTGATGATGGACATGGGGGGTCAGTGTCTTGCTCAAGGACACCCAGTTGGGATCCCATCAGCCTGGGATTAGAACCAACAACACCTGGGTAGATCCAACTCCCTACCACCTTCACTTCACTTTCGATGCAGGGTAAATAATCTATCCTAATTAATCAGTTCATGGGAACTATCTGGAAAGAAACATCTTGTATAATCCATTTCGTTCATTAATCTTCTGCCACAGTCCTTTACAGGGTCTCGGGGAGCTAGTGCCGCAGCGTCTTTGAGTCGAGGCAGGATAGACACTCTGGATTGGTGGCCAATCACTCGCAGAGCGGGACACACAGACAAACACATTCACACATTTTTGGATTTGTTTGTTTTTGGACTGTATGAGGAAACCTACGCCAGCATGGGAAGAACATGCAAACTCCACACAGAAAGGCCCCGCCCATAATCAATTTCCATTGCTAAATTACCCAAAGAAAAACAAATGATAGGCCAAAGATTGCAAAGCAGATCAGCATACTTTCTTGGTTTTATTTTATTTATGTTTAACTAATATTTTAGGTAATTATACACTTTTTGGCTGTCAAACTGTCTGAAACACACAATAATGTGATTATGAGATTATAGGCTGGTCAGGGAAGAGCTAGAGGAAGCGAGTGGGATGCCTGCGGACCTGCATAAGTGGCAGAAGATGGATGAAGTTCTCTCTTGTACCCTTATTTGCAGCTCTTGATTATTGCACCTTATGAAAGTTTCACGTAAAAGTGTTCCAAACTGTTCAACAAGTTCTGAAGAAAGAATCCGTCTGAAATCACACGCTTACCCAAGAACTGCATCTCCCATTCCCGAACACTCTCCATCTGTACAGCGTTCAGGTCTGAAAGGTCGTCGTATTCGTCTCGTAACGCGTCCTTCTCCAAGCAGAAAGTGGCCAAACCACGTGAAGCATCTCTTCCCGCAAAGATGCCGTAGGGGCCGTCTGGAAAAGAGAAAATATTTCTGTTATTACCGCTCGGTCCTTGGGATCTCGAGAGATAATAAGTGCTGAAAACTCATAGAACTGAAGAAATGTAAAGCAACGGTGACACGTTTTTAGAGAGACTGGGTCTGAGAGGTTTGGACAAGGCCAGGTTGAGCAGGCAATTCAAGAGCTGGAGCAATTCAAGAGCTTCAGAGGAGCATACATTAACATGTTAACTATAGTGAAGAAACACATCTCAAACACCTGATTTGCACTACAGGTTTACGGTATTTACTGTATTACAGTACAGTTTGCAGATGCTTTCTAACCAGAATTCCAAACGGTAACATTTGCCTTTTTCACACATACAGACCTTGCCGGGAAATTACTGGTAAAATGCCGGCATGCAGTCATGTGTGAAGAGACAAATAACGGTACAGAAACCTGCCCTGTGTGAAAGCAGAACGAAAATTGACGGAATAAGCACGCAGAAGTTCAGTACACGTTGACGTAGACGGCTGCTCTGAGCCTGATCAGAACATTCTGACGAGGGTCGCGAATACTCCTCGTGCTTACGCAGGTGCAGCTGTTTAAAAGGTGTTGCCAGTTGATGACGTCACAGAATATTCACTTCTCGCTGTGTACAGAAATCACAGTCAGAAATGTCCTCCAACTGGAACGACCGAGAAATCAAAGCGCTTCTAATAATTTGGGCGGATGAAGACATTTGTCACCATATCAAATGGAACACTCAGTAACGCTGTCACATATGAAACAATTACCACCGTTTTCTATGTTTACAAAGGCACAGCTGTTTATAGTGTCGCCAGTTGATAATGTCACAGAAAATACCACTTTTTTTGAAAACATACTTGAAAATACTTACAAGAACACTATTTACTGGTAAAGTCAGTCAATTGGGGTAATTTTCCAGCTTTTTACCGGCATTGCTGTGCGAAAGTTAAGACGTTAAGTACAACGTTCATGTAAAACTTTCCTCTTTAGAGGCAACAAGCAAATAACGAGTGTATGAGCTGGAATACTAGAAGCTTGAAGCCGTCTGCACACACAAGCCCCCTGAAGCGCAGCATCTGCGTTTCTCATGGAAAAGTACACACCAACTAAACTTGGTGTGAACTTCAACTCGAACTAAACTCTTTGCATTCGACTTTAAATAAGAATTGTATTTGCAGCGTTGTTGTTTTGTCTTGTTCATTGTGGAAATGCCACTCGTCTGCGATTCATATGCTCATCTTTTAACGGCTTTGTGTCTCATCATGCAAACATCGTTTCAGTTTTAAATGAGTCAATAGACATTCAACAGTTGCAGTGAAAACAGCTTCTTTGTTTCTATCATCATTTTAACTAATTTCAGTTTGGGTGGTTATTCAATATTTCCACTAGTTTCACTGGAGTCCCCCAGACACCAACAACTTTTATCTTTCATGAAGCAAACATGTCGTCTTTCAGGAGACCTTCTCAGCGCGGTGATGCGTGACCAGTTCTCACACACTTTTGTTATTCTGGTTTAGAACAGAAGTCTTTATGAGAGCAAAACACTTTAAAAGTTTTGGTTGATCATCTGATGCGCATGTGAGCATGTTTGCACAAACAGCCAACAGTTGTGTAACTAATGATCTTGGAAGGAAGAAGCCAAACATTGACCAGAAATGGCGAGCTGGCCTCGAGTCCAGCGATAAGACGTATCTCGGCTTCCAAAGTGCAAATGTTTTTCCACATTGAAATGAGTAAAAGCCTCTGAAATCTCCAGTCTGGTTCTGGAAGAAAGACGACGGTGACGAAGCACGACCCTAAAAACCCGACAGATGCTCATGTAACACTTCATTTATAAATATAGCTTCCAACCTGAAGGGGTCTGAAGGTCCCCCTAGCCAAAAGAACCCACAAAAAGCTGTGAAAAACACAGAAAAGGCCTTCTGAGACTCCAGTAAGTTCTAAATAAAGCCGGCTGTCTCGGGATGGAAGGAAATATTTCACATATCTGCAAACAGCTGTGGCCATAAACTGGTGTTTAAGTAAAAAGGCTTGAGAATTTCCCTCCAGGGGCAGGAAGGAATGAACCCGGTGCTTGACTCGTTAAGCAGAACTTCAGCTAAACTTGACGAACCCACAGCCGAAGCGCTGGACGCGTGGATGAGGCGAGAGGCGGCAGGACATCAGGCCGGTAATCCGTGATTCTGAGGTCAGGGGTCAGACGCAGGATTTGTGGCTTTACCTTCAGCAGTCTTCGCTAGCAGCAGCCCCTGACTACTGTGTTTACTAGTATACGCTGATCAGTTTTGTCAAATCAACTACATCACAAACACAATTTTCCCAACTTTGTTTACACTTTGATTTAAAATGCCATCTCGTATACTTTAGATGACGTTCCATCTCGCCTGGCTAAAGTTTACGTCAGGTTAGGAGTTCTAGGAAACTGGGCTAGTGATGTTGCTTGTTAAGTACTTTTAGACGTGTTAAACTCTAAAATAACTAGTAGTTGACAAGTTACCGTGACCCTGCGCATCTTCTTACCGCGTCCGTAAAACTTTTTCCCGCTGGTCACGTCGAAGACCTTGGTGTTGACAGCCATGAGGATGCGCGGGTTCTGCACGCCGTCGTACTCGCGCAGTTGCTGCAGAGTGAAGTCGCGCCTTCTCATCTTGGGCAGCGTCGAGGCCTCGCTGCTCCGGCCCGCGTCCGCGCCCGCCCTCCTCCACCACCGCGCGTACGCCGCGTAACACGCAGCCAGCACCAGCAGGAGAACGCTGAGATTGAGCAGCATTGCGCTTAAACCGAGACCACTCCCCGGATCCAAATCCTCTGTCGTCCCCTGCCCGTCGCTGGCGTCCGCCGCTCCACTCCTACCGTCCCCATCGTCCGCCATACTGCAACGATAGCGCCTTCCCACCGCGCGCGCCGCCCAGGTGGCACGGAGGAGCGCTTCTGATTGGATCAGCCTCACAGGAAGTGTGGCGGAAGACGGTTTTTGTAGTTTTCTTCTGAGCAAAGCGCCTACAACAGTACCAGGCGGGCAAAACAGACAAAGGCACAAGATAAGGAAAGGCGCCAACTGTAGTTATGAATTTGCAGTTGTTCTCTAAAATTTCTCAACTAATCGGTACCATCTATTTTATAAGTAATTATAACCATTGCCTACTTAAATGGAAAACATATTATGAACATTACATAATAACGTTCATAAACAAATAATATTGTTTATTAAACGAAACCACTAACAGCAGGAAGTCTGCAGGGACTTTTAACTGTTAACAAGCATATAACGTGTGAACCACCTTAACTTCCTGAAGCATAAATGTATTTAATTGCTATTATTATAATGATTTCAGTTAGTATAATAACGTATCTAATAATTTTAGATAAAACTCTACGTTGATTGCAAATATCCCAAATGTTTACAATAAGAATGCATGGAGATACATCTCTCCACGCTGAGAAAAATTGACATTTATACACAATATCTTTTTAAAAATGTAAGCAGTTGTGCTAGATTTTCAGTTTCTTAGTGGACGACAGTCCAAATATTTACTAACTACAATTACAATGCGCTATGAGACAGCTGTAACTGTGAAAAGCGGCCTACAAATGCACTAAACTTGATCTACTAAAATGAAAGTACATATCCTATATCGATAAATCTATAATATATTATTAAATCAATAATTTTCTCAAACTCTCAATCTTTCTTATTTTTTTAATTATTGCATATGATTCCAACACAAACATTGTTTTGGGGGTTTATAAAACAGATTTTAATATATTTTATGATTTTTTTTTTTACATTTTACAAATTATAAAGAATAAAATGAAACCAACATGCATACCATCACACGAGCGCACAAAAAAAAAATCACAATTAAATGTTTCCATAAAATAAAACCAATTGAAATTAGAGAGCCGCTTCTAATAAATGTATGTACAATTTCCATGAGAAAATATTATACAATCAGAAGAAATTCAGTGTTTGATTATTAATGATAAATTTAAAAAAAACTAACACTGATTTAACATTCTCAGCCAATATTCACCCTGCTAAAGGAGAGTAACGCCAGTAAAAGCTTCTCCGGGCAGCACTTTCACTATCTACACTCTCCTTACATCAATACAAAAAGATTATAATTAAACTTTTAAAAGAGAGTAAAACAATAAATTATCTATAATAGAATTCAACATTTTAAAAGAATAAATCTTTTCAAAAACGTAACATTTTTTTTTAAACTTCAAGTACATTGACATTTTTCAATTGAAGTCGAAATAATCAAAAAGGCCAAAGGATTTTCTTCTCCTCCGCACAGAGACACCGGATCGCCACCTCGGTTTTGCTTAAAATTAGAAACACTAAATACTAGTTTCACAATTTCTCGTCACTTTGGCTTGATGTGTATGTACATCTTTGATATTCAGCTCAGACACTCATAAAAGAATAATGTAAGCTAATCATAAAAGAATTGTAAAAACTTTCTTGTAATTACTGTCACATTTCCTACATGATCTAAAAGAGCAAACAAACTATATAGTGTGTTATCTTCTGTCTGCACCTCAATTCAAGTTAAGAGTTTTTTGATAAACATTTTTAAAAGAAAAGAATGTTTTTCAAAGAAAAAAAAAACCCTAAATTCCTTTGTCTTGTTCTCAGACAATGTCTCGCAGACAGACGCAAGAAGAAACAAAAATTACTTACACAAGCTAAATAACAACAACAACACAGGATGAAGTCTGAATGTTGATTGGTTGCTTTTGAAATGTAAGGCATTTATAAAGGATCGAACTAGAAGGTGAAACGGCATTAGATGTGGAAATGCACCTTCTGTGTGCGTTAAAGCAGAACTTCCCAATGCGGCCAACACTGAAAATACCGTCTGCAGAAAAATACAGAAAGCAATAAATGAAACCAATGTGACAGATGCCTTCTGGATTCTCTGGTTTCAGTGAACGTGATGCTTGAATGATGTCAAATTTAGGCCTAAACCAGCATTTAAATATTTCTCACAGCTCCTGAATCTTACAGTCTTACAGGCTTCATTTCTTTGAGTGCTGGGCATCTTTGCTTTTGCCCGCGGCTGCGGCCTCTCCTTTACGAGCTTCTGACGAGGTATTCTTTTTCACATTCTCTTTGTGTGGAGCTTTGACAGTCGCCTCGCTGCTCTTCTGGGTGGATGAAGCTGCTTTGTGAGACGATTGAGCAGCAGGGTTGGTGGAAGCAGCGCGCTCGGTCGATGCAGCTTTAGTGGCTCCAGCAGCAGCAGCAGCAGCAGCCGGGTTGATCTTGTTGGCTGGTGATTGTTTGGATGAAGATGAAGAGTTGTGTCGTCTACGCTTCACTTGATCTCCTGTGGAGGACACCGTGGCTTTCCTTCTGACGCCCTCTTCTGCCATTGGTGGCTAAAGACATCAGACGTGCATATTAGATCATTTAATTATGCGTTTAAGCGTATACTTACATCTACTCTGAAATCATCAATGCTCTTGAACTTGCTGAGGTATTCCTGGAGTTTGGGGTCAATGGATTGATTTTTTACTTGAGAGTACTTCAGAAAAGCCCAGAACTTCTCTAGTCCATACAGCTGACCTGTACCAGAACAACTCGCATTAGAAATCAAGTCTCGAAAAGTCCTGAAGAGAATGACTGAGAGAGCGGAAAGCAGCTGTTGAGTATATTAAGCTTTCAATGCATTTATACTGATGTAATTAATTGATTTCTTATCATTTTCTATCTTATTTTCTGTATGTATATGCATTGTCTGTGTGTGTGCGTAGCCTTAGAAGAATCACAGGACTCTCTCTCTCATGCTTTTTATCTAGTGTGAAAGAATGTGTGTTTGGGGAAGAAGCCAGATGTGTGTGTCATTTCTAACTTTCAGTTTAAATGAGTAAGTCCATTGTCCGAATGTGAGGAAACCTTGACGGTTGCTATGTGACGGCGAAGGGAGGAACTGTTTTATCTCTGACGTGTCTTTGCTGTTGAACTTTGCTATTTTTTAATAATAAACGGGAGTCTGGGGAAATTTCAGTTAGTTAGGAAAGAGTTAGAAGGGACGTTAGGAGGGAAAAAGATTTGAGCACTTCCCAGACTCAATTGATTTCACAAACCCTGTGTTGAAGTCTTTTACTTTATTAGAGAAATTTCGGGAAAGGCTAAGATCAATCTTTAGAGCGTGGATAAATTTGAGAAGGCCGCTCGCAATAGAAAGGGTCTCAGTAGGACCCTAACAGCAGCCGATCTCAGGCATTGATCTGATGGCACGGTTACAAAATTGCTTCATCTGGTGATGTGCTCCAAGCCTCAAAAAGACAAATAAAGCGGGATGTCTTATGCAGAAATCAGAAAAGCATTGTTGTGCTGTTATAGTTGAGGACCAGAAGGCTTTCCGCTCTCCCAAATTACCAATAACTAGTTAAACTACTTTAAACGGCCCTTTGTTGAGACGTGAAGCACCTCGACACTTTCATTGTGTCTTCAGATGAAGTGAGTTTGACTTGAGGCTTGAGTGATAAACCAGTTTGCAAACTGGGCTGACAAACACGGACACGCCCGTTTATCCTCCGTCAAATGTTTGTGGAGACCATGTCAAGTTCACACATCAGATGGACTTTTCCTTTACACATTTTACATTTCATAATTTAACTTTTAATGCTTTATTGCAATTCTAATTTATGCTTGCAATTTCAAAAATTAGAAGTCAAGACAAAGTGTCCAAGGATGCTCCACAGGGTCAAACCTTTCTCAAAGTCCTGAATGGTCTCGTCCTGGAAGTCCTTGAAGATGTCCTGCCGGAACCGCCGCTCAAGCCCATAACTGTAGAATCGGAACAGACACTCCAGCCCGTATCTGTGACGTCACACACATGAAGAATGAAAAAAAAAAAAAAAAA
>CM051497.1:8233527-8279032 GCA_028031935.1 Paedocypris micromegethes
AAAAAAAAAAATCACACAGAGAGCAGCAAATCCACTTTAATGTTGGCAATGTTCATAAACTATATTGCAAATCTATTCACAGGCGCAAACACATTTCATACGTACACAAAGGTTGGTATTTATTATATTAATACAGGCAACTCAATAGCCAGAAGGAATGAAGCCCCGAACAACCAGAAAGACGAGAAAAACCTCTGGAGTTTCACAGCCATTCAGTGAGAGAACATTAACGATGCAAACGGAACGTTCTCGTGACATGCTGCTGGACAGAACGTACCTGTAGTTCTCCTTAGCGTCTTCCAATGCAAACTGTTTAAATTCCTCATACATTTTCCTGTTAAAGTTGTCTCTGAGGAAAAATGACCAGAACCTAAACAGCGTGTTCATCTCCTGAGACTGACCGACTCCTGAGCGCTTCCTCTCTGCAAATCACACATGGCCAGTCAGAATTAGTCAAGTGTGCTTTGCGAGTGCTGGTGTTAGCATTAGTGGGTCTCTCTTACCATTGAGGCAGCGCCTGCGATATTTGTGGTAAACCTGCTGGGTGAAGCCATTTTCCCTCAGCAGCTCGTGTGATGGATGCCAGAACTTGGGGAGCGACTGCGGGGTGCAGCCGTAGCTGCCTGAAAGCGCTGGAGCTCCTTCTGATGGAGACGCATTCGAACTGCTGCACAGGGAAAGACAAAGCACCATTTTTAGTCTCTGCGGAAAGCGCCACCTTTAGGGAGCGGGACGTCTCAGACCTGATGGAGGAAGTGCGGGGTCGATGCTCTCTTGAGTCCATCACCCAGCCTACATGGCACTCCATTGGAGGGTTAGAACTGTGGCGTGTTTTCCTCTTCCTGGGTGTCTGTACATACATAATTAGAGTAAGTAGGGAAATCCCTAATAATAAAAATAATAATAATAATAATAACACCCATAATGATATTAACAATGTAATTAATAATGTTGAAAAATAAATAAACAAAAAGTGAAAAGGTTTAAGCCTCTCAATTGCTGGTTACAGCTATATTTACTACATTTTTTTTTTTTAAACTAGAGGCACAAAGTTGAACTGCTGTACCTTTCCATCCAGGTTGCCGCTGTCCTTGATGACCGGGTAGAAGCGTGGCGTTTTATTGGGGTCTTGTCTGCCTGGCGTTCGCGGGGTGCGAGGAGTTCGGGGTATACTAGAAGACTCTGGAACATCTGCAGGGAGAGAATGAGCCATGCCACACTCATCTGGAGAGTAGAGGAAGGAGAAGACACTTCAGTTAATCTCATTATAAAGTGTCCTTAAAAACAAATAGGGAATAAATGGGCAAAGGCGAGATCTGACTGAACCGTGCGCAATCACCTGTCTGGTACGGGGGAGGCGGCGGGACTTCCTGGTTGGGGTCAATGGGAAGTTTAGGGGTCAGAGTTTCAAACTCATCTTGGCTAATCATGTTGAGCTTTTTAAAGTTTTCCACATCCTGAAAAATAATGAAGAATTAAACCGTGAAGAAATACTGTGTGAACAAGAAACACTGTCATCACCCAGCCTGGTGAAAAAGAATTAAGGAACTTCCAGTTTCTGAAAGCTTGAGCATCTCTCAGACAATCCACATATATGGCTCTTCTCTCAGGTTGAGGTATGAGATACCACTACCACTTTGGTTCATTTTTTTTTGTTTTGTTACTTTTATTAACTTTGACTTAAATTGCCTACACGACTCAATTTATGTTGAGCTTCATGTTATGTATGTTGAAACCAACATATGTGATACATATCATACAATGATCCAAACTACCTGTTACTATGCATGTTTATCGGCTTAACAAATCATACTGTTGTGTTTGATATTATTGATCATTTAAATTTTCATTTCATGGTGTTATATGAAGCAGCAGCATTGACGGGTCTGGCTTCAGACTTATGCTGCGCAAAAGTGGATCACTGGAGCCTTATCAGCTACTTCACATCAGCACATTTACACAGATGCGAGCGCTCCCAGTCCAGTCTGGGAAAAGCCCGGTGCTTCCGATAAGAATCAGCTGATCGCTCAAGGACTCTACAGCTGTGGAAGATACTGGAGCGGGATTCAAACCCAAGCCTGACTCTCTACCACTAGGCTATAACTTTGTTGTGCTTCTCATCATAGGGGGTTTTAGTTCAAGTGGAAATATTATTCCCATCTTATATTTCTTTATTTCTATCTTTTTTTTTAAATCAGAACTGCTCAGTATATATTTTTAGTAAGAAAATAATTTTGTTTCCAGATGTGCAAGTTATTTATTTTTACACTGAGTGCAAAAAAAATAAATTAAAAGTTGTTCATTAACCGTAAATAAAGTAATTAAAAGTTAAATTAATGATTTTATATAGGACAAACTGCGACGGAGCAGTTGGACTGGACCACAAACCCTCATAACCTAGTCAAAGCTCCATGTCTCAGCTGGTCAAGCGACTCTTTCTGCACTTTTTTCTATCCGCTCCTCCTTTCACCTGCGAACTCGTGAAGATGCTGGCAGCGTGCCGCCGTACCTTGGCACATTCTTGCGGTCCTTCCTCGTTTGTCCACAGGTCCTGCTCGTAATAGAACAAGCCGTCATTAATGGCTTTGGCCAGGTCGGCAGTGATTTTGGCACGGGACACGTGGTTTCCCGTCCGGTCGCCACCGGGGTGCTTCTTCAGGTGGGGGGGCGTCTGGGTCACGATGAGGATTTTGTTTATGTCACTGTCATCCAGTTCATCGTCGGAGTCGTCCGACCAATCAGTGAACGTGTTTTTCCGTGGTGCTGCAAGTCGCTCCATTTCCTCGTCAAACAGGAAGTCCAGCTCCTCCTGGTCAGCCTGGGGCTCTGGCTTCGGGCTGGACTGAACCGGTTCTGTGCACTGACCAAAAAAAAATCCAGTATTGCTTATTTTCCAATTGAATTTCTGTTCGATCAAAACCGTAATGTTATTGTTTGCGTAATAATAATAATAAAGTAATAAAAGAAATAATAATAAAATACAATAATAAAACAATTAGACTGTATTGAAAAAATGCAATTTAGCTACATTGTTAATAAAAATGCATTATTTACACGTCAGCCTTGCAGAGGTAAAAATACTCAACTGCAGAGGGGAAGAACTCAAGCAGTGGAGGTGGAGGGGAAGAGGATAAAGCAGGAGGAGGAGGAGAAAAAGAAGGACTAGGAGGAAGAGGAGTTACTGAGCTCTGCATATCCGCGTGGAGTCATTAATGGAAACAGGAAAAGAGGATTGTTATTGAGAGTGTTAGAATTCATGAATTAAAAAAGCACAGACCCAAAAAATTCAAAATATTAAAAAAATGTTTATAGCTGCAAGCAGCAATGGCGGGGTTCGAGCCGTTTCTCATGTCATGTATATTCTTAAAATTGTTTTCAATTAATTAAGGAAAAGTCATTTTAGAAAGTAATGAAGGATATCAGCTAGGCTAATTAGCGCAATTGTGTTCACCCTATCTAACGGCAAAACACTAACACTTTAACTTCTTGCTTATGACATCATGGGACTCTGAATGGCTTTGCACGGTTTGGACTGGTTCTGTTGGTCAGTCTCTCTGGGACCGGCTACTACTATTATTGTTTTCTAGTAGATTGAGTTTACTAGAAAACCAGACTAGTTCAATTTTGGATCAAACGCAATTTATAGAATTTAGTCTTCAGCCTCTGATCGTGGTCAGACTTACATAAGTAAACGCTCTTTAGACCAAAACCCTTCAAAAAGCTTCACACATAGGCAGATTTGAGTCCATGACACAAGCATTAGAAGTCACCTTGCTTTTTCCCGAGGTGTTTCTGTGACGCTTCTCCACCTGCACCCAAGGGTGGGCTTCTGGATCTGAAAGACCGCCGGGTGGTTCCTTGTGCGTGTTCGTGCAGTCACTGGAGTCGCTTTGTGACACTGGTTGAGAAGATTTCTTGGATTTGGGTTTGGTTTCGTCCATGTCATCACTACACTGGCCGTTCACAACTACGACGGCTTCATGACTCGACGAGGGCGATGAGACTGAAAAAACATCAGAAGAAACTCAAAATGAGTCACTGGGAGAATTTGAAAGGTTGAGCTGAGCCTGAAGGAAACCTGTGCTGAGGGCCGTGAATGTCTGTCCGGGAACAAACTCCGGGCAGTGAATGAGCTGCGAGAAGTCTGTGCGTGAGGAGTCCAGAGGAGGAGCAGGAATGGGCCACTGCTCCGGATCCTCCTTCCTGCGGATCTGCTCGTCCACCAGCTCCACCACTTCACTGTTCTTCAGAGCCTGCAGTGCGTACACACAGAAAACGGTGGAGGGTGATGCTGGATGCAGAAAAGGGTTGGAGGTGAAGGGTTAAAGGTCACCTCTTTAATGAGGTTGATGTCAGTGGTAAGTGCCTGGACTCTGTGGAAGCTGGCGATGAGAGAGATGGGCAAAAATCCCTTTAAGTCCATTTTCCTCCGCAAAAAGAAGTCTCGCTCCAAGTTTGGAAGACTGAAGTAGTATTCGCTGAAAACACAAGCATACCTGGTTAAGCCTATTTGGTTCCACCTCTACTTGTTGATTTTAGGGATGCACCGATACCGATACCGGTATCGGTATCGGGCCCGATACCACATTTTCTAAAGTACTCGGTACTCGTCAAATGTCCGCCGATACCGGAAGTCGATGCCGGAAGTGAGACATGTTTACGTTTGAGCGTTAACACGGATTTAAAAAAATAAATTTCGTGCTGTTCTGTGTAGTAAGTGTCTCTATATAGCCTGTGTGGACATCTACTGTAACCTATTTTATACAAATTGCTTCACTTGCTTTGGATAAAAGCGTTTGCCAAATGACTGTAAAGAGCGGCGGAAAAAGGGTTAATCCCAAGCACCTCCTAAGCCACGCCCCCAGAGCCCCAGCAACAGCGATAGAAACTAAAACGGCAGGAATCTCTAACGGGAACCTGCAGCTCCTGTCGTGTGTGTGTGTGTGTGTGTGTGTGTGCTTGTGCTAACAGAGCGGCTGGAGCACGAACGACACAAAGCCCAGAGCTCCGCGCTGAGACACTCTTCTCACGCGCCTAAAATCAAAAACACGACCGCGAGTGGAAAGAGTTTCGCCTCTAAACGCTACTCACGGTTCGCCACACTTCTGTCAAAATATGGAATCGTCTCGTTTTTGAAATTGAAATTGCGCGTCCTGCTTTATCAATACGGCACTGGTTGTGTCCCGTACTCTTTATCATTTTTTTAAAGCATAGTCTCATGCGTGGTGATAACAGTGTAATTATTACAGTAGTATATTATTAATTACTGTGTTGATAAATTAATTAATTTCTAAATAATGGTAAAAGGTTGACCAGTATGTGAAAACCTAGCTTTTTGTAATTTACTGTTATCTACATGAAATAAAGAGCAGTCTGTTAAAATACTAAGAATGTTAAAATATTATTTCATTTTAATACAAAGCCTATGTAGCTGTACCTGTAATATGTTGCAAACAACATGCTTTTAATTTTAAATAAATGTTCTTAGTTTCAAACTATCCTTTTTTAATTATATGACCTGTATGACCTATTACCTGTACATTTAAATCATGTGTTTATTAAGTACTCGGTATCGGTATCGGCGAGTACTGAAATGCAAGTACTCGTACTTGTACTCGTTTTCCAAAAAAGTGGTATCGGTACATCCCTAATTTTAAAGTAAAGACATGAAATGAATGATTTTGTGTGGCACCGTGGCTTAGTGTGCCGCGCTGTCGCCTCAAAGAACCGAGGCCTGGCTGGGTCTTTCTGTGTGGAGTTTGCATGTTCTCCCTGTACTTGAGGCTCTTTTAGGTCTCCCAATTTCTCCCAAGGTCCAGAAACATACTTCAGGTGAATTGGGATTGAAAAATCGTCCACAGGAGTGAGAGAGCATCTGTGTGTCACCTACAACTACCATTTCAGGGTGTATCCCACTGTCAGGCTCAGAGTCGCTGGGATTGGCTCCAGCTCCCCATAACCAGAAATGTTTTGTTATTCCAAAAAAGTTGATGGAATAACTTGAGTTTTTTGTTTATGTCATTTTTACAGGAATGAATTTAATATTAGATAATAGTAGATATGTACAAGCGTGTGTGTGTGTGCGTGTGTGTGTGTGTGTGTAATGTACAATGCATCATACTTTTGTTCAGTAATGAGTGTTAACTAATAATCTCACAATACAACTAGTCGTTAAAGTGTAGAGCATTAGGCCAGTGCTTCACTTATTTCCAGAATTTCCAGAAAATTGTTTGATTAGTGTTAAAATCTCGCCAAAGACTGTATTCAGACATCATACCCGCAGGGGTTGGGGCAACACGCTTAAAGTGGCACTAACATCTATAATATCTATATTTAATATGTTTATTTTAAAAGTGGCACAAACACTGACGTGTGTGTGTGGCTCATTACTGTACGTGTCCAGGTTTATTTTTGCCTCTGGGCACATGCAGATGATTTCAGAAAAGACTGAATTAGTATTTCCATCAGCAACATTAGAAGCTAAAAGTCAAGGCAGCGTCTGCTTCTTAAATCAGAGCCGCTCTAGAGATTGTTGAAGCTTCACCGTGCGCATTTCTACTTCCTGTGGATTAATCAGTGAACAACAAAAGGAAAAATATGAAAAGCACAAACACTGGTTTTAGTTCCCACACACTCCACACATATTTATTTCTGACTGGAACATGCGCTCACACACAAACACACTAATCTCTCTGACCCAGATCATCTGACCTACAGCCCCCTCAGCCATGAGGGCGAGGACTAAATTGGGGACACAGGCACAGGGTCCAGGCCAGTTCAGCCGCTGCGCCCCCTGGTGTTACTAATGCATGCCACACTTTATAAAAAGGTACAGAACGTATAATATAACCATGCCTGCACCGTTAAGCATATTTCAGTGTCCTAAAGATAAACCCTAATGTAATTTCTAAGTCACTGCTTCCGTAATAAACATCAGACTGGCAAAACAAGAGCACTAAGCTGAACTCACATTTGACGCTTGATGTAGTTCTTCAGCAAACTCTCCTCGATTGTGTACATTTGCACACGGTTACCGTCGTCATAATAATACACCATGTTAGTGCCGAACTCCGCCGGAACTGTAGAGCCGTCTAGGTAAGAGTCCCGGTAACTGTTGGAAAATTCATAACGGCCTATCGAAAAAAGGGTGAAAAATGTTAAATTATAGTTTTAAAATTAAATTTAAAATTAAATTATATTAAATTATGTATACTAAAAAAAATTATCAAATAAAAGAGACAATAGGAAGGTAAAATTCTCCAGAAAGACAAACATTTGAAAAACACCTTTTAAGACATTTTTCTCAATTACCTCGCCCACGACCTCTTCCGCGACCACGCCCTTTGCCCCGCCCCCTGAGGCCTCCACGGACGCTGCCACCTTCGCTGTGGACACTCGCCGTGTCGTCAAAGAAGTCACGCTCCCTTCTCCAGCCTATCACACAGAGCAACAACATCACACACAAGAATAACGTGCAACAAATCATTTACAAATTTGTAAATTAACATCATGTTTGAAATTTGCTTCTTCTCAGAAACACAACTCAGTATAAAAAGACTGAATACTGAAAAAACAAAACTGTTACGACATTACACTGCTATACAGAACTAAGCTGTCATTTATATTGTGTAACACTCCCACACACTATGTGAGTGTGTGTGTGTCTGTGTGTGTGAGTGAGTATGCGTTTAGACATGTGTGACATTTAAGGTATTTATGCGTCGGAAACCCGCCCAGGAATCATGGGAACTCTTAAGCTCATACTCATTTGCTGTCTGTCTTCTCTTCAGCTGATCACATGATAACGGTCAAGATCAATACGACAAACACTAGAGCTTATCAACTTATCAGCAATTAATCATTCGCTGAAAAAACGGGGGAAATTTACTATACTTGTATATTTAAAAAAAAATAAAGCCAGGAACTCAAACAGCTGTGTTTTCAACAAAAATTCTGGAGAATTCACCTAAAATGCAAATGGATGTGTTCATGCACAACATTAGGTTCATAATTTCAAATAGGTTCAAGAATAGTTTTCCCGTTTAGTTGATGGCAAAAAAATATTTGAGCTCAAGTCATGGAGCACAAATAAAAAAAATCTAAATAAAATGTCCAAACAAAATAGGCTAAAATAAAAAAAAATGTAAAAAGTTCTTCAGCAGAGTTTGCTTTACGGAGGCTAAATTACCTCTTAGTGTTTCATTGCTAGGTGAACAGTTGATGGCGCACGCCTCACCTCCTCTCCTGCGGGGGGCACTGCTGCACATCTCCCCTCCCTCCTCTTGCTCGCTTGAAAGCCCTGTGATGGGGTCCGACTGAGCCTCTCGGTTTTCTTTAGTGTCACTGCCATCACTTCCGCTCTCCTTCTCTCTTCCCTCTTCTCCCTGATCCTTCTTCTCTCTGCGTCCAGGCGGACCCTTCCGGCCCTGCGAGTTGATCACGTTCTGGTGCTGCTAAGAAGAGCAGTTACAGCCCGTTTACATCCCAGCCTTCTTTAAGCACTGTTAGTCTTTTTTCTTTTGTGTTAGAAATAATGTGCAAAACACACTGCAAATATTTAAGCCGCTCTGTTGGGATGATATTTGGAATGTTGTTATCTGAAGAAATACCTTCATTTTTCCACCCACCCATTCCTGATGCATTCATGAGAGAGCATCAGTAACACCCAGCGTCCAGTAGAGGTGAATGACTTGAGTAGATCGGAAGAGGACAAGACTATTTCTACACGTTTATTTCCACAAATCCCCGTCTCTATTAAGCTGAGAATCCATGTCTCACACACACAAAACATCAGAAGAAGCTAATTATGGGGAGTAGAAGAACTCTAGCCGCTGGATATTTGAAAACTTTATAAATTAAGTTTCTACTGCGAGCTGATTGGACGACAGAAGTTGGCACAGACTCGATCGTGACTGAACAGTAGCATCACAGCGACGAGACAAAACGGACATTGACGGAACGGACCCAAAGATTTGTCACAATTGATACTGAAAAAAGTTGTTCACTTTTAGACTGAAAACTTCACAAAATTTCTGCACAATCAAAGAACTGAAACGTGTGTGTGCGTGTGCGTGTGTGTATTACAGTGCAATAGAGTGGATGAGTTAAATAAAAATTATGCAAAAAAGTATGGGTGTGCGAAACAAGATCAGGAAACAGGCTTGTAGTCTGAGCTCAAGATTTATGTAGCGTGTTATTTATCGGATGAAAACTCCAAACAAATAAACATGATACAAAGGTAAACAAACAATTAGCAGTGCTCACCTCTTTACTGGCAAGTTCTCCAGGGGTCGGCCAGTTGGTGATGTCACTAAAGTCACTCGACTTCAAAGTAAAGAAAGAAAACAAGTGTTAATCGGGCCAGAATCTACACTAACCTTTCCTCAACAAAGACGTGCTGTGATCCACAGGTCATGTACAGCACCATCTCTCTCATAACACACACAAACTCTCTTAATGTCCAATGTAAATTTATGAACATCAGCTGCTTCTGTAAGTCACACTTCCACCCAACAAAGGTGCCACTTTGGGGCCATAACGTGTGTGGGGGGGGTGTCTTTCTCTGGGATCTTTTTCTATTGCAGGAGGAACATCAATCATCTCATGCGCCGCAAAGCCACCAAGAATTCCAAGTGTGGTTTCGGATTCCAGCGTCTTCCTGAAATGGGTTCAGGGTCCTATAGGCTAATGGTGCTCCAGAAAAGATGATCTGGGAAGGAGGATCTGAAACCGGGGACACCGGCCCCAGTGGACACTTGACCGAACCCTCGGCTGCAGGCTGGCGAGATGAAGGAACAGGCTCACTAACCCGCCAAGATTCAGCCGTGCTGGTGAAGGGCCGTTCCAGCTGAACCCGAGCTCTGCGCGCTCTCTCTGGAATGTACCGCTGTGCTAAAAGTCAAAGACTGGTGTGCTGCACTGACTCGTGTTGACAATCACCCACACAAAAGTCTGACCGGAGCCAACAAACTTTAATGCAAACACAGGCTTAACTGCTGACCCCTGCTCCAGGACCGCCAGCGCATTCATCAGATTATGCCTTCCTGCTGCGCAAGAAACTCACCTTGCTGGTCTTCCTGGATCTGGGCTTGCTGGCACGAACCACTCTGGCTGGACTCAGTGGAGGTGGCTCGGTGGAGACTGAAGGAAAGCGAAATTATGCTATTTAGTTACTACTGTAAATGACGTAAACGAGGCAGAGAAATACACATGGAGAAAGTGAAAATAGGCTCTTACGTCAAACAAGACATTGTAAGATGTTAAAAAGCTTTGAAATAAGAGCAATCATAAGCTCAGAGGCGATGAAGGTCAGAAGTAGAGTCTCGCGTGAACAGGAACACAATTCTGCCTTGTACAAACTGACAGTTGCTGAAGACGATTAGTGGGAGATCGGAGCAACAGGCTCTTGCTCTTCAACTATCCTCATCAGTTTCTTCACAAACATTGAAAAAGACATCTGTCACGCGTCTTAGTTACGTCACGTTCATCCCAGAAATGTCGCCTGTCTGCAATTCGTCTGCTCATATTCAAGATTTGAAACTCTATTTTTCATTTCACTGACTTTGTGATTCTCGCTTGATTGAAACATCTTTTCGGTTTTAAATGAGTCGAGAAACGTTCAACTGGTCCACTGAAATCTGCTTTTTTATTTCTATTATCATTTTAAATTATAGTTTTAATTCAATTAAGTCTCCGCTAGTTTCACTGGAGTCACTCAGATGCCAAGAATTCTAAAGCTTTTATCTTTCATGAACCTATTTTACATGAATGAGTGGCAGTAAACATGTCGTCTGTCAGCGCAGTGATGCGGAGTAGCATGACCAGCTCTCACACAGAATTTCAGAACTCAATACGTACTAGTTTCATTTTAACTTCTTAACTTCTTAATACCAGTCAGGGTAAGGACAAACGTGAAAGTGAACATTAAAGACTCGCGACAAGCCGGGCAGTCAGAGCACCAGCGTCCCCCTCGCATCGCGCTGGTGTTCCTGAGCTGCAGGGTCACTGCGTCTCGCGGCGGCACCTGCACGTGAAGGTCACGGATCCACACGCGTAAAACATTAACTTTCCACACCACATTTCCCTGAGAGCCGGCGAACAGTTCCACACGACGACTGGCCTCGAGTATTTACACAACCGCCGAGCTTGAGGCCCGGTCCCGACCAAGTGTGCTCAGAAAGAGACGTAACAAGCTCTGACACACTAATCTCACGTGAGTCTCGTCTACGGTTCAGATTCAGGCATGGACCTTCTCGTCAAATAGGTTAAACTATGCGACGGGTGATTGTTTGCTTTTCTGATGAAAGTCTGGTTTCATCACGGGCTTGAGACTGGCACAAGGTTTAAAGCACCTAGTGGTTTTAAACATTTACGCATGATGAAAGAACTTCATGACTAAACTCAACCTTTCATTATGAAAAGTCACAGGCACCAACATCCGACCAAAACTGGTTTGGCTTTTTGGCAAGAAACCCACCGAGCTGTGAGGATCAAGCAGGCAATAGAGAGGGCGGCCCTTGCCTGGGAGTGTCTGGGGTCCTTTATCATTAGCGAAGGATGGCCGGCGAGATAAGGCACTGGGATCTCACTGACACTGTGGGGTGTGACTGAACACACAGGCGTGTCGACACCTTTCTGTCACCCACCAGCTCCATCTGATCTCCTTCAGCTGAAACCCTGCAGAAGCCCAATGCCACCACACACAGTACAAAAGCCCCTCGCTGATAAAACGCCAGCGGCGGCCTCAAGAGCGCTACTGTAACTGTAAAGCCGCTGCAGGCAGGTATCGCCACGCTCAAACACACAATGCTGACCACAACAAAGACGCTGTCACAATAAAAGCCCCTTCGGCTGTTTGACAGGGTGACTGTCTGTTCTCAAATGTCAGCGAACAAGTCATGTGTGTGGCCGCCGCGGAGCGCAGAGTCACGCTGACGAGGCAGGGCCGTCTCAAAGCCCCTGCACGCTTCGTCTCTTTAGAACCTGAAGATGTAGTTGAAAAAGTCTGTGTGTTAGTTCATAAACCTGTCACGCAATAATCATCAGACGATCTTATCAGGGAACACGGTGTAAACTTTTCTTTAGGAGAGTGTAATAGTCATTAAACTAGACTTAATCTGCAGCAGTAAACACAACTGCTAAAGCTTTTAAACGGCCAGGAACCAAAGCACAATCTGATTAAGCAGTCAGCGGTGTTGTGCGCGGCTCAAACCCAAGAGTAAAGGCCTCTCTCGCGCTCGCACTCACACACAGGGGAGTTGCAGTGCTCAGCACTCCACGTGCTCCCGTGCAACTCGATCAGATCGGGCGGGGAGGGGGGCTGAATCTGCCCAGCTCAGCAAGTCTGTCCAAATACCCCCGAATGAACGAGGCAGTCGCGAGTCTGTGGCAGAATAATGTCAGAACGACGCTTATTCCCACCGACGCCATATTTGGTCACTTCACAAACCACCAGTCGCTTCCTGACAGTAACAGGTTGAGGCACAAACAAACCCGACGTCTCATTCGGTGGGCACACACATTACCACCGTTTGTGAACAGAGTTTAACGGTCTTTTGCGTAAAGCAGCAGTGTATTTAACCAGGTGAGCAGAAACCACACCAGCCATATGTTAACACAACCGACACGAGAACAACGGCGTAAGTATTACACAAACCGAAATAAAGTTTGTGTTTAGACAAGTGAAGCTTTAACACGGAGGGGATTAAAGGTTTGTTCGATTAGCCCGATGCTAAATCATGCTACGCGCTTTCAGAAGTAATCGCGAGTGAGTCGGATCTTTTCAAAAGAGTCAGTTGAGCAACACGCAAAACGCCGAACAGACGACTGACATTACGACAAACGAGTAAACTGCGCGAGTAGATTTACAAACGTTTTCTAGTTAGTTATTTTCAACTAAAATGACGTTAAATTGATACAGTATCAGGTACGTGTTTGCAGATCACATGAAAATGAATTTAATTCAGAAATTGTATTGGCGTTACTAAACTGTTTGGTGGTGACATTAACCGTGTTTTAATTGCAGATTAAATTATATGACCCTAAACTACCTAAGCACAATAACAACAGAACCACGAACGACCGCTTGCCGGTTTGTTTTCTTGAATGATAAACGAACAATACAAAGAACCGATTCTTTCGAATCAATTGATTTGTCCACTGAGACTAAAGCTAACAGGCCACGCCCTCAAGTCTGATTGGCCCGTTTCTTGACCATGTATGAAAAAAACACTTCACGGATATGGGCATAAAGTTTTTTAAGCATTATTAAATGAAAATGCCCGAACCGTTTTGATTACATTTACATTGCAAATGAGTGAACACGCAAAACAAGCCAAAACCGAGCGCACAGGAGTTCACAGGCCGCCGTCGCCGCTCTCAGTAGCACATGCGAGCGGCTAACCGAGCACATGTGTGAACTCGAATCAGTGCGGATCGAGAGAGAAATAAGTGTGTTCCGTGCGCAAACCTGTTTGTGGAGGGCCCGGGGTGGCATCGCGAGGCGGGCACGCGTTCCTCTTCGTCCAGGGGTTGACTTTTGGCGGAGGAGCTTCGATGACTTTCTTCTTGCCAGTTTCTTGTTCGTTCTCCTTGTCATTAGTGCTGTCCGTGCCCAGCTCGTCCATTTTGCCTTCCACGAGCCCTTGTTTGGGGTGTTTGGAGCAGATTTGATCAGGATCCTGCTGCCCCTCCTCGTGGCCAGCGCGATCTGCTTTTCTTGGTCGATCCGTGTCCGACTTGTTTTGGTTCCCGTCGCCCAAACAACGGACTGTCACGTCCAAGTCACTCGCAACTTCAGTAGCCATGGTTAAACAGAATACACGCCAAACCGCTGTTGTTTTCCCTTGTGGCCGAAAGATTGTGGGTAGAATCGAACCGAACTCGGCGAAAGCTGTTGTGGTTACAGCACCAGTTGACACCCAGCAGCTTGAAACACGACGGCGAGCTTCATCGGACTTTTTCGGGTTCTTAAATGTCAAAATGCTCGATCCCTTAAAGAGGCCATTCTGTATTTACACTAACTTGTGCTCGTAATCCGGACTAAAAAATACAGGCCAGTGATTTCTACGCACCACGCCGTTTAGCTGATATGCAACTCACCTAAATAAAAGGAAATACTACGAACGGCCACGAGTCATTGGACGAGCGAGTGGCGCCTCTCTAGCGCTCATTCTGTTAAGACGCAGCACTGCACCTCAGTAAAACGTGCTTATTCAAACTCAGGGTTGCCAAGTCCACCTAGTTTTAATCGCCCGAACTTTTATCTTTAACGCAAAACCTTAAATAACATTTTTAATAACCATTTAATATTCAGATTTTTCCATGACTACAATTACAGTATTAGTTTGTCCGTATTTATATCAGTACAGTGTACAAAATAATATACGTACAATATCTTATAATGCATTATGTTATATGAATGTAACATTTAAATTCAATTTTAAATACATTACAGTATGATTGCTTACAGTCTCATTGAAAATTTTAAATCTGTTATTAACACGTGTTTTTTTTCCACAGCTTTTTTTACACATTACACAATTAACATGTTTCCAACGTCGGCACCATCGGGAACTACAATTTCTCGTTCTTGAACAGCAGTATCAAATGACTGAACACACCTGTTGTCTCTACCTATAGCTTGTTTGTTGTTGTTGTTGTTGTTGTTGTTGTTGTTTTATTTATCTTTTATCAGATTTGTTTTGTAGCATTTTTGAAACCCTATCTGGCAACCCAGCTGGGGTCTGACGTGGCTTTTCTCCTGGTCAACAAGTCATGAACCAGACTGAAGATTACAACAACTTCAAATATTCAAAGCTACAATTAAATTGCAATTAAAGTTGATGTGGATTGAAATAAGATCATCAATGTGGTAGTGTCTAAATTACAAGGCAAAGCATATGTATTAACAACAAAGATAGCGCAACAATGAACTCTAATGTTTAAAAAAGAAAATACTATACAAGACATTTATATCACATATACAACATACTTGCAATATATTTTCAGCAGAGTGATTTTAATTGCTGCCAAACCTGTGGACCGTGACTAGCATATGTAATCATTTCCAAACTGCAGTAAGAAGAATGCAAATGAATGTTGATTTTAGATTATTACTGTAGAACTGTGAGATCCAGCGTCAGAGCAACATTACACACATCGGATAAACGTTCCATGAACTCTCAACCGAATGAAGAGTGTGTAAATATTTCAGACTCCCCGCTTGAACGTGCTGAAGTGCAGTGCTTATTTGGGTGAAGCTGCAGCTTGACTCTGACAGCTCCCACATTAAAAACACATTATTGCCGTCTTGTAAGAACCGTGTCCCTGTGGCCCAACACTTTACCTCAGATCAATAACAGTGTCCTGTTTAACCTCTGAGTGCACAATTGCTCCAGTACGCCACATCCTTTAATTGAAAGTAATAAAGTGTCAGGAGAAAAGTTGGTAGTAAATACAATGCTGTTATATGGTATCTCTGGTATTATAATCAGCAGTTTAATCCTGAAAAATCCTCTATTGTACTCTTTTTTTCTATGCTGGACACCGTTTATAGCACAGAAGAGAAGGTTTACATTTACTTAACATTGTGCGCTAATGTCCATAAACATTCACTATATATTGATAACAAAGCTACAGAAAGCTGGTAGAGAGGCTGCAAGCCCTTTGTTAAGAAACTAAAGCCCGTTTTCCCATTCTTGATGTAAATACAAAGTAGAATGTTTAATATGTTTACGTTATATGTTTAATGTTATAAATGTCAGAATCTTTAGTTATTATTGTCAGAATTAATATGCTTACTCAACGGTAGTCTAGGTCGTTGTGAGATCCACACGGAAAGACCAAGACCCTCAAACTCAAGCATTGAGTCTCAAATGGAACAGACACCGCTCCACCACTGCTCCACCGTGCCGCCAATTATTTCTAAATGTATTGGATAAATAAAAAAGCCTGTTTAGTTCTGTTGAATGGAGGCAATGAATCTGGTCCTCAATTTTAGGTTGCTTTAACTAAAAGTGCTGCCAAATGATCGACAGGTCTGTTTCACAAACTCCTGAAATGAGAAATTTAGCTCCAGCAGCTCTGTCGAGGGTTCCTGTGGTAAAGCCAGACACAAACAGAAGATTTTGGCAATCAGAGCATGTGACATGGTGGGTTTATTTGGTAGGACAGAGGCGGTGATGACCTCTGCTGGACTCTAGTCTGAAAACTTTTAGAGCTGAAACAATCAGGTGTGAAGGAAATGTAATGTGAATACAATGTAGAACACATTACTTGTGCAGTAAACGTCCAGCTGTCTCCCACTCAACTTCTTTCTGTGACTGACTCACTAAAGATTTTTTGTGTTTTAACGGTTCTGGTTAGAAAGAAGTGTTCCCAGTCACATACTACAGTACAGGTTCCTACAGTAACATAACTGACTGTTTGTGGCGGTTGTAAGGCTCCTTGCATCAGTGACTATTCAGCGCCTGTACACCTTATTAAAGCTTCAGAACAATTGGTGGAATTGTACCTGTCAGCTGACTTTTTTAACTGAGGTGTTTATGTTCTACTGCTTTCCTTGCGTTTTGAATTTTAAGTAATCTGTCTTTTTCGTTCTAGTTTTCCGATTGGATTCATGAACTTGTCAACCTGAAATACTGTTTTCTTGTGTTGGAACTGTCTAGCCATATATGTCACACTCTGGAGTTTAGGAAAGTTAGGTTATTGATCCATGAAATGAGAGGTGTGAGGGAATATTAGTGCATTCATTATTTTGCCATGGTAACGCAATCTCTCAACATTATAATGACTACGTTTGGTCAGAATTCCATGACTTGATTAAGGGAATGGTTTAAAAGTTCACGTAAAACAACTGTGAAAGATCCACTGACACACAGCTTTGGGCCAAATGATGATCCTCTACCAGTGTCTACCAGAAATTCTAATAAACTACATTGTCAACAATGTGGGTATATAGTATGAAGCAAATTGTGTGTTTCATGTATTGTGACATCATGGCGTCACTACTAATGAACTACAGTAAGATAATCAAAATCTAACATCAAAGACTGACATTATTGTGATGTTATGATATGTTTCTGTTGAAGATTGATGGTGATCAAATCAACTTAACAATTGAATTATTAGTAATAATTAACCCTAGTGATTTTGCAAGTTTGCCTACAGAAATTGATATGGCTGTAGTTTTTAACTCAAAGTTAACATTTTCATGTCAATCACCTGGGTTATTTCCTACACAACACACCGACATTAACAGCCTTCCATCTCCTTGCATCTATTGATGACCCTGAATGTAAAGAAGCAATCGATCTATTCAGATTCCTAAATCTTCACCATAGCTGAGAGTGAACAGCTTATAAAGAAGGTCAAAGACAGGCTTTGGACCTGGACAACACTTGAATGAAAAGGTGACAAGAGCTGGTTGTGTGAGAATTTGCAAATAAAAGAAACTAAATAATTGCCCATCGTCCCCTGGTCAGAAGCGCCATGCAAATCCTCACCTGTAGAGTCAGTCCAGACCAAGTTCGGAGGAACTTGATTTTGAAATTGAAAGTGCTCTGATGAGACTGAACTTGCTTAAGCTTTCTGTGTTTCTTTTGTGTATCACAAAAATGTACAACTCTGGTCATTGAGAACATACTGGAACAGACACTGTCTCCTCATTCTCTACTTCAGCCAGGAAACACTAAATAAACCCAGTTAAACTCTTTAGTTTATAGACCGAAGAACACATACGATAATCTTTTCTCGTCCAGGTAGTTCTTCTGTTCCAGACCAGAATCACTTCACAGCATTGGTTGCCAGAGAAAACATCTCGGAAAAATCAAAGAAATGCCTTTTCCTCCAATCTACTTTTATGGTTTGGGTGGTCTGTAACGTTTATGTGCTGGTGTGTGTGTGAGACATTTGATGTTTATGAAATGTTGTATTATATATTGACTTGTTTTATTTAAATATTTGAATGTTATTTACTTTTTACTCTCCTCTGGGCAGTACATAATAATGTTTGAATATTAATTAGAGATTCTACTGACGCCACACAGAGGTCATGAATATTTATCGTCGCGCCTTGGCCGTAGTAGTGGGGCTGGCTCGCGTCGACGCGTGTGAGCGCGGTGAAGATGGCGGAGGAGGAGGACGGCGCGACTGAGGCTGTGGCCCTCGCGCACAAATTCCACAATCTCATCTGTGAATTAAAAGGGAGCTCCGAGTCGACGCCAGACGCCTCCAGCAGATTCTGCCGGGATTTCTGTCAAGTAAGCCGTTCTTTCATGCCTTTTATCCCGACAGTCTTTGTTCACGGGGACGGTGATGCCTGTTTGCATCGCTGCACGAATGAAAACAAAACGAACGCTGGTGAACGCTGGAAAAATAACGAGCCGGGTGAACGACTAGTGGTGTCGGGGTCGTGTGGGACTCTGTGCGCTGTGCTTTCGGTACGGGGAGGTGTTCCCCGGCGCAGGGACTGGGCTCTGGTCCGGCGGCTAACATTAGCTTATTGTACCGCAGATTTTCCCTCAGAAAGATGCGGCTGCGAACAGACGCGTGTGTAGAAACGGCGGCCAAATTCACAAAATCTTCAAAACAGCGGGCGGACAGCGCAGGGTGTTTGCAGCGCCCGCGTGTCCTTCTGGGGGGTTCGGCTGCAGTTCGCGTCGCATGGATCTCGGCCTGATCCTTGATGTTTTTGCTCTTTCAGGTCTTGCTGGATCACGGGAAGCAGTGGCGGCCTGAGGAGAATCATCGGGAGCTGCTGGAGACCTATGTCGTGGCCATAGCGTGCTATGCAGAGGCTCGTCAGTTTCTGCGGCCGGAGTGTGAGGAGGCCACTGAAGTTCTGGAAAAGTTATCCTGGTGAGTCGTGCTCTGCTCGGTCTGGCCTTGTAGAACCATGGCTGGACACTGCAGAACTAGACACACATTGGTGTCACACTTCAAATGACAATAACACCTTTTTATATTTTACTTCTGCATTAACTAAAACGGAAGTTAATACATACACTAAAGAAAGACTGAACATCCTTAGCAGTTTTCCTCAGGTGGTCCCCTGGTACAAATAAATGTCCACCACAGATCACCACCATCTCTAATGAACCTCTAAATATTACAACATTATCATTATTGCAATGCACATTTGAAAAACATTTAGTTGACACAAAGTAGTGACAAATATTTATTGATTTAAACACAGATTGAAACAAGCATCTTTCAAATAATATGTGGGGAGTTGTGGTACAGTGGTAAGGGTAACTTGGTAACTTGGACTTGTGTCAGGAAGGTTGCAGATTCGGCTGGTTCTATAACTGTGTCTTTGGGCAAGACAAGACACCACATGCCCCCACTGCTTAGACTGCCCACTGCTCCGGGTTTGTGTGTTCACTTCCCTGTGCACTTCACTAGATGGGTTAAAAACAGAGCACCAATTTCAATATGGTTCCCCCTATTAACAATCTCACTAACTTTACTTTAATGCAACATGATGTGATTTACAGTATGTAGAATACGTTCTGCATTTAACCGTTCAGTGAAGTTACACACACGTGAAGTGAGACACACAAACCTGAAGCAGTGGGCAGGTTTACGAAAGTGGTGGTTTGTGTCTTGCTCAAACTCTGTTTTAAAACCCACCTGACAGGTTTTCAAACCTACAATGTCTGGGTGGCAGATCCAACTTCACTAGGGAAAGGCATTTGTCACCCGGAATTTGTTTTGCGGAATTAATCTTTGTTCTGGTGTTTTCAGGAGCTGTCTGAATCTTCTGCTGTCCTTCCCTGATCAAATCCCTGGTGCCTTATGGGAACAGTTTCAGTCTTCTGTCAAGGTCAGAGACGATGCTGGTTTACACTTGTTTTGATTCAGATAATTTCAGCTCAGTACTTGGATGCTGACATTAGAAGTACTTGGATGCATCTTCTTCAAATTCACATGAAAAGGAAATTGCTCATAAGTGCATGCTGACCAATCAAATGAAGCAATTACAGTCATTGTAAATTGAGATTAAAACACAAATTGACAATGTTTCTGTCATGTTTTTCTGACTACCGGTCAGAGTTGATCATTGAGACACACGCACACCACTCACTCTTTGAGGCATTGATTTAATCGGTAAAACACAAAGCTGTACACTCTTATCAGTTGAAGAATTCTTTAGAAGTTGTAAAGTTTTCCATATATCAGCAAACCTGCTGGTTTGAGTGGTGGTAACGGGTGGTTGTGTTGAGACAGGCGGCTCATGGCGCTCTTCACGCTGACGGGAACTCGCAGCTTCACAGCCTGTGGACGCTGTCGATGAAGGACGGCGTGTGGACCGACGACACGCTATGTGGCCTTCTCTCAAACAGCAGCCTTCACGCAGACCAAGGTGAAACGCTCTCCCGGATCCGACGTCTTTACATCCTTCTCTTAAAAAGATACAATTAAAAAGATTTACATTCCAGTTTACAGTTCAGTCTGATCCTTTCAGAGCAAATCTGATTACATTTAGTGAACAAGATTCTACCTGCTAGTGAACAGCAGCAGAATTGACGAGTTGCTAGGTTGTTGTAGTAATATTGCTAAATTTAATAGACTCTATGATTTTGAGTGACTTACAACATTTTATTGCAAAACACTATTTTCAACGAGTTTTATGCTAATTTTGACTAATTGTCCGTGTTTTTTTATTTTCTCATCCAGTTTGGTTTTGGCAACAATGAGTTTGTGCTTTAAGTTTAGATTATTGTGAAACCGTGAACTTTGCATTAATTTAGAAACTTCTGGTTTGGTAAGCTAGTTTAGAAGGATACAAGGGAGTAATTTTTTACTGTTTCAGATAGTTCCGTGTCTGTGCTTAAACTTCTGTACCGTCTTTTCCTCGTAGTGAACAAGTTTCTAGCTCATGAAGGGCCGGAGCTGCTTCACATGCGTATAAACCACCTCATCAAGCAGAAGCGTGTGGAGAAAGCAGCGCGACTTGCCAAGGCTTGTGCGGAGTTTCCAGAGTTTGGAGGAAAGAAGAACTTCAAGCAAATATACCTCGTCTGTCTCTGCGAAAGCACGTCAGAGGAGCAAGTAGTCCACGAGGTGAGTTTATAATTAATTTTCTGACTTGATTTCAGTTCACAGGCAAAAACAGGTGGTAGGGGTGGGCAATACGAGTGAAAATTCATATCAAGATATTTTCTTGGTTGGGGTTAGATATTGGCAGGTGGACATTACATTTAGTAGACCTTAATTACATTATTTGTACACAAAATCTGTATTCTCACTTATATATTCTATACTTATATTTATTATATATATTATAGTTGAAAAATATGTATTTATTAATTTTAAAATATTTAAAGTATATCTTAGTAGTAGTAGTCCAGGCGTTTATTCAAAAAATGAGAGGACTAGAGAGACACACACAGAGCAGCAGCTTTGCTTTCTTACAGTTCACACTTTCTCTCTTCCTCTCCCTCTCGCAACAGAGCCTGAGTCTGAATCTAATGTCGTGTGAAACAAACATACACAAAAAACAAGCAGAAACAGTGCTACGCCTTTACGGATCTATTTCTTAGTAGAGCCGTTCTTAAAGACACAGACATCGCCTGCTAGTGCCTCGCGAGAGATCTATTAATTCAGCATGTTAGCTTTCTACGTTCGATTAGCAATTTGTGTCGTCATTAAAGGTTGTAACAAAGCAAATGTGTTATACTGTTATTAAAACTGTATCCACGGTATTGCAAAATCCATATTGTGGCACAATTCAATACCGGTTTTCACGTTAATACCGGTTTACCGCACACCCCTAATAGGTGGTGACTAGGACTACATGGTCATTGAGTTTTTGATTGGCATGGCCAGACATGACACCACTGCTTGTCAGTGCGGTGCTTCGCCAGTCCGAACTTGCTCTCTATATTTAAATGTCACGTCACAGAAGAGTTTACCGCTGCCTAAAAATTTTGACGCCTACAGAAGCTAATTGTCAAGCCGAGACCATGTGGTATGAAATTCATGTAAACTCACTGTTCTGGATTTATCCCAAATGGACAAGTTACTATTGTTTAATTGCAAGTTAATTGAGTCCAAAACGTAGCGATTTAAAAAGTTGTGGTTAAGACAAGTCTAAGAGCAGCACCATCTAAACTAGCAAACAATGCTATAAGTGGAGATGTTATAATAGTTATATACTGTATGTTATATCTCCATGAATGGATGAGGATTGTAAAATGGCATTGTAACCAAAAATATGCCACTCAACAAATGTCCAAAACAAACAAAAGTACATTCACAGATTTTACTATCATAAAATTACTATTAGCCACAAACCTGTTGCTAAACCGTTCAGCTTCTCTGGAACACTCGGGTAACGTTAATTACCCTGAAATAAACTTCATAAAGAAAAACACTTGCATTCACAAGGAACCTTTGAACACAAAACCAACCACAGCAATAACTCAAATTACCATGCAAGTCACGCACCACATCGGCCAATCATACTGCAGTAATTTCCATCGCTCCTGACAGTGGACGTCGACATGTGGCTAACACCATGAGGTTAATAAAGGAATTTCATTATTACTGTTGGGTTTATTTGGACAGAAGCTGAACCTTGTCTGGTTTAGGGTTTATGACTTCATATTGTGCACGTTTTGGTGTCCGAGAGACGAACACCAGCATCTCCTGGGCTCACGTCAATCTTTGAGTTTTATGATTTGTCATCTGATTCTCATTTGACAAAGACACAAGCATAGCCGTAGATATGCAAACGACTAAAAGCTTTAAGAGTGCCACTGAATAACGTTTAGCACAGCATTACAATTTGTATCGTAATAGTCTTAACTTTGCAAAGTCTAGTTTTGGAATTGTTTTGGTGTTACAGTTATTCACGTCACAATGTTTTGTGCTGGTGAACAGATAAAGGAGATGGACTGTAAAGAAGCCCTGGACATGATCTGTAATCTGGAGTCGGAGCAGGATGATAAAGGAGCGCTCGGTCTCTGTACAGCCTTCCTCAAGCGGCAGCTGCTCAGCGGAGACGTTTATTGTGCCTGGTAAGTGCCACTATATCAAGAGGACTAACGACGGCCACACAATGGCACCCGTTGAAGTTTAAGGACTGCGGCGGAACAATAATTCCATCATAAAGGTCCTGACTGTGTTCTTCTCACAGGGAGCTGACCCTATTCTGGAGTAAACTTCTAATACGGCTCGAATCCAAACCAGCATTTTTGGAGCAAAGTCGAGTGTTTGCTCGACTGTCTGGAAGTGTCTATCACATTCTGCTTCTCATCAAAGTGATTCAAGCCGAGGTGAAATTCAAAGTTTCTGTTTGTATATTCAATGGAAGAGAAGTCAGTGTTTGCCAACGATGACCGTGTTTTTTTTTCCTCTCCGCAGGTTGAGAATGGCGGACTCTCTGTGTGCATTGAAATGTGCATACAAGCACTGAAGATAGGAGCTGGCGATGATGATGGCTCCGATATCACCATTTGCAAAACAATTTCTTGTTTGCTGCCTTTAGATCTGGAAGTCAAACAGGCTTGTCAGCTAACGGAGTTTCTGTTAAAACCGTCTGTGGACTCTTATTATGCGGTGGAAGCTCTCTTTAATCAGCCTGACCAAAAGCTGGAGCAGGACGAGCCACCGATTCTCAACTCGCTACGCTGTGATTTGCTGTTGGCTTTAAAGACAAAGTGGCCTTTCGATCCAGAGTTCTGGGACTGGAAAACCCTGAAGCGCCATTGCCTTGCTTTGATGGGCCAAGAAGCCGCGGCGGTTTTGTCTGCAGACAGAGTGACCGATAGTGAAGATTGTGAAGTCAACGATTCCGATGAGAAATATTATAGACACCTGCATCTCTCCCAAACTCCCGCTTCCAGTGAGTTTCATGGGGAAAAAAAGAAGAAAAGGGAAATGAAAAAGGTCAAAGAGAAGGGATTTGTGTCTGCTCGCTTTCGGAACTGGCAGGCCTACATGCAGTATTGTGTTCTGTGTGATAAGGAGTTTCTTGGGCATAGAATAGTGAAGCATGCTTTAAAACACGTCCAGGATGGGATCTTCCGTTGCCCAATATGCACTCAAACGTTTGAGAACATTGAGGTTTTAGAGCCACATGTGGCTATGCACGTAAAGCAATCATGTAAAGAGCGTCTTGCGGCAATGAATGTAGGCAAGAAACATCCAAAGTCGGTTACTATGGTCACACAAGCCAGCAATGTCACAAAGAGCGAGCCGTGCCATATGACAGTCGAGGAGGTAAAACAAGAGCAGCCTGACAACGAACTTTCCCTTCCTTCAAAATGTAATCTCAGCACAAACATGAAGAGCAAAAGCCTATCCAGACCAGGCAATCAAAACAGTGACGTTAACAACACTAAAGACTACCCCTGCCCCGTTACCAGCTGTCAGAAAGTATTAAAGTACTTCAGGAACCTAATTGCACATGTAAAGGCCCACAAAAATGAGCCGGAAGCAACACAGTTCCTAGAAACGCAGAGTAAAAAAGCTATGTGTCAGTATTGCCGTCGTCAGTTTGTTAATGCGACTCATCTGAATGACCATTTACAGCTTCATTGTGCAGACAAGCCATTTTTCTGTGTTCAGCTGGAGTGTAACAGCAGCTTCTCCACCAACGCAGAGCTTGTGCTTCACAGGGAGGTCCATGCTGAGTTTAAGGCGCAGTGCACTTACCCAAACTGCCATCGAGTGTTCAGCGAAGCTTACCTGCTGTATGACCACGAAGCGCAGCACTACATCACTTTCCCTTGCAAAATTCGCAGCTGCCACAAGGTGTTTTACAGCTCTTCTGAGCTGGAGCTACATCAGACAGAACATGCAAACCTAGACGGCTTGATGCTTGCCGAGCGCTCCCATTGTCCTGCCTTAGAAGTGCCTCCCAATGAAAGGAAAGAGTCCAAAATTGAAGACGTGAAATGCAAAGACGTTCAAGTAAACCTAGCAGACGCTCAACTGGATTCTGCAGAGAAGCTTGAACTTCCCATCAGTCGCCAGATTGTTGCAAATATAACAATGTCTCAGACAACAATACCGTCTGACGGATCTGTCGCGATGGCCAAATGCACTGAAAGTCCGAAGCAGAAGCTTCTCGAGACCAAGCAGAAGCTTCTCGAGACCAGTCCAGTTAAATTGGAGCCTGTCTCTCTAAAGATAAACGATTCTTTAGTTTTAAATGCTTTTACTAGTTCTGACAGTACTACTGAAACACCCTTCACGGATAAAAAGCCCTTATCTATCCAGTGTGGTCAAGTTAATCAAGCCACGCCAAAGTCTGAACCTCCTGCCAAGATCAAAACGGAGGAAAGGTTGACTCATGTTTGTCCATTTGAAGGCTGCACGCGAAGATACAGCACATCGAAAAGTTTATCAAGACATGTGAAAAATGTTCATTCTGAGGCCTTTGAGGAATGGAAACTGTCAAAGAAGTACAAACGGATTGCAAAAATGACAGCAAAAAAGTTCTCATCTAAGAGCACGTCTCTGGGATCCAACCCGAAAAGCCAGTCCACAAAAGAAACCATTCAGATTAATGGTCTAGATGCAACATTTCCACCCCCCCTCTCTGTTTCTGCTCATGGACAGTGCAGAAGTGCGCAAGTGCCAATGTTGGCCCATCAAACGGGTCTGATGGACTTGCCAATGTCCCAGACGTGGCCAGCGCCACCAGTGGATAATCGTGATTCTAGATTTTTCCCACAGAATTCCTACCCTGCCATTCTGCCTGGTAACCTGCCCACCAACCCATACGCAGTGGATTACACGCCGGCTTCATCTTACGGTGGTGCCCACGCGTCCCCCAGTGTGATGAACGATGTGTCCAGCTCTCTCCGAGTACTACACGCTCTAAACGGCGACCAGTCCGACATGGCGCAGGTTGAGGCAAGTGTTCCTTTAGAATACTCTCGACCTGAGAACACTCACCTGGACCAGAGTCCCCTCATCACCAGCTTGCTGAATACAGATCCCTTGCCAGGACAGAGCTTTGCTCAACCCTTTTCGATGTTTCCTCCTGAAGGAAGACCCGTAGAACATACAGACTCCGCCTTCTCCTCGGACTTCAAATGTCCGACAAACATGGCGACAATGGGTTTCAAGAACCCAGCTGAAGATTTTCCAGTGTCTGACTTCAGCACCTCTTCTTCGACCAATCAACACAGTCCAGTAGAATTCTGCAACCATGATTTAATGCAAGAAGTAGTGGAGGAGCTCTGCTCTCCTGACGCCACGGACTCTAGGAAATCCAAGAAAGTCAAATTGTCCAAGAGAACTAAATGGCCTGCAATAATACAAGATGGAAAAGTGATCTGCTCCCGGTGCTACAGAGAGTTCTCCAGCACGAAGTCTCTCGGTGGCCATTTATCCAAACGCTCCCAGTGCAGGCCAGTAGACGAGTATGATCTCACTGCAGATCTACCCATGTCGTTTCTAGAGTTTCTGAACGATCCTGACATTTCTACAGCACAAATGCCGCCGCTCACCGATGACACAAATGAGCTTAATTCCACGTCTTGCGCAAATCCACCTTCTGAATCATTTATCCATAATCCACCCTCAGAAACAAATGCATTCAACAACAGTTTCATTAGAGTCCATAATGCCGAAATGTCTCCAGTTGCCCATGAAACCGTCAGAAACACCAGTTTCACTGTTTCTCAAGACCAGGCTGATGCCAAGGACGATCCTGCAAGTTCCAGTGATGAAGGTAAAATTTTAGAAATAGAGAAGGCATTACAACGCCTTGGTTTGGTTGACATGCTTGGTCAAGACAAAGTCGTAGCTCCGAGGTCTGAACTGAAGAGAGATACCTGTCAGAACAATGCACCAGCTATGAACAATGCCATGAAGGATCAGGACGTCAGCCAAAAGCCTTTCAAATGCCATGAGTGTTCCGTTTATGGGGTGATGACGAAAGAAGCTCTTTTTAAACATCTTTATCGCATACACAATTATAGCGAGGAGCGGATCAATGAATTAAAGAAAAACCCGGACCGGCTATCGCCTTACAGCTGTCATCTGTGTCCAAAGACATTCACCAGAACCACAGGCCTTAAGATCCACTACAAAAATGTCCACCATTTTACAAGGGAAAAAATCATTAACTTGAACATCGGTTGCAGAAGTGTTAAAACATTTCAGTCGGACGACTTCAACCAGGACGTGGTTAAGTGTGACCAAGACCCTTCAGCGTTCCAGCTGCAGAAGCCACTGGTCCCAGATCAGACTGTTGTAGCTGTTAAAGCCACTGTTGTAGCCAAGCAGAAGATGGAATGGCCACAGCAAAATGCAACTTGCGTTTCCTACCCTGAGACCAGCAGGACCATGAAAGCGTCGCAGCCACTGAAGGCTGCCGTGTTGACTCTCAATCATTCCAGCTCTGATCACAACGACACCGAAAGGCAGAAGAACGACCGTCTCTTGAGCAAAACGACTCTGGAAAAAGCTTCTGAATGGAGAGCGTTCCAGTCAAACGGCAGCATTGAGAGTAAACCCGTTGTTGCTGGTCCGGAACACTCTGTGTCGCCTGTAGAGAGTATCAGCCCAGGAGACGCCGCCAGTCTGTACCGGCCGTACCGCTGCGTGCACGAGGGGTGTGTAGCGGCCTTCTCCATCCAGCAGAACCTCGTCCTCCATTACAGAGCTATGCATCAGGCTGGCTGCCATGGAAATAGCTGCAGCAAAGACGTGGACAACAAAGTGCCCAAGTTCAAATGCAAAGTTAAGCAGTGCTCAAAGGTGGTCTCCAAAGTCACCAGTCTGCTGAAACACTACCTTGTCCTGCACCGGTGCACAATGGAGAAGGCCAGCGCCCTGCTGTCCGGTGTCACGGTCGGGATCTTCCAGTGCGACCACTCCAAGTGTCCGGCTCATTTCACCTGTCACCTGAAGTACATCGATCACATCAAAAATGACCACAAGGCCCTAAAAGTGACAACCGACGGCGACTTAAAAAGCGTGGACCTCGCCTTCAAATGCCAGTTTGAGGGTTGCGACAGAGTCTACACGACCAAGTCAAACCTCCTTCGACATCTCATGAAGAAGCATGATGCCACGTTTGACACGATGAGGGAGAAAATGGAGAACGCAATCGGAAAAGGCACTCGATCTAACAAGGTCAGTGCTGGTGCCGCTCCTACTCTGGGCAAGGAGAACATCACCAAGAAGATCAGGGTGAAGAGGAAGGCGAACAACAGTTGGATGATCTTCGCAAACCCCGTGCTGAAATCCATCGACGAAGCTTTTGCCATGTGCAGTGGATCGTTCCCACAACAGTTCCCATGTATGATTGCGAGCTGCGACTCCGTGATGAGCACAGAGAACACCATACTGAAGCATTACACCACGCATGGTCTCAAAGAGAAGTACATCGCAGATCGCAGAAGTCAGTTCATAATTTGCAAAAAAAGTAAAGAGACGACGCCCTGGTTGGGTGATATGAAGATGGAGATGGATAGTGTAGCTGAAAGTCCTCCAGATGTGGTCCCTAAAACAGATTCGCAGCCTGTGTCCCAGTTTCTGGGAAGCCAGGATTTGACTCCCACCGTCTCACTCCAAAAGAAGAGAGGTCGCCCACGCAAGTCTGAAAATAGGTATAAAGGATCCATAGAGAGGAAGTCCAGTCTTCGCAGAGGCATCACCCCACACGTTAAATGCATGCTGAAGGTCTCGGGGTCCATCCTGGGTTCCTCTGACTCCAGAGGGAACCGTGTAGAGAAAAGAGTTGCACTAAAAATGTACAAGCCTTCGAAAGTCAAAACGTCCAGCCTGAAGCCTGGACATGCGGCCCGGTCGACAGCAAAGCAACGGCGTGAGAAAGTCTTGCGTGTGGTCAAATTCAGAAACCCTCTGAAGATTAAGACGGTGAAGGACGTGAAGATCGTCATGCACGAAAACGTATCCACTTGTTCGGATCTTCTGCTGAAGCAACTTCAGTATATGCAGCCCATGGTAGTTCTACAGAAAGGCCTTCACAGCTGATGGTTGTTCCCGCGCTCTCCTCAGGACCACGTACTGTACATCACATGCTGCTGACAGCTTTCAACACCACAGTGGAATTGGACAAAAAAGGAAAGCAGAAACCTTTTGTACCATTTTAAATGAAGGCGCCATCACGGTGTGTTGAAAAACATTTTGTATTTTTAAACCTATTAGAAAACTAGACAAACTTTTAAAAATATACAGTTTACGTAGATCAATAAAGTTATGATATATCCCTGTGGGATTTGTAATTTCTTGTTTTTGTATTTATTTTTAACTTAACAGTAGTGTCAATGTACTTGTCTTCCATCTAACAGTGAGTATTAAAGTCATACCAATTCTCTGAGATCTCTCTCTTCAGTCAAAGGCATCTGCATACAAACCTCAAACTGAATTAACTGACAAAGTGAATCATTAGTATTGAAACATTTTATTTCTACTGAAGACAGAAGCTGTTTGCTACTGTATGAGTCTTACTTGTCCAGTGGTTATTACAGTGAACATGATCTCTACACAGTAAACGGACCACTTCCTCGATGTGAACATGTCTGTTTGAATAATCAGACGCAAATGCGGCAACAAATACATGTACGTGCAGGTACAACTGGCCACGCATCAGACGAAAGCCTGATCATTGATTCGAGGCAAATACTATCATTTTATTTTGGTCCAGTTTTCACAAATTATTAGTAAAACATATCAAAATGATTAGTACAAATCTCTCGGGATGCTGGGGACACATGCGCTAAAACAGTCCGAACACCTCTCCCGTGTCAGGATGCAGGTCGATGTCGTAGAAGCAGGGCCGGGTAGGAAGGCCGGGGATGGTCGGCATCTGAAAGCAGAAAATGTGTCTGTCCTGCTCTGTGATTGGTCAGCCACACCCAACCCATAGTCTTTTGGAGAGTGAGTTTCGTACCGTGCCAACAAGCGGGTAGAGGAATCCAGCTCCGACACTGGCGCGGATGTCCCGGACGGGAAGAACAAAGCCAGAAGGGACTCCCTTCAGCTCCGCGTCATGAGACAGAGACAGGTGAGTCTTGGCCATGCAGATGGGTAAATCTCCAAAACCCTGAAGGCAGCAGACGCACGGGACACTCAGGCTCAGCAGCAGAGGAACTGGGCGTGGCTTCTGGTCACTCACCTGTTTGCTGTACAGCTCAACTTTCTGTTGGGCGTCGGGAAGCAGCTCGATGTCGTCGGCGCCGTAGATCTTTTGTGCAATGACTCGGATCTTGTCTGCGATTGACATCTGCAGGGCAACACAAGCACCAGTGCTCTCAGACTGTGTACTATATCAGCCAATCAGCTCTCCTCAAAATGTGTTATTTGATTAACACACTGAGCCAATCAAATTGTTTTTTTAACAGGTTACTGCGTGCAACCAGATACACAAAGTCGTGTAGTGCCACGGTCTCCAACCCCCGGTGAAATGGTACCGGATTTATGGAATCAGATTAGTGCCAAAAATATCAAACGTAAAGAAATCTATGGGGGGAGGGGCAAATGGAAATGATTCATATTTTAGTTTTGTATTTTATTATTTTCGTTCTCAATCGTCACATTTAAGTTGGGCAACATTTATGTCTCATCGTACGCACCTTGACATCGTACAGGAAGCGGAAGCTGCTGGGTGCGTCTGCTGCTTTTTCCACAGCTCTGGCCAGATCGACTGCGCCTGCGCCGCCATTTGCCCAGTGAGAGCAGCGCACGGCATCAAATGCTCCCGCCTCTTTAGCCTCTCTGCAAATCAGATCCAGCTCCGCCTCCGAGTCCGTCCTGTAAATAAAAGTCTGAGAATAAGAGCCCGTGCAGAACAGCATCAATAAAACACTACAAATCCTGCGCGTAGAGCCGCAAGTGTGAATTGTGTTTGATTAGTGTTGACTCCTGATAATGTGCTTGTTTCTGTTTGCGATAACACACATTTAAACTACACTTCTATTTTTAATATTTCACATCTAAAAACGACTTGTGGCCCTGGAGCGTGTTAGAACCAGAATCACGCAGAAACTCACGTGAAGGCATTGACGGCGACCACCACTGGCACTCCGAAGAGCCGAGCGTTGTCTATCTGCTTCCTCATGTTACTGCAGCCCGACTGCAGCAGCTCTAGATTCTGAAGCAGATGTTGAAAAAGTGTAACAAATCACACAAAATAATTTTATTCAAAAAAGGTTTATTCGGTTTTACATGTACAGATATTGTGCATCTGACATTTTGAATGTGACAACAAACATAGAAAACACATTGTACTTAATTTAGTTTGTAAGTCATACCTCCTGGACATATTCCTTTGGCAGAGGAGAACCTGCAGTGACCTGCGCACACGCACACACACACACACACACACACGATGAGCTCTGCGGTGCCACATTAAGCCGACCTTCAGCTGACCTTGGGTCCTCCGCCGTGCATCTTCAGCGCTCGGGCTGTGGCGACCAGCACCACCACATGAGGCTTCAGGCCCGAGTATCGGCACTTGATGTTGAAGAACTTCTCCATTCCAATGTCTGCGCCGAAACCCGCTTCCGTCACTGCCGAAACACCACAGGCCTTCATCACACACTCTACACACGACGGCGTGAAGTCTGCATTCACTTACCCACAAACCCCTCGGGTCCGACAAGCTTCAATGCAATTTTATCAGCCAGAATTGACGAGTTTCCATGAGCGATGTTAGCAAACGGGCCGGCATGAACGAACACGGGATTTCCCTGAAACGAGAGGCTTCGACTCAATCAGAAGGAACATTCCATCTCACACTGACGCTGCCGAGGTAAAAAGTGTGAAGTGAAGCGAGATGATTGGTTCGCATTGTTAAAGCAACTACTTAAATCAGGCTGAACCAATCACAAAGTGCATGCTTGAAAAATGTGGTGACTTTAAACAGAATATTGTGATTGTGAAAGGGATCGGCTTAAAATAAACGGACAGTGATTTGTACCAGGCTAATCTCACCTCCAGAGTCTGCATGAGGTTCGGCTTGATGGCGTCACGCATCAGAACAGTCAGAGCTCCACACACTCCCTAAGATGACAACATTAGCAAAATCACAACAACGGGAGACTTAAGAGCGCGAGCCCACCAGATCCTCGGTGGTGACCGGCTGACCGCTCCGGCTCGTGGCCACCACCATCTTGGAAAGTCTCTGCCTCATGTCAGCCAGACTGGTGGTGAGAGCCAGGACCGCCATGATCTCACTGGCCACCGTGATGTCAAACTGAGCCTGCAGACCACACGGGATCATCGGGGTCCGTTTAGAAGAAACCAGCAGGAATGTTCAGGGATTTAACATACATAATGATTCTAAATGAAGGCAAACGTTCGTCTTTCACTCACGGTTCTGGTGTGGCCCTTCTCAGTCGCAGACTGTCCAATAGTGATTTTTCGGAGGAATCTATCATTTGTGTCCAGAACTGCAATCCGAGAACTAAATGTTAATGTCCTGATCAAAAGTCATCAGAACACATGATATGGTTTATTTCACTCCTACTTTCTAAAACCTGAAGAAATGCAGCAAGAAAAACTAAGATAATGGAGCACAGAATACCAGAGAGTGTGAACAATCTCACACACTTTAAACAACAGAAGCAGTCTGCGCTAAAGACAGAGATAAGAACATCTACAGACGAAGGGTATGTTTGTGTGTGTGTGTGTGTGTGTGTGTGTGTGTGTGTGTGTGTGTGTAATGTAACGTCACTGGTTAAAATCACAGCATTACATTTCTCAACTGTGAATTTCTCAAACTGAGAAATGTTGTCCTCAACTGTACATAATAATACTGTACCATGGAATGTTTATATTTAAGTGTAATGTGATTATTGAACATTACTTTTACATTACATTATGCGTTTCAAGTGTTATAAATATGTGGTTGTTATATTGTTTTTTGACAACCTGATTTTCAGGATTGATCATTTAAAATAATAAAATATCCAAAGAGAATCAATACCTTTGCAACAAAGGTGTCCAACAACAGACGATTGATCAAAGTTTTAAAAAAGCAACGGCATGTGAAAACATCGAATCGCCATCACAAACGTCACACGCTTTTTAGTCAAAGACTTAATGTAAGATTGCCAGTTAACACCAGGTTTTTGCTCCGAGTGTTTACACTACTAGACTGTTTTAGCCCAGATTAAACTAAATTTGATTAAAAACATATTGCCTGTTTATTTTAGTATGAGGATTCATTTTTAGTAATCAGTAGTTTTACTTTTCAGACAGTTTTGGGTTTTCTTATATGGGAATATGTAATATCGCAAGCAATATAGTTATCGCAATACTCAACAGCAATATCGCATATTTTCTCAATATCGTGCAGCCCTAACACGGACAGACAATTCCAATAAAATGCAAAGCCACACAGACCACGCTGCCATGTGATGGAGTACGGGTTGATGTCCAGCCGGGAAAACAGGGAGATCTCCTCCTCCGTCATCGTACTGGGGTCAGACTTCTCGATGCCTAGTTTCTGAACATCAATGCCGTTGATGAACGTCACAGGAGGATGAGGGAGGAGACGCTCTCACCTTGAGTCTGTTGATCTGCACGTCTGAAAACCTCCTGTGACCGTCCACCAGCGGAACCAAACGACTGAACAGAGCCTGTCAGCAGAAACACACTTCCTTTAAATACAAATCCTTAGGTGAGTTTACGTTCACTTAAATTATTCACAAATAGACAGTTCCAACAAATGGTCATTTAATGGTACAAAACACAAGTTTTTTAATATTTTTAAATAAATAATTTTTTGCCCCCCTTAATGAAGTTTTATTATGAACTATCTTAATAATTGCTGAATATATCAGACCGTGTGAACCATAACAAAGCTCTTTGTGAATCTGGTCCATGTCTACCCACCTGGAAACGTTTCAGAAACACGTACCTTATCTGACTGAGTAGCTTCGTGGAAGACGCGTGCGTCAATCGCAGCCGCCACCAGATTATTGGCTGCAGTGATGGCGTGAATGTCGCCCGTTAGGTGAAGATTAAACTGAGAAGAAGAGCATCACGCGTCAGGCAGCGTCTTCCTCGTCTAGCAGCAGGGAGCAAAGACGACATACCTCTTCCATGGGAATCACCTGAGAATATCCTCCGCCCGCAGCGCCACCTAGAGGCACATGGTCTGTCAGCAATAATCTAGCACTTCTGGCCTAGAGAGCAGGACTTGCGACCAAACAGTCAAGAGGCTTGAATCTAAGACCGATAGATTCCACATCTAAAGGAACTTGGAGCGAGACTAACATCTTTAAAATGGCCGTTTTGTAGAAAGATTTTTGCTGAAGTTTTGATTATCAATCAATCTGATCAGATGTTTTATGGCCTGAAGCGCATAGAGAATGTCAAACTCTATAAAGACGTGGTTTTATTCTTCCACTTTATAGAGTGAAGTGTTTTTTTTCCCTCAGTTAATCATTGCAGTATTCTTGATATTTTGTGGTTATAGTTCAATGTAAAATAATCAATCCTGTTTGAACAAAAAGCATGCGTCTGTTCCGACAGTTCTGAACATTTCATGACTCAAGTTTGAATTTTGTTAAATATTTAAGTGTGATTTCATTTTAAATCTAAGATTTTAAGATTCTAGTAAATTTAAGATTCTCAGAATGAAATTATACTCCAAATTCACAAACAAGTATTTCATGACATTCCAAAGGTTTTAGAACTCTCCAGGAGTGCCACCTGCCTTTGATGCCAAAAGTCGGGCCTTGTGATGGCTGGCGCACAGCAGCAAAAGCGTTGAGCTTGAGATGAGACCCCAGTGCCTGCACCAGCCCGATGGTGGTGGTGCTCTTGCCTTCACCCAGAGGCGTCGGAGTGATTCTGCAGAGACAATATGTGGGGGTCTGCAGCAACTTTACACAGTCATAATTAGACATCTGGCAAGGTTTGCTCATTTAACGAACATGTATTAAAACAGTTGAATGAAGTAAATGCCATTGCACTCACGTGCAAAATAAAGCGTTTATGATCCACAGAGAAAATCTAATTCTAATTCATCAGAGAAAAAGGTGAATCTAATGCACTAAAACCAGCCTAGAGAAGCCTGTCCAAACAGCCCACATGTTCCTGTTAACTCCGATTAGCCAGAATTAAGGAAGATTTTGACATTGGCTGTTCTACGGGCCACTTCCTGTCCGTCTGGCTGGACTCTGGCTTAGGTTATAACACAGACACAACTTTAAAAAGCCAATCAGTGTGTTAGAAGAGCATAGGAAGATCATCTGTTACCCAGTGACTACAATATATTTTCCATCGGGTTGATCTTGCAGTCGGTCCATTGTTTTCAGCTGGACTTTGGCTTTGGTTCTGCCGTACAGCTCAACCTCGTCTGGATGAAGACCAATCTCTTTAGCCAGGCACTCGATGGGTTTTGGCTCACAGGAACGAGAAATCTGCACATCACTGAATGAAGATGAACACAGATGATCGAATCAAATTATTTATAAAACTGGGATTCCATAGTTTCGGACCAACAGCAGCGAAGACACAATCGCAGTGGGGTTTAAGACGAGACCAACAAGAGTTTTGAGTAGTCTTTGAGAAACCGGAAGTGTGCGGTGAGGTGCTTTGTCACAGTGTTTGTCATAGTGTTTTAGAAACAAACCAATATTTTTTTTAAATCAATCCAGTATTTCACAGGTAGCCAATACAAGGAGCAATGGGGGTCACAAGATTGTGTTTTTGGATTGTGATTGGGTTAAAAGTTTACTTCCAGTCTAATGTTGTGGCTAACAGCTTGCGGGTCTGCCATACACACCTTGGCACCGGACGCTGCAGCACAAGTCCAGGATAATCTATCGTCCACTTTTCTGGCTGCTGTTCCTGAACGAAGCGTTCGGCGCTCAAAACAGTGTTCTGTCGTCAAAGGAAAACAAACAAGTTAATATTTAATAATTATTTACTAATAATCATTTTTATTCCCCTATAATATCATCAGTATAGCTTCTCTTCTAAAGGAGCGAGATGTACCTGCATCAGCATGGCCACAGTCATCGGACCGACTCCTCCGGGCACTGGTGTGATGAAGGCGGCTCGCTCTCTAGCCGAGTCGTAGTGAACGTCTCCCACCACGCGCTTCCCGCTGGCCCGGCTGCTGTCTGAGAGCACATTCAGCCACTCAGCGCACAAACTTTAAATTAAAGGCTTCAAGACTGATCTGATAACTCTCATGAACACATTAAGTGCAATTACTTATTAAATATGAAGCCTATAGGCGAAGTCTGTAGCACAGCACAGTCTTGTCAGAAGCAAAAGTAAATATCCTAAAAATAATAGGAGTTAAAATGTATTGTACCTGCCAGGGATAAAAGTGAATATTTATATTGAGATTTGAGAGCAAGTGTGATTTAAGAGTACATTTACCAAACGGCACAGATCCATATTGGATTTAACGAGTCTGAATGAGGTGTTTACATTTTTTTAAAAAAGTGTTGCGGTTTAGCCTAAAACGTACAAGACATAGTGTGTCAGTAATACATCCAGTAAAGATGCATTGATTAAATCTGAGTAAAAAATTGAGTAAATCTGACACGGCTGTAGGAAGACGGACGTTTCTTCCAGAAGGTCGTCTCAGTGTATCTACAGTAATGGCCGACTGAGCGAGCTCAAACTCAGACCTGCGATGGTGTTAATGCCACAGTCGATGACCACTGCGCCGCTCTTCAGCCACGATCCTGGGACCATTTCTGCTTTGCCGATGCCGGTCACCAGAATGTCCGCTCGACCCACCTGCGCAGACGAGGACAGCATGGCATTCACAGTGAGTGTCTCAGCAATTAATAGTCAGAAGCACCAGACATCTAACGCGCTCACACGCCTGAAACCTTACATGCATGTTTGGCTACTATTATACTTTAGTTCTGTTTCATGTGACTCATAATCCAATGTGCCTTATGATTCAAACATTACGGACTAACTGTCGTTGGTCGGATGTACTGCGCAGTGGAGTGTGGCTACCTCGGCTGGCAGGTCTTCAGTCTTCGAGTGACACGTGGTGACGGTGGCGTGATTCCACAGGAGAAGGTCGTGCATCGGGGCGCCAACAATCTTACTGCGGCCAATTACCACAGCTCTTTTTCCAGCAACCGTCACACCTGGACAAGATGGATTTTATTTAGACGGCAAACATTTAGCTGCACTTTAGTCATCTTGAGATTCTCATGTGTCAGTAAGTTCCGCTCTGGACTCACCGCTCTGTTTGATGAGCTCCATGCAGCCGCTGGGAGTGCAGGGGATGAAGCAGTCCTTCAGGTCACCACGGGACAGTTTTCCAGCATTGATACTGGTCAGTCTATGATGAACGTACAGAGAACACGATCACAACTGCAGAATTTACTGCAACACTACACATGGCAACTGATCAGGCCGTGCTCAATCCCAGAACCCCAAGGAAAACCATTCCGGACATTCTAATGAGCCAGACAGATAATACAAAACAAAACAGTTCTGCAGAAAATGCAGAAAAGTCTAACAAATCAAAAATCTATGAAGAAGCTGGGGTGATAAACCGTTTAATCAGTTTAATCAGCTAAAACAATGTGTGATTGTAGTACCCATCCACGTCCTTCTGGGGCGCCACAGTGTTGATCACCCGCTCTGTGTCGATGGCATGGATGGAGTCCAACGGAAGCTGAACGATGAGTCCATGAATGCTGGAGTTCTCATTGACCTCAGTCACGCGGCGCAGAACCTTCATTAACGGGGAAAGAACAGCAGAAACACGCGTACAGGACGTCAACTGCGCCACTCAGAACACACACAACTGCACACCACATGGAGACCTTCAGAAAGATTGCAATGAAAAACTTAATCTATACGTTCACACAATAGTGACGCGAATCCAAGTCGTAGGAACAACTACTGTATTGTTCAGACTATATGATGCGCTTATCAGCTGCACCGTCCTGAGGCGCCAGATTATAAGATGCATGAAGTGAAACTAAACCTTCTGAAGCAAAGGTTATTAAGTGTTCAAGAAAGTCCTGACCGAGTGCACGAACTCTCGACTCTCAGCATTTTCCTTCTTTCCCCATAACTGGACTTTGGGTTAGGTTCATTAGTCACATGACACAGCTTCTGCTTGACCAGGGAACATTGTAACTCAAGGCATGACCGTGCAGGACTAACCGAGGCCTTTGTCTTTCAAACTTTTTTTTTTCCAAAGTTGCTGTGTTTCCTGTTGTTCTCACGTCTTGGACAGTGCGGTGTGTGTGTGAACAATGCAACGCCGCAGATGAGGTTAATATTTGCTTGCATTACACACAGGAGAGGCGCTGTACCTCGCTCTCTGTGGCCGTCTTTGGAAGCTTAATGTGCCGAGCGTCGATCCCGATCTGAAACATAAGACAGAATCTAGTCAGTGCTGAGACGTCTGAAACAATCAAAGACAAGAACTAGGATCGGCACTAGATCGGCACTCCTAGCGATGAGAGTGTGAGTTAATGAATTACTGAAAAAACAAGATTCCCAATTTCTGTACACAAACTTTGACATATTTCTCCCTAAAATGAATATATACACCAAGCAAACCTCACCTCGGCAGCCGCTCTGAGCTTCATGCTGATGTACAGATTAGAGTCGTCTCGGTCTCCCACCTGAAACACACTCAGTCCTTTAACCAAACACCCCCCCTGATATATTCATATTAACCAATATATCTTACACACAATTGAATCATTTTATACTGCAGATTTTTAACCATATTTGTAATTTTAACAGAAAAATGTTTAAAATGTTCTCGGACAGCACAGACGTCACTAACCTGCAGCACCACCAGGCCAGGTTTGAATCCAGGGTGAAGCTTCCTCAAGCCTTCCACCCTTGTCTTCAGTGTCTCTCTCACTTGACTGAACAGTGAAGAAGAAATTAAGCATACAACAATGGCAGCACAACCTTTTGTGATGCAGCCAAATTTGAACTTTTTGCCAAAAGACAGCAACCTCACAATTATTCTGCAGTTCAACTTTACTGAAAGTGTAAACCCCCTACCTTCAGCAGCAACCCGACTGATCGGCGGCATAATAAACGTCATTATATGTGAGCTATAACTGCCCTGGTTTAGTGGTGAAGTTTGACTTAGATAAAGTAAATGACACAACATGTTCCTGTTCCAGGAGGTTCACTTGATGATCGGGTTACTGTAAACTAGACTGGCCGTCAGACTGATCTCTGAGAGTTGTGAGCTCTGAAGGCCGAAGTGAGGAAGAGGAGCAGGAACTGTAATGGCACTCCAGTGATAATGCAGGATAAATTCACAGGACTGCAGTGTGTGGTCAATGTACTAACATGGTTGAGTGTCCTTCAGCCTCCAGGAGTCAGTTAAAACACCGCACATGACAATAAGTCTGAACATCATACCGCGTCCGAGTCAAAAGAACCTAAAGAGAAGAGTCTGAAGTGATGGAAGCTGTTCGCATCAGATTCGAGAAATGCCGTCCTCAGAATCGTGCGCAATCTGACAAAACTTGCGCCGTTTTTGCTACTGCAAGACGTGCAAACAACATTGCGTAAGAGCCGATTCCTGTACACTTTAAATTTAAATCCGCAATGATTGTGTCGAACAGGAGCTAATCAGAGTCAGATGGGAATCACGCGAGGTTCGGTCTCATGATTCACGGAGTGTCATTGCACACTTACTAAATGTAAACTACTTTAGTAAAGTAGACTAGACTTGAAACACCCATGTGTTTGTACTGTTGTGTAACGCCACATAAACAATCACTCCGGTTATACCGATGTGCAAACTTTCTCTTTAACGGATTTAACACAAGAGCGCGCAAAAGTAACTCACGCGGAGACTTCTTTCCCGCTGATGATGGTCGCTGGCATGATGATGGTGTGACTTTCTGAGTTTGCTTTGCTTTGCGTGAGGGGTTTCTAGCACTAAAGGCTTCTCAGAAGATCGCACGTGCGTGGTGGACTCGAACTCTGCGCCGTGTAAAGTAGAACCGCGCTCCGTCGTAACTGCGTTCGTGAATCCAATCGAATGCGTTGATTACGTCGTTTTGAGGCGTTTCCAACTGCACCAATCAGAGACCGCTTTAATATCAGATAGGCGTCTTCTGTTAAAATGTAACTTTACGTAGTGGCGGTAAGAGATTTTGGTGTTTTCATCAACAACATGTCCCCATGTTCATTTAATGTGTTGAAGGCTGACACGCTTTGTTGTTTGGTTCCATTTAAACATACACTGTTTTGTGCGCTTTGAAACCTTCTGTATGTAAAAATCTTTCAAATACATGCACATAGAAGCTGATATAGCGCTCCCTGCCGTTTATATAGCACTTATAAATGATATAATCTATATTTATGTACGCAGACCAAACGAAAATGTGAAGTATTTTTGTTCGTTTCTTGGAAATTTACGTTTGGTATTTTTGGCACTAATAAAAATGGTCCATAAAAACGAATTACCTTGAGATCAAAACTTTAAATTTCTCGAGATCACCAGAAAAGTCGTGATAAAAACAAGTTCAAGTACAGCTTTTAAAAATATTTACGTAGACGTAATTACGTTCGGCTTTACGCAGACGCACGCGTTATCGGTAAAACCATCTGGATGACGTCACCGAATAGCGCACCATTTTATATGAACCACGTGTAAAAGATATTACCGTTTAAGTATTGTAAATTAATCAGAAGCCATGTCTTCATTTTCAGAGAAGTTCCAGTTTCTGGAGGAGTTCACTGGAAGAAGTGTTAAAGTCACACTTACAGGGACTCAGGTGGTTGGTGTTATCCAGCGCGCAACCCAAGATCGAACATTGGTATTAGACAACGGTAATGTGAAATCCACACAAACATCTCAGATGACTAACTTGTGTCATGATTATAATCGTTATAACGACGTTCTGCTGTTGTTTTAGTTTGTGAAATCAAGAGCGGGAAGACATTTCCAGGCCTCAAACACTTTTTCGGACACGAGATTTTGAATGGTAAAAACCCCCGTCTACGTATTATGTGATGTTAGATTTAACAGTTTAATGTGATATAAATATACATTTGGGTCTAAAACAACTTGCTTATTTCAGTGGAAATTCTAATTTCTGCAAATGATGTAACCACGTGAGTATTTACCCACACACACACACACACACACACACACACACACACACACACACAATCATTGCTAGTGTTTTTATTTGATGACACAGTGTTCTAAATGAAAAAGAGACGGTTCAGAAGCAGGACAGTCGGAGGAGGTTTCTACCAGGTAACACGATCAGCTATGATTGATTATGTTCAGCTCTGCTTTGATCATGTTTGTCTTCAGGTGATCAGAGGAAAGAGGACAGTGTCAACTATGTGGTGATCGACAATCTTCACGAAAAGTTTGGTCCAGCGGTTAGTTAATATTTTACACTTTTTGTGGACGTCTTCCCCAGTCATGAGGCCGTTTTTTAAATATGGAAAATGTGCAACCTGAGCATTTTGCTAATATCAATGAGACATTTGGAAGGTAAACAGATCCTCAGTCAAAAAAGTTTTCCTGTCTTTTACATCCACACGTCTCTTCCAGATCAATCACATCCACGGGCAGAAGGTCGTGGGAATTGGGCTTGAGATGTTTGGAACGGCTGAACCTCAGATGATTTGTTGGTTGCAGGTTTGGAGATCTTCCTCTGGTGACCAATACACATTTACCGCTTAAAGAATGGAGCGGCGCTGGTGCCGAAGCCAGAGCTGCAGGTTTAATCACACTTGGTTCATCGGCACATTTAGACTGTGAACGTTTGACTTGCAGGTCGCAACCAAGAAAGTGGTTTACCTGTTTGACATCCTTACTCTCGGCAGAAGAGCATTTAAGAACGGACTGTGCCTGATCCTGGAAAATAAGAACCTTCTGAAGGTCAGAGGTTTGTCTGAGGAGTCTCGAGCTTCAATCCTGAATCTCCTGTCTCATTAGGTCGTTCACAATTGTCGGCGTCTGGTCTGGTGTTTGAAGAGCCAGTATGATGTCAACGTCACAAATGTGTTTGACACGCAGGTATTTCTCATTTCTCAACAATTTTGATGATTAAGGATAACGTTTCAGTTTCAGCCGTTGTCATTGGCTGGACAGGTGGCTGATGTGATGCTCTTCATAAATGAAACCGGAGGCTTCTTACCAGACAGACTCTGCTCTTTCCAGGAAGTGGTCAGGCTTCACTACGCGCAGAACACCAATCTGATTTCTCTGCACGCCAGAGAAAGTCTCTCTAAGGTACCAGATCAACACCAAACCCGCGACCAACAGAACTACTGTAAACTACTGAACTTGTGGAACAGAACTACTGGACACTGAGGTTCTTACCAAGGTGGTTGTGTTGTACCACTAGGTTATTTAGAAGCTTCTTTGGTCATGATGCTCACCGGGAACTGACCGCTAACACATTCCATCTTACATAACATCTGACATGTTCTTATTCAGGAGGAAGAGGCAACTCTGAGAGTCCTGAAGTGTAATGTTTGATCTTAATGTTGTGTTGTTTGGGCGGAATCCTTTGGTGCAGGCCGACCCGAGAATGTGGTCCATGCGTCCCTGCCCCCCAGAGCTGCTGCAGACGATGGCCAAGTGCGTCTCGCATCTCCTGCCTCTGCGTCTGGTGCTGCTGGATGCGCTTCTGTCAGACTTCACCACGCTGGTGGACGCCTTCATGAGCAGCAACCTGGAGCAGCCCTGCACGGTGAGAAGACCACCCAAGTGTCTGTCTGAGTCCGCTACTTACACTCTATGTGGTAAATATTTGGTAGCATCTCACTTCACAGAAGAATTTAAACGGTTTTTGATTTCAGAGTGACCTGGACGTGCCGGCTGAAACGCAGGAGGTGCTGCTGCTGAGGAAGGAGCGTCGGGCCTTGGCGACCCAGAGTTACCGGGTCAAAGAGGATGGTTCTCTGCAGCGCTCTTCTTTCAGGACGGCCGAGCCTCACGCGCCGACGGGGAGCTGAGCTACTGCTTATCAGCTTCACATAGTTCTGTTGGACTTGCGTTCGATCAAATGGGACCAAATAGGTCACAGCGTTCAAATCCAGATGTGGAGTGTGTTATGTTTTCTTGGTCAAGTGTTATATTTTTTGACCCGTGGATTGTGGTGGAAGAAATAAAGAGTCTGAATTCTTTATAATCAGAAAAAAAAGAACTCATAAAATCACACGGTTAATTGTGTATTAACTAAAAATCTTTATTAAGCAGAAAAAAGTCAGAAATATTTTCAGAAATGTCTTCATCCGTTATTTTTGTGACCTAAAAGAAACTGCGCAGCTGCAAAACCAGTCCAGAAAACTAGTGATCAATAAATATCCAACATCTATTTACAGTCGCTTCAGAAGAAACATAACAGAAACAAACTAAGAGCACAAAAGTTTCTCAGTCTCCTTCAGTGGAACATGTACGTCCTCTGATGTCCACAGGCTAAAACTCCAGAGAGAGGTTGGAGAAGGAGAGTTCATCAACAGAGCCGAAGCTGATGAAAGTGAAGGTCATTGCTTTTCTTGTGTTGCGCTGCAGAAACGTTTAAGTCAATCTGGAAGCCAGTGTTGACCACAGCTAACAGCCAAACTCACGTGGGCCACAATCCGTTTTTATCCTTCTACAAAAGGAAATTAAAGTGAAGATTCTTGGCGCACAGAACCGAAGAGTGTAATCACTGGATGGGATTAGGGGGATGGAGCATTGCGATTGGCTAGTCTTCTCTCCAGTTTTTTTTTTTTGCAGTGAAGATGACAAAATAATTTTATGTCATGTTCCAATCCGCAAAATGGCAAGAGTGTGATTTCAGGCACGTGTTCAAAAATCAGCGTGAAAAGTCAGCAGTTCGGTTGTGCTTGGTCACCAATCAGGACTCAGACAAATGTTAATTGTATTTTTTTGTGTGGAAATTCTAGGCAGTTTGGTGAGTAAGATGCTACAGTGATGCTGATGTCGCTGGAGTCGGTGCTGAAGCTGCACGTGAGATGCTCAGAAAAGGCTCTTGAAGCAGGAGAGTGTTGTTCTGCTTCCACCGCCGGTATTTCCTCGCTGTGAGATCCGAATCCGCCAGAACTTGCTCCAAAGCCTGGAGATCCGCTTCTTTAGCCTGAAACGACAAGGGAGAAGTTTTGATTCTGAACAACAGCTGATCCCACAGCACTGATGGCTTCTGTTATGAAGATTCCTTTCTACGTTAGCGTGCGTCCTTCAGCGTAAAGACAGAGAGCACAGACACGCTGGTAGTGACCAGGCGAAAGCAACGGCGAGTACTGAGCCGCTGTAGTGGTGACTCTAACCTTCAGAGTGCTGCGCAGGGCTCGGACCAGGTGTATCTTCTCATTGACTGCCTGGTTTTCACAACGCTTAATAAAGGAAGCGCGTAACTCCCTTTGTGACGACGGCTTCCGCTCACCTGTTGGAGACAGACTGGCTCTTTTCAAATGAAAGTACATTCTTTCCATCTCATCCTCTGTTTCTCTCTTCCCCTCTGGAGCTGTGAAAACAGTTGGGGCAGATTTTGTGTCAGTGTACAGTGCATTAATACCTACAGCACACCCTGCAACACACCCTCTCGTTCAGCAAATGCTAAGATTTATTTTGGGTATTGAAGGTTGAAACAAACTACAAGTGAATCTGACGTGCAAGAACCTTGAGAAACAAGCTCGAGAGTTGAAAGCACTTGCACATTTTGTCATGTAAAAAGTAAATCCTGTCAATAAAAAGCTTTATTCTACAGTTCAAATTAGAACAGCTACTTGAACATTTATTATATCATATAGTAAATATCATGTTAAACATTGGGGGTAACATTAAAAGTGTGACTTGTTTTTTCCTTATAATTATTTATAAATGAGAAAAAATAACATGTATTATAATTGTTTTTTTTTTCAGCAAAACTACTCATTGACGATTTTTACAAATTCAATTAATCAGCATAAATTCATTTGTATCTTTTAAAAAAATGGTCACTTGAAGTAGGGTAGTAAAATCAGTCTGATAAAGGAGAGTAACCTGCTCCCAGATCAACTTTCACCAAACTGCCGTATTCCTCCTTACCTTCACTGTTTGTGTCTATGGACTCTATCTCTGACACTTCACAGTCAGTGGATGCCACTAGATGTACAGAACTGGAAGTGCTGGCAGGTTCTGGAGATGGAGGCTCAGCATCCTCCATCACGGAGGCTGAATGGACCACGGCAGAGCAGACCAGTCTTTCCCCGCCTGTCTGAGACGCCTGGGAGACGATGTCGAGCCATGAGCGTCTGTGCTTGCTCAGAGAAGAGACGGAGCTGTGAGAGGTCATAGTGCTCTCGGAGGAAGAGAGCGTTTCTGTGGCTTCAGCTGAGGAATACGGGGGAAGACTTTCCTGAGTGAAAAGGAAAACCATTTAAAACCCTATATGATTTCAAAGCACAAAGAAAAATAACAACAAAAAAATGGGAGAAAAAAAATGGACTGAATAACAAAGTAATTAAAATGACAAAATAAACCCACAACCAAGCAAATGCAAAACTAAATGATTCAAAAACTAAATCACACAATAAGAAAAAAAAAAACATTTAAATAAATCCACACAAAAAA
>CM051497.1:8279044-8295248 GCA_028031935.1 Paedocypris micromegethes
AAAAAAAAAAAAAAAAAAAAAAAAAATTCAAAGACAATAAAAACCTAAAACAAAAAACATCAGCCAAAACAGCCTCAAAACAAAAATAATTTTACAATAAAAAAATGTATCAAAAGAATGTCTTGTTTGTGGACCAGCCCGCAGTGGGGATTGGCAGATAGAGTTGTGGCCACGCCTACCTATGGATTGGCAGATAGAGATGTGGCCACGCCTACCTGAGGTGAGTTTCCCGCTGGAGCTGCTCCGAGTGGCTCAGTGTAGGGCGGAGGGGGCGTGTCTGTGGTGTCCGACTCCTCCTGATCGCTGGCTTCACTGTAGCGTTCTGCAGGCATCCGCAAGATCAACACAGACACACACTAATGCACTCGCGCACACACACACACACACACACACACTCACCGGCAACTGGAGACTCTGTGCAGTCATACTGAATAGATGCCAGACCAAGTTTATTCAGCCACCTGAAATCAACAGAGCATGAACACAGCGTCTCTAACTGGTCCAGCGGAAGAACTTGTGAATAACAGTGTGAATGATGAAGAAGATACTGTATTACACATTGAATCGCTACAGTTGGTGTGCGTTTACGTTTGTCAGGACAGTCGCGCTCATGTTCTACTTTAAGGTTCCTTGCTTCCTTCCTTAGATGATCGTTTCAACATTGTAGTACTTCAGAACATTTCAAGCCATTGCATTCAAAATGAGAATCCCATTATAGTGAATTTAATACTATAAATAAAGAGGCATTACCATAATCACTACACTGTATTACTGACACTGGTACGGTACGTATTTTCTGTACTCACATCTTCATGTCTTCTTTACTGTCGGCTGCAAAGTAAAACACCATGACCTTGGGGTGACAGGCCTTGATGGCGCTGTGGGAGCACAGAACATCAGCTGTGAGCGGTGCAGATCACTCATTGTTACTACACAACTGATCAGATCTGATACTTACTATTTCTTCTTACACTCCACTGCTCGGTCAATCACAAAATCCGTTAGGTTGATGAACCCTTCTGCTTTCTCAGCCTGGGAACAATTCAAAAGGTTTTTCCTTTGTTTTATTTTATTATGATAAATGTGTAGGCCATTAGTGAGTTACGGGACTTACTAGATGACTGCTATACCAGTACAGACCGGTTTTCTTCAGGACAAACCAGAACCTTCTCCACTTGATTCCCAGGAAGACTTTCCCCTCTCTCTTCCGGTACATCCAGCCCTGATGGTCCGCCGGCTCCAGATCTCGCACAGAGACCCGCCTCCTGCTTATTCTAGGACTTCCTGTCACCAAAAAAAACACCAAGGTGAACTACAGTGAGGGTCCAGAGTCTGAGCTGAGTCTTCTGATACCTTCTGGATTCTTCATCCTGGTCTTGGGTCTGAGAGAAACCTACAGAACAGGTTGAAGTGGCTTTAGTCCCTGCGGCTAGTGGAGCATCCGGCTGTGGGACTGGAGACATACCGGATTGTACTGGTTGGAGGTCACGGGTGGAGCCAGAGAGATGGGGAACGAGGCCTGTGAGGATCACAACCAGAAATGTCATAGTCGTTTAAAACAGAGACTGAATCGATACCAATTGCAAAAGAAAACCAAACCCAGACTCCCAAAACAAAGCCTGTCACGTTTGTCTAATATTACCTGCATATTTAGGACAAAATTATAAGATTCCTTGTTTTTCAGGTGCAATTTCTCTCCGGCTTGACTAGGGCTTACTTAAGGAGATAAATATGGTGTTTCGCAATAAACATCTTCCGTGTTCGCACGCTTGGAACCTGCATGTCCTGTTGTGTGGTTATTAAATGTGATATTATGTTTTACTGTGACACTTCATCTTTACTTGCTTTCGAAAAAAAAAAAAGAAAAAGAACGATAAAGGAAACTGATTGCACAACTTCCTCAAAGCCGCACTCTTCTGTTTTGTAAGTAAAGGCAGAAAAAAACCCAGTAAGAATTTATGTATAAATAACACATAATTGAAGTTTGATTTTGTGTCCAACACTTGTTTTTTGCTTAGGTATCTTGAAAAAACAGCAACATCAAATAATGCAGAAAACAGGAACTGTAATAAACAGCAATCTAATTAAGTTTCAAATGAGCTGAAAAAAGATCCAATAAGTCATAATACACTCGTTACCCTTTCCATTACGTGTCGTCTGCTTCTCGTTCTCCTGAATAAACTCCAAAAAAGCTTCGAGTCCGTGTGAGTTCAGACAGAGTTCTGCTTCGGAGTCATTTACGCAACAAACCAAACTCGCTCACAACCAGACAAAACGTCAGAGCTGAGAAGGTCGGTGCTGAGATGCTGATTTAAAAGCGTTACCACCACCAGAAGGCGCCAAAAACACCAAACCCACACACTCAACAAAGCGTCAGTTCCTGCGACGTCGCGGCGTGTACAGTATTTATAAACCGCGCTGCCGCGTAGCCAAAACCCTTTACTGTACTGTACTAGTCGGAACGTTGTGATATTGATTAAAATGGTTCAGCATGTAAATGTTGAGATGCCGAGCAGAAGAAAGCAGGAGGTTGTTCTTACCGCTTGAGAGAAGGACCAGGAACGAATGAATCCATTGCTGTACCTGCTGCAGAAAAGACGAGACCACGTGAAACATATAAAACGAGCATTTAGACATTTATCACATGGTTATAAATGTTAAAAGTCCATGCCCATTTACTTATTTATTACTCATTTTTATTTACCCCCCCCTCCCACTACCTTTTTGGTTAAGAGGTTTTTTTTTCCACAATTCTCAATCATTGTGTATTTTATTGTAATACGTTATAATGATGTTATGGAAGTTGTAGATGTTTTTTTTTACATTATTTACTCTGATAATAAAAAAGATGTCCATTCATCCTCAGTGTTTGTCCCCTTTTTGACTTTCTATATGACTCTTTTGTTAGGTCTAATAAAGTCACAACCAGTTTTTACTGTAAACACACACATTCAAACATGTGTCGTAATTAACCTATAGATTATGGATTAATTTCAGAAACACACACCCATTTGTGTTTGCCATACTCTATATTTGTATGACTTTATTTGCCTGCCCGTAAGCATGTGTGTGTACCTGCTGATGAAGGCGCTGTCGGAGATCCAGTCCGGATCCTGTAGGAACAATCATCATGTCACAGCAGAGAACAGAACTCAGTCAGCACGGTCCCGTGACCTGCTCAAAAGGGCTCATCTACCTCACTAGTGAAACACTAGCAAAAGAATTCTGAATAAAGCAGCAGAGAATGATTAAGAACATCAATATTAATCTGAAGAACAGCAGCAACTGCTAGAACAGTGATAAGTATAGATGATTCTGTGAGTTTGTGGCTCCTGTAAGAAATGAACCGAGCAATCTCTAACTCGAGGTAATTCAGTATTTCTTACTGGTAAATAAAAACAGTTTAGCTTATCAGTGTGATATTCTGCTGAACTACGCCTGACAACAGAACAATCTTAATCTGAGTTTCCAGTTCTTCCTGTAGAAAGCAGAAGCAGCAGCAGGAAGGAGAAGAGGAAAAACCAGCGAAAGCAGAAGCAACATCTGGACCAACCTTCCCTTTAAACCCCTTTACCTTCCCCACGAGACCACCCGACACACACACACACACACACACACACACACACACACACACACACACACACTCACTCTCTCTCAGATACACACTCTCACAATCTCTCAATTAGTGTTTTGGTGTTCATACTAGAATCAGGTACTAGTGTAGAACTTTTAACCGCAAAAGACACATAAAACGAAGAAGCAAAGTTAATAAACTGAAGTAGTAAAGCTGGTTGGACTGAGTTAGTGAGCAATGATCTTATTGGTCGATCAGTGGTGTTTTCATTTTAGATGCAAACACTCACGCATGCGCCTTTATTAAGGCATTTTAATACTGGACCAAACGATTTGCTAAGATAAGACAAAGCTTGAATGAAAAGATAATAGTAGACATTTAAAAACTATATGTATACAATAATATGTAACAATCATGTGTATACTATATTAATACTAAATATGGAAGTCTTGATATCTCACATAAAAACAGTTAAACAGTAAAAAAATCTCCCAGCAGCTCTGAGAAGCTGTCTGAAAGTCTGACTGCATCTTGGAAATGTCTGAGGTTGGTTTCAGAATTTACAATCAAATGCAGGTTTGAAAGGAAAAGTGAGTCCAAAAAAGTTTCCAAACATTCCTTCGGAGGTTAATCCCAGTAAATCCAAGCGCAGTGCCAGTTAATGCGGCTTAGTTAGGAAAGTTTGTAGAGTTAGTGTCACCACACAGAGCAAGATGAAGAAAACCAGAGAGCCGGAGGTTACTGCATCAGAGCGCAAGACCTGGCATCTAACTGACCAATAGTGCGGGCTCTGTGGGGGGGCGTTTCGGAGTGGAGGTCTGATGGGTCTCTGCTTTATCAGCTAGGTCAGTCCTCAGAAGAAGGTTGTGGGACGAGAACGAGCTCTGTGTCTCCTCCGTGATGGTCGGGATTCGCTCGTTGCTTAAAAATCTGTACAGAGGGTTTTCACCTAGACCAGACGAACACATAAATAAATGAACAAAATAACTCAGATTAACACACGAGGTTGCAGCTCTACAGAGACTTGGAGAAAAACATTATAGCAAGCCGAACTAATATTTAATGTTCCACATTTAACATCTCATTCAACATTTTCTAGTTGCTTTCTGTGTGTTTGACACACTGTCAGTAACAGACAGCGGTGGTTAAACTAGTGATAGTTACTAATGAAAGTCATTTAGACTAGTGGCGAAGGGTTAAATATTACAATGGCTTGCCACACCATTTTCCATTACCTACCTTTCCATCCCTGCGGACGAGGCTTGGCGTAGAGGTCACTGATGCTCAGACCAGGATCAGTGGGCATGGAGAGAGGACGTGGTTTACCTGCTCATTACAGAACAAGACTCGAACCCACACAACAGCTGCTTGGTGTTATTACAGTGACATTTGCTGCGGACACTGACCTCGGCCTTCTGCACGCTTCAGTACGCTGATCTCAGGGAAGCGCCGCTGACTCTCCTGGTCCAGGAAGGAGTTTGGTGATTCTGAGCCTTTGGGCCTGAGATTCAGCCCCGAGCTGGAGCCATTCCTTGTTCCCCTAAAGCACACAGCAACGTTCACGAACGCAAATTCACTCACAAAAACACTCTAAAATCTAGATCAGCACCCAGTCATCAGTCAGTAAATACAGTGAACCCTTGCTACATGGTGAACATTTTTCACTATGAATAGTAACGCGTTGGCCCGGATTCGCCACGGATGACTCTACAAAGTAATGAAGTATTTCCCCATCCGAGCAACCCGTGGGAGTGCGTTACAAAATAGATAAATAAAACAAAAAGCAAACAAAAATTCAGCAAAACTTCAACAGAGTCGTGCTCGTCTCCCGCCAGACAGACAACGTCATCAGGTTACTTTAATATCTTAAAGGCATATCACACCGTTACAGTATGTATATATTATAAAATAAATAAATATATTGCTTAACATATATAAATATATAAATAAATATATTGCTTGTGTACTGTATGTACATACTGCAAATATCTGTACATTACTGTAAAAGGTGTTTTTAACAGTACTACGTAAAGGGAGGGTTTTAAAAGTCTGAATACATGTTAAAAAAAATACGTAAATATGGTGTTCCTACTTTGCTGATTTTAAGAAATCACGGCTGGGATTGAAACCCATCTACCGCGATAAACGAGGGTTCACTGTAGACAGACCAAACGGCCAACATATTCGTCTGTATGTCTGTCTGAATAAAGGTCTGAGGAGTGCAGTGTGTGTATGGTTAAATGCACATCAGCAGTGTAAAGTGCTCCTCTGTGGGATTATTGAGGGTTTAATTTGTCTATTGAGGCATTTGCTGATTAGTTCTGGCCAGTCTAAAGCCTTTTTGATGGTATTTAATTATTTAAATTAATATACAGAATGTATTGAATTTTATGAGTTTGGTGTAGAATAGTGAATCTGATGTGTAGAAACACATTGGAATGTGTTTTAATTCTGTTTGAACAGGTTCCGAGTAGTTTCTAACATTTGATTTAAAATGTATATAATTTATATAAAATAAAAAGTAACTTTTCCTTAGTTAGTCGACTTGTATAAATGTACCTCTCTCCCTCTCTGTCACACACACACACACACACACACACACACACACACACACACACACACACACACACACACCGTGGGGTGTACGGCTCTGAGGGCGGAGGAGGGATGAACAGATCCAGGATTGCTGGCTTGTCCTTTCGGCCGCAGGGTTGCTCAGAAACTTTACTCTGGAGACACAGAACTGTACGTTTTACATTTAGGCAGCACAGTATAGCTTTATGTGTTTGTGCTGTCAAACTCACCATCATTGCTAGAAAAAAACAATTACTTTAGTTGATTGTGAGAGAGTATGAGTGTTTGTGTGAGTGTATCCTAACCTGAGGTACGGGGGGCTTCCAGCGCATGTTTCTGAGGGGGGCTGGCGTAAAGCCTGACGTCCCCGTCGGACGCTTTTTCAACAGCAGCACGACACTTTTAGGGTCTTCTCTCAGTTTGACCACCAGGTTCTTCAGCTGCCAGCCCACCTGAAGCAGATGACACCAAGAGCCCTTCAGAAACTAGACTGGAGGCACCAGGAAACAGTCTCATAACTGTAGAGCAGTGTATTGGTTTATTTTGCATCCGCTCACCACTGTCTGGTGGTTGACCTGGATCACCTCATCTCCAGCGTGAATCTTCCGCGTCTTATCAGCGGGCGACTGTGTTTAGCAGATGAAACAAGAGTCACAGATTATTCAACTCCACATCGTCTGGATAAGGATAATGTCAGACGCCAATTATTCTCGCCTTTTAAATGTTAAGTATCAAGACTTTCAGAGCAAAAACCATGAAACGATACTTTTTAGTAAAAGTTTTAGTTCAGCAAAGGTTTTCAACTCCTCGGAAATGTATATCCCTTATTACATTAAGCCAAAATAAAGCTCATTTAGTTTGCTCTCCTCACATTTTCAGTAGTGCCAGTGATGACGTGAAGACCATCATAGGTGGATTTGATGTACATGCCCTGTTAAACAAAATGAGAGAAAGTATAATTAAACAGTACATTAACTAATGAGAAACAACGTGAAACAAAAAGATGAAAACTAGAGGAAATACCTAAGACAGACATAAGAATCTCAATAAATGACAGAAAGAGAGGAGAAAAGAGGGTGAGGAAGGAAGGAAAATATACTACATAACAAACAAAGAAAGATTCACACCAGAAATACGTAATAATCTTTCAGGCCTCTCCACCATTTATATATTACTGATCACTGATGCCTATAAAACTCCTTACCAGTCCGTCTTCAGGCCTGATGTCAGTCATGTGAACTTCCTCCAGACAAGCCGCGTGACACGTGAGCGGATCTGCCGTGGTTCTTATCGTCTGCTCGCAAATACTGTTTAACATCTTTGACTGGACAAATAAAAGAGACAGTTGGTCAAATACTTCTTGGTCTTCTGAACCTTTATTTTTTTTCTGTGAGATTGGGACCTGGTGCCAGTTTGCCAGCCACTTAAGGTCTGAAGCTAAGACACACCCCGTGGATTGGTGACCAACCAATCGCAGAGCAGAGTAATCATCCAGAATTAAGAAATAAATGATTCCAGAGGTTTGTAAAATCTTTTCTGTGGATGAAGGAACATCAACAACGTGCACGTCTGTAGCTTCAGTCAGTGAGTTTAAACCGACACCAATAGATCCTCTGCAGCCCTTCAGGCCTCAAAACCATTTAAGCAGCTCAAAGTCTGGAGAGTCTGTTTGTCCGGTGTGTCACTGACATTACTGATCGACCCGATTACGGTGGCTGAAGTCCCAGCGTGAAGAACAGATTCACATCGGTCAGATGGTCAGAAGAGAGGCAGTGCAAGATAATAAGCAAATACTTTAATCACAGTAAAGCAAAACCAATAATAACCCCACTTAGATGCAAGAAACTTACAACGTCCAGGATATTCTCTTCCATGTCGTGTACAGTGCAATCCTGTAAAGAAAAGGAAATGTCTTACTTAGTGTTATTTAAAAAATCTTATGATTTAGGTGCAAGACACCGAAAGCTGCAGTTAAATAAAGATTACATTTAAATTGTCAGTAACTTGTCAGTAACAAGCTGATGAAACAGATTCATCTACCTCCTGAACCAAACCTCTAAGGTTTCTTCTTCTGTGGAACTGAACCACAATGCAAAATGCCATCAAAGTGCCAAAAAAAACCAGCCAATTACAGGCTGCAGGGTTCAATGGTTTGGAAAGAAGCCTGGAAAAAGACCAGACTGAACACCAAATGAATCAAAACACCAACCTGCTGAACTGTCGTGGTCAGGTCCAGACACAACTGAACAATCTTGTTCTTGGTGCTAGTGAAGTCACTGATTCCGCTGAGTGGAGTTCTGCAGAGAGAAAAACGACAGTGAATTTTCACAGGAGGATGAGACCATGAGCACCTCAACCAACAATCATCTTTTACAGAGAAGAGACTTCCAAGTACGTTGTGTGAACTGGTTAAAAGTTCTGAACTATTTCCGTTGCCTTTCCAGTCCCACAGCTGTGGTGGACAGGAACCAATCCCAGTTCAGATTAAACAAATAGGCTGCTCTGATTGGCCACATTTGTTCCTGCAGCAGATGTCAAGGAACGTTCAGATCATGAGCTCGGCAAGTTTTATTTTGCTCTGTTTTGTCTTTAAGAAGGTGTGCAGCAGTGGCCTTGTGTGAGCACACGTTTCTTTGTCTGATGATTGCAAAACAAATAATAATAAATAAATAAACTGGAATTATCAATTTTAAACGATACATCATGTAGCTCATTAAGTATGTACTGTATCCATCTACTTCCCACTGTTGCTGCTTTGTCACAGGTTATGAACATGCACCGTGGTTTCTGGACTAGACGGACACTTCTGAAGTCTTCAGGTAGATTTAAGAAGCACAAAGAGAGTCGAGAGGTCTGATCTAGTCTAAAAACTGGAACTGAACGTATTATCATGTCAAGAGGATTAAGCTTAGACAAAAACTTTCCCAGGCAGATCCGTGCAACACACACTCACACACACACAGAAACACACACACACACTTCACTCGCGTCTTTGTGCCTCGACAAAACAGCAGCAGTGACGGAAACAATAGTACTGCGAGGAAACGCCTCAGAGCTCAGCGGAGTCGCGTTTATGCTTGTGTGAAGTTCACTTTCAAACATGTTTGTTTTTCTGATGTAATGAACAAACTCAAAGGCTACATAACATTTTAAAAAGGAGCAAGCTTTTAGTGTGCATTAAACTCAACTAAAGGACTTTCAACTTTATAAATTATTTTGTGTATTAAACATTTTTTTTTTATATTTAACACAGTGATTTTTAATAATCATGTTGTCATTGGGGATCATAGTATGAACAGGTTGTGGCTTGTGAGATCTTGGGGGTCTGCAGGATGCTGGTTCGCACCTGTCCAGCCACGCCAGGAGACCTTTGGCTGCGCCGATGAGCTCCACCACAGAGGAGAGGAACTCGTTGGGCAGTTTGCTGGACGTGTTGGTCTTCCTGCGCTCAGAAGTCGCCGTTTGCAGACTGTTGGTTACCGCTTTCATCTTAAGCACCAAGTTCTTTAAGTTATCCGTTTCCACGCCATAGTTCTGAAAAAGAAGCCACACATTATAGCCATAAAACCCTTTGACATCCTTAGATCTGAATCTTCCCAGAATAAATAAAGCATACAGACACGGAACTGTTAATGTAATAATTTACTGTAGTTAAACCTGTAATTGAACACAGGTTTATAATCCGTAAGGATTTTTAATCCACACAGTGCACAGCACGACTCTGAGGCTGGACTCGCACCAGCTTGTGCAATCTGACCTTGTTAGAACCAAACAAAAAGCTCCAATCGGATTTCAAAAGGCGATCACCTTTCCAGCGCAAGTTCTGATTAATGATAATCTGAAAAACGTGTCGCATTAGTATCTCCATGGTTTAATCAGTAGAGGCGCTCCAGTGAAGGTTCGGTCTGAAGAGGACCAATGATCTTACCAGAGCACAGAGAAGGTCCACGGCCTCCAGAACCAACTCCTGATGGCCGATGCGCGTCACCCCGAGTTCCTCCAGGTCTTGATGGGAGATCTTCAGCAGCTGCTCTCCGTTAATCTTCTCCTGCTCAAAGTTTCGCACATACTGCTGGAGATTTTCATCCAGACCTTTAACAAACAGAAGCAAATAACTTTATCATTGACCCGTCAGCACCAGACACCTTTACGTTCCAGATAATTCTGTGGCTGACACCCTTTAAATCAGCTCCAGCCTTCCCACTGTTTGCAGCACTGGAAACTTGAGTGGGTTCAACTCCCGGGCACAGAAGGAAGCATCTCACTGAACCGTGACTTCCTTTACACGTCTTGCAACTCGCTTCAGGTGAAGCAGCAGATGACCGACAGTCTCCACACAGCAACACAACAGTCGGTTTTTAAGTTTTTTTTTAAGTCGAAGAATATTTAAATTACACGTAACTATAAAGTCACGCTAACACACATATTAGTAGACTTAACATCCACAAGCAACATTCAAACAGATGTGCTTTTTGTTTGAGTTTTTTGGTCTTTTTGTCACACGTGTAATTCCACTCTGTAACAAAAGGTGGCGATGAACACTATTACACTACTTGCTTTTCAGAGTGTTTGCGCTGATATCGATAGCTTATGAAATATACAGTTCGGCTGATTGAGCAACGTTGACCAAAAAAAAAGGCTATAGGTTATTTCTTGCGAGTGGTGTTGAGAGCGCCACCTAGTTGCGCTCGACTATAATTTCATGAACATCAGCCCATTGGTTGGCCAATTTCTTACTGCACATTTTAATATTTTTTTGTGTTCTTTGCCATCATGCTTATCTAAAAAATTGTGCAACTAATTTTTTGGTTTTGGAGCTGAAATTGATTTTAAAACGGTCAGAATCTCAGACAGCTGAACGGCGACAGGTGAGTGTCGAGTGTGTGAAGCGGTTCTTTTGAATCCTGAGCGAGACACACATGTCAGCAGACCGGTTTAGCAGGATTCTTCCGGAAGTCGCTCTGTGGATCCGTGTGGATGTGCAACTTCCTACGTTGATTAAAGACATTAGGAGTGTTTTTGCTGTGGAGTGCGTTTGCTGACATGAACTTCTCCCCCACCCAGACACACAATGCACCCAGTCACACAGCGACAGTGAATGATGATGAAGGGTGGTCCGCTGGGAGGGGGGTGACCCTGTCAAAGGCCCCAGTGAGAGACAGCAGCTGCAGGGGTCTGGCCCCGGGCCCTCAGCTCAAACAGCTTGACAGGCCGGACACAAGAGTCGACCTTCATGCTTAAAACACAATCCATCTCCGAGTCTCTTTTGCAAACCTGATTCTGTCAAAACACAATTTCAGTTCAGTAAATCAACTGGTTCCAGTTCAAAACTGAGGCTTTTCAAAAAAAAAAAAAGGTTTTGATAAAAAAAAAAAAAGCAAAAGAAGATTTTCAGTTCTGTAGGAGAATCAAGTCATTCAAGCCTGCAATCAAGCTTTGAAATCCATTTTATAACTATAAGAACAATCCAAGCCACACTGCACAGACACGTAGAAATGATTCTAACCCCAAAAAACCGAGGCTGAAAGTTCTTGAAACAAGATGTCCTGAATATTAGACTTTAACCAACTGAATTAAACCCGCAGGTTTCGGAGCAACAGGAAAAGTCCAAAGTCACGTAAAAGATGTCCATCTGTTCACTCGAGCTGAGAACTGAAATCTTGAGGTGATGGATCCTTCACACCAGCCGACCCGGTTCCGCTGCTCTCAGAACCAGACTTACATGGCGTCTGCGGTTCTCAGGGGTTTTATTACATGGGAGAGAAAAGCCCTTCAAACCATCCACAGAATGAGGAGCCTCCCAGCGGGAACCCGAGCTTCCACACACACACACACACACACACACACACAGACAGTGGGAACTGCCGGCAGCACAATGCCTTCAGAAGCCCCTCTCACTCTTTCTCCTGTAAACACGGAGGCCTGAAGAAACACACGTTGTTTCTGTGCAATCGGCCGTTTAGAGCAGAACCTCATCAGCTGATTCTGCTGAAACACTGGTGTGAGGCTCTCTCACACACACACACACACACACACATTACTACTACACCAAGTGGAGGCACATTTTCAGATTTTAACCATGTGAAGCTACACCAGGGCTTCTGCGGTTGCTCACGACTCTGCACGCAACTTTGTTTTGATGTTTCCAGCGTGGTGATTGTAAAAGAGTGTAAATGCGCTGATCGTATGTGATAAGCCAGAAGAACCATTCCAATGCCTCCCCATAACTGTAAACTTTAATAGTGAACTAGTAGGAAATGACACCTCAATGCGTCTTCTTCCGTTTATGGATCTACTGGAATTCTATTCATTCATCATAATTCATCAATTTTCGAAACCAAGATGCTACAAGCTAACGGTAAACCCTTCCCGTGCTGGAATCACTCTGGAGATCAAGACTAGCTTCTACCTAGAGAAAGATCACAGTCTTGTTAACACCAGGTCATTAAAAATAACAGGAATTTGTTCCTCCTTGCTCATTAGCATAAGAGACTGATGATGGTCCAGACTGACACACTCCTGATTAACTCTTCACACACACAGAAACTTCACGCTTCTGACAACAGAGAGACGTTTATAACCATCAATGAGGAGAAACTGAAGAAAAGAATCTCAGGAATTCCAGTAATTTTCAGCTTGTTTTACTAGATGGAGACCTAGAGAGAAAAACTTTTCTTCTGCAGAACAGGTCAGGTAGTCTGTTCCTTCCGTGAGTGACTAGCCGGAATAAAGTTTGTTTGCACTAAATATTAACAAATACAATTAAATATTAACAAATAAACTACTCGCTAGGGGTGGGCGGTATACCGGTTTTAACGTGAATACCGGTATTGAGTTGTGCCACGATATGGATTTTGCAATATCGTGGATACCGTGGCACTTTCATGAATTTACCTTTTATACACACATATCAACGCTGTAATTAAAATACATTTGTTTCGTTATAACTTTTAATTACGACACAGATACATTGCAGATGACGCGCGCTGGCTCTGGTCTCCATTTTTGTCTCTCTCTCTCTCTCTCTCTCTCTCTCTCTCTCTCTCTCTCACTCTCACTCTCACTCTCACTCTTAAGACATTAAATTTAACTTTTAATTTAAATGTTTTTTTTTTTTGTTTTGTTTTTTTAAATAAATGCCTGGACTACTTTTAACAGATATACAGTATTAAAATGACAGCTGCTTCTCCAGGTTTCCCCTTGCGTTTTAATTTCGTACTTTACATAAAATAATACACCCACACACACAATATCGTGATATAATACCGATACCGTCTGTACACTAGAAAATACCGTGATATGAATTTTAACCCATATCGCCCACCCCTACTACTCGCAGACATTCAAGTTCTCACGCTCCACAATCTTAGTAGAGTAGAAACGACACAATGCACTTTTCATTCAATTCAAACACTCAAGTAGCGCATTCTTCAGCCTCTTTCCATCTGCTCTTCAGCCGTTGTGCTGTTACACCAAGTTACAAACATGACGCTCAACTTTAACATTTTTTTTACACAAACTGAACTCTCTGCTTTTATCATCAGCCAAATCTCAGACGTTTTACATTCTGTTGAATGGAAGACTCGCCATGAAACGGGGAACATGAAATCTTCTCATCTCTGGACCAGGATGGAACACGGATGTAATCTCCCCGCTGAGTTTATTCTGCTCAAATCCAGGTCTGAGTTCGTATTAACTTTGACATCAAGAGAAGCTGACGCGTAAACCAGATCCTTCAACAGAACAACAATAATTCCCACAGCTGCAGAAAATTCTTAGTTTGTAAAAGCAAAAACCACTTAAAAAATATTGGTGAGATTATTACGCATGACAGTCTTCACTTGAACTGGTCATTACATTGCATAATTACAAACTTGTTTTATTAGCTACAATATTATTGTAACTGTAGATTAACGAATCGCATCAGAGGCCGTTATCAGTGCTGCATTACAGCGCTGACCTTTCTTCAGTTTGTTTCCTGGGCTGGAGGAACTCGGTCAAACACAATCGCACCGTATTTCAACACTTCCAGGTTTTGTACCGAGGTGGAGCTGATCTCTAGAGACCGAGCGGCGAAACCAGCGACTGAAACGCTGAAACCACTGGCACAATAGCAGTGGCTGAGAAGATTCCAGGGGGACACAAGACACAGCATGTCTTTCAGAACGCGTGATGAGTCACAGGCCGCGCCGCCGTCGCCGGGTCCGCTCAACAACAGGCATCGCAAACAATAAGGGTGTGACGAGATCTTCCTCACGTAAATGGAACTGTAACGGTGGTGACATGCTTCCTGTCCATGTCTCTAGAGGCCAGGGTGTCACGGTTTTTCCCAGAGTTTATTATTTAATTATCCAGTGGACATTATTAAATGCTGGGGACTAGGTTTTTCTACAGAACCAAAGTCAGTGGGGCTCTGCATTTAACTACACAGAAACCCAGAGTATTGGGCATTTTTACGTCGTGGTGTCGGGGTGCAGGTGGGGGTCCGTGTCTTTCTCAGATGTAGAACTAGGTGGCAGATCCAGCTCTCGACTGCTGAACTGCCACCAGGTTTGTACTGAAAAGAAAAGTTCACAAACAGGCAGAATAATAGTGATCCCTCGCTACTTCGCTGTTCGACTATCGTGGATTCACTGCATCGCGGATTTTTATTCTTTATTATGTATATTCGCGGATTCATTTTTTCCCCGATGTAACATGTCGGCCCGGCCACGGGTGGCTCGCTTAAATAAAAAGGCAGAGGATGGGAAGCTCACCAAAACCTTTAATGGGCAGTGTTATTTCCCGTCCGGGCAACCCGGTGGAGAGCGTTACAAAACATTTAAATAAAACAAAAGCAAACCAAAGAGATGACCAAACGCGTCGGGGCTATATGCTCGTCCTTTCGGTTTCGGTCTTTCAACATCATCACGTCACTACGGCTACAGGGCAGATTACAGCACGAGCCCCAGCGCTCCCACACGATCCCCCCATTCAAACACTTTAACCTAACCCTAACCCTAATATCTCTGCGGGGACGACGCGTGCGGTGGGGAGATGTTTGTTAACATTACTTTAATAAAGAATACTACGCGAAAAAAAGTCTGAATAAGTGTTAAATAAATACGTAAATGTTGTGCCTCCACTTCGGAAATTCACCTATCGCGGTCGGGCTTGGAACGTATCTACCGCGATAAACAAGGGTTCACTGTACACACAAATTTGTAACCCTTATTTTACAATTATGCATTTTGGATCAGTGTTATTACCTTAGTCTGATTGGCCAGTAGAGCCCAACAGTTGCTCCTCCCACTACTTCTGATACCAACAATACACACAAAACTAGATTTAAATACACTATATATATAGTTTATACACATATCTTTAAGCACTGATTTTACTTGATCATAACTTGATTTCCCTGGAAATACATAAATTAGACCATCGAGGATGTATTGAAAACATTCTGCATTAAAATCACAATTGTTTTTGATAAAAGGAAAACCAGCTCAAAGCGTATGTAAAAATCTGCTGTGTATTTGTGCTTTTAGTGGCGCTATGTTTTTGACAGTTACAAACTGCGTGACTCAGATGCGGAAGTGTCTTTACAACAGGTTCTGCGGAGTGTGTGTGTGTGTGTGTGTCTGTTGACTCAGGTGCAGGTGCTGGTCGCTGGATTTGTCATTGTGCATTTGCATGCATTATTGCTCCTTGACCTGGAAATGGACTGGTGTAGGACTCTGATATACACCTCAACAATTGTCGTTTTTAGGCTTTATTACTCAAGTAGAAACTTTATAAAGAGCTGCAGACGGACGAGTGACGTCACAGCGTAACCCCGCCTACAAAGAGAGTACGAGCTAGTGAAGATGTTGAGAAGAGGAGGATGGAGAGCAGTGATTTACCAAGTGAAGCCTTGACACACAGCAACACCTGGACAACCTGCAACATCTGTAAACCCCAGTCAAAAGTCAAATCTTTTCTAAGCCCCGCCCCGTGCAAGAACACTGTATATAACACCTTATTATGTCTCCACACTCTTCCTGTGTTTCTGTTCTATATTAATTATGACCCCCC
>CM051497.1:8295257-8313986 GCA_028031935.1 Paedocypris micromegethes
TTTTTTTTCAGTAAAATAAAACTATGCAGCAGCATTTGAGAGCTGGAGCAGATTATTCAGTACATATTTATTTCTTGTATGCAGCTATGAAGTTATGAATTATTTAAATTAATAAATTGACATTAACAATAATCTAAAAAAGACATTAAATGACATAACGTGATTTAATTTAGCGAACCCGAACAAACAAAAAGGAAAAAGAGGTTCATGCTGAACAATGGTAAAGAAGTTGGGCACGATTTAGAGTTTCTCCTTCAGAAATAAAATGCAGAGTGGAATAAAACCAAAACTGACAGAGATCGGATTAGAAATGATGTGAATTCACATCAGACATGGAGCGGACGCTGACAGGAAGCCCCCGTCTCTCTCTCTCTGATGTGTTTAACAGACATTCCAGCTGCCCACCGGGACTGACTGTGTCGTCCCCTCCAGCGTTCTGCTCGAGCGGACCCTCATGGAGGCTCAGTCAGCCGTGCGTCCCACCATACCTAAGCTCAACCGTGTTTATATGACACTGCTGTTCTAGTGGAGCGGAACCAGCCAATCAGCTTCTCACGTCACTACATGTCAAAACAACCACAGACAGACTGACAGAGAGACAGACAGACCTCTCCCTTTGTAAACTTAAAAATAAAGGGACAGAGACAATGTGACTGTGACAGAGATATTTACAGTCAGACATACAAATGTACTGGTTATGTACCTTATACTGTAAGAGAAAGGTATACGTTGTAATTAACCAGGTCTAGTATCAGTCGTTCTGTCCATTACTTACAATACTAGACTCAGAGGACATGAGTGTTCTATCGGATCAGAAGTAACTAGCGTGGGGAGAGATCTTCTGGTTCTCTGAAGGACTGTAAGCAGCTGTAGATCCCCGTAGAATGACTGGAGGACAGAAAGCAGTGAGAGACTGAAACTTAACCAGCCAGTGTGAAATGATTCACTCGGGTTTCAGCACGACATTCCAGGAGTTCATTTCCAACACGCCTGCGTGGGAAATGGAGCGATCTCGACCCGATAAAGCCAAACTCCAGCAAAACAAACGCAGCCAAAGATCAGAAGAGACAGACGGGGACGCCACGATGCCTGCACCCCTTCAGACCACCTCCAAACGCATAAACCGAGCGCTTCCTGTTTTGGAGAATGATCACTTCTACTTTACCTAATTTGAAAGGCAAATATCCTATTATTTTCCCCCACTGTATTTTCATTAGTTTGAAAGGTTTCCTCAGTAAAATGCTACTAAACACATGTGGAACCGTGGTGTCTGGTTCCTGCTGTTTGTCAGATCTCAGTGACTTCAGAAGAATCAGGTGTTATGCGTCTCACTTTGAAGAAGATGATATTTCTGTCTGGCTTATGGCTGCATTTCCCCGCATACAGCACGTCTGCTTCCTCCATCACTCAGAACAACCTGATCTATGTCCAGCACAATAAAACTAGTCTGAGATGAGGAACACAGAGCTGAACCAGACCTGAAAACTATCTGTGCCGTCTCAGCTCAGGTCTGGCTGTCTGACTCTCTCTGCCCCCTCCTTTCTGTTCGTCTCTCTCTCTCTCCCTCACTCCCTCCCTCTGTCTCTGTTATTATTGTTGTGTTAGTTCTGTTAACTTTTGCTTTGTTGTTGTTGTTGTTGTTGTTGTTGAATCAGTCTTCAAAAAAAGTTTCCCACAAAAACCACGATCGTCAACATTCCTCCAAACACAACTCGCACTTTAATTCCCGAGACAACATTTACCGCTGATGGCGCGAATGAGCCCGAATCAAGACTCAGACTCCGCAACCGAGTCTTTACCGGTCGCGGAGTCGCGCGGCTTGCGACGTTGACTTAAATATTTGAGGGTAAATCCGGCGAAGACACCGACATCAATTATTCCACCAACGAACATCTGCTCGACCGAACTCACCTCTCATCCAGTCAACGACCTGCCGCGGCGTCCAGCGCGTCACTGGATCCATCGGGTTCCACCTTCTCGAAGTCTTTGTGAAATCACTTCGATGAGAAACCGATCACTCGTTCATTCTGACCGCGCTGATCCACAAGCGACGACGCGGCTGGAGACTCTCACGCCGACGCGAGCGCAGCTCCACAAACTTTACAAGAGGAAAGAGTTTCTCTCTTTGGTCACGTGGGTCGGATTTCAGCGTGAGCTAGGAGGAGGAGCCACAGATTGTAGTTTTCATATGCTTATTTGTCATTAAAGCCCAGCGTCTTCCCGGACACTAGGAACAGAAAGGGTGAGTGTTGCAGAGACTGCTATGCCAAACGTCGATTAACCCCACAAATTGCAGTTTTAAATAAAATACACTTGTAGTCCATCACGTGCTGCCCCCTGGTGGCGGAGAATTGAAATTTGGTAGATTTGGTGAGGGCGCCCACGTCTCTATTATGATAATACTGTACTGTTGTGATATGGTTCTGCGCAGTGACTGATTCTCTGTGACTGTCACAATGTGATAAACTTTAATTTTAACCTAACCTGCAGTTAAAAAAAATTGGGAAAAATGCAACCTTTCTAACTGAATGCTTTTATTGCACAACAAAAAACAAGTGTTCATATTGGTCGCTCCAGAATCTCGCCCTCTGCTTACCTCTAGTGGAACACGTTACCAAATCCGACTGGATTAGCATGTACAAATACAGTACATATACAGATATAAAAAAAAACAGGAATCTTTTACAAGCACGTAATCAACAACATGTCTACAAACCAAATACTCCTGTTCTAGCAGTAGAGCACTAAACACATTTATAGTTTTCTCTTATGATTAATAGCTTCTCACTGTATTTGTCACTTTGATAAAAAACACATTTAAAACCAGAGGTATGAACACTCGTGTTTTATTGTGGATTCCACTGGACAGTGTGAGAAACAGCACAGTTCAGGCTTGATAAAAGTTACAGGTTACGTGTAACATGAGGTAAAAAGCCGTAAAGAACAAGACCGCTCAGTGGAGAGAAAGACAAAGTTTGACTGAAGATTTCACAAAGAGAGAAAAGTGCAAAAATAAACTAAAAAAATAAAAAGAGAAAAGAGAAAAAAAGATGCTTCTTAACACACTCACTACACACAGTCTCTCTCTCTCTCTCTCTTGAGGAGTCTCGAGATTTATAGTGAAAACTAAATGTTTTAACACACAGGGGAATGAGATCGAGCAGCATCCCAGTGGATTCCTGTGGCGGTCAGTGAGGAGACGTGTGCAGGTATTCAAGAACAAACACCTGCAGGATCTTACTGATGTTACTGATGGAGGTTCGATCCAGGTTCTGCTCAGTGTCGTCAAACGTGTGCCACACTGCTGGAAACGGAGTGGAGATGAGATGTAAGATCTTCACACCTGAAACAGAGGAACAGGGACACAGATGAGGACTAAAGGTATCAGCAGAGGAAACCTTGGTCTTCTACCTCTGTTCAGAAATGGGATGTGGTCATCCAGGATTAAACCCACGTGCAGACCTGGCCAGAAGTACTGGACGTCACTGGAGTGGTTCTCCAAGAGATTCAGTCCATGGAGTCGACGCTCTGGACCACAGTTGGGAAAGTCACATGACGAACCAACCGGCTTCCTATTTAACTTCAAGTTTGACATTTAGTTTCAAACAAAGCACTTTAAACTAGCAGAAAGACACCAGTCTCCATCGCTCCATAGAGATTAGATGATTACATTGGAGAACACCGTCTGTCTAAACTCTGAAACACTCCAGCATCGCTCCACCGGGACTTGTTCTCACTTCTGCTGATTCTAGTGAGATAAAGTTCCTCTCCTGTGCTCGTGTTTGTCGTGTAAGGTTTCATCTTAACGTATCACAACAAAGATGAAACAGACAAAAAGACAAACCGATGTTCTGCAGTCTGGAGAGCCAACGGGTTGTGCTGGAGAACTGGTTCCCGAAGCGAGGACTCGGACCTCCAATCAGGTCCAGCAAGACAAAGAGATCCTGAGACGAACAAGCCGAAAGGAAAAACAAGATTATTTAGGGTTACACTAGATACATTTCATGGAAAAATTGGATGTAAAATGTAATTAGTGTCCAACCCAATGTCAGTGTTTGTTTGTGATTGAACATTCTACAGTATTACTCTACTGTGATCTGCATCATGCAGCAGAACAGACACTGATTGCGGTAGGAACAATGGGTTGTTCTTACAATGCTGTCGAGTTGACTGGTGTTGGTGTCTCCGCTGGAGTGTGCTGTCGTGGACATCTTGTGTGCTAGATGACGGGAACCGTAGAGAGAATCATCAGACGTCCACTGGTGCAGAGCCTCCTCGCCATCGAAGAAGATCAGCTGCAGAGACAGATCCGAGCCAGAGTCCTGCCACGTACACACACAAAAACATCAATCTGCAAACTAAAACAATGTAAATTAATTAGCTTTCAGAAAGGGTCAAATTTAATAATGTAAATATCGTGTTCTTGTTTTCTGTTGAATGTAATTGCTAAATCCTGCCACCTGTTGGAATAAACAGCTAACTGCATGTATGAGTGTGTGTGTTTTGTCACTACAAACAGACGTTTGTGAAAACGTTTTTGGGATTTCAAATGTAAATTCTATGTTACATTTCTTTTTTTATATATATTCATTTCAAACAGTTATTAAAAAATATTATTACCGTAATGCTCAAAATAGTTTATACTGTATTGAAAACACATATTACATGTTTAAAGTCTAAGTGTATTACCATTTAAAGACATTTTTGGAAAATTTATTTATTTTTCATTATTAGAGTGAATGAGATGTTGATGATGTGTGTAGCATCATGTGACTGCTGATGTTACTAACAGACCTTGAGACTCTTCAGCTCCTCGTCTTGTGCTCTGGCCAGTTCCAGAATGATGGAGCAGGGCACGGCCGAATCCGTCGCCCCCACAAACTCCCGGCCGTCCCACTGTGGTGGGAAGTACTTTGAGTCAAAGTGGCAGGCGAGAACAAGTTGTCGCTGCGCCGCAGGGTTCAGTGTGGCAATGATGTTGGTGAAGGGGAGCTGACCGTACGGAGTATTTGAATAAAATGAATCTTCTGTCACCTCCCACCCAGCTTTCAGAGAGCCCACCACTGATTTAATATACTAAAGAGAGAGAGACAGTTAGTGAAAGAGACAGACAGAGTAATAAAGAGAGAGAGATGTTAAGGGTTGAGCAACGTTTCACACTGACCCGCTGAACATCTTGGCTGCCTGTAGACCCCGGATACCTCACAACCAACAAGTTCTTCAGATCGTTGTCCCACATGCGCTGCATGTCAGTGCGAGCTGTGGCCTGGATCAGCTGACTGGAGCTCAGCGGCAGAGCCTCGTGCCTCGACTGGAGAACAACACAAGCGCTGATCAATCCAGCAAGAAGCAGTCAGAACCAAGAAATGTTTATCTATCTATCTATCTATCTGTCTGACTGCCTGTCTGTCTTTTTGCTTTGAGTTCATCAGGCATCTTTGGCAAATTTGACGAGTTGCCCTGATTCTTGATATATCCGAGTACTGTTGGTTGTGCTGTAGCAGGTTCAGTCCCGTAGAGTTTAGAAGATAATTATATGTTTGAGAGAAACCGCTTGGAGGCATTCATGGAGGATTTCAGAGCCTTCATTACGGCTCAGACAGTGAAAGACAGAAACAAAGAAAGAGGGAAAGAGACAAAAAGTTTGAAAGGAAAAAAAGAAAGGACAAGGAGAATGAAATGAAGAGCTACAGAAAGACAAAGAATAAAAAAGCAAAGTTTCAAGACTGAAAGAAATACCAAAGAAAAGAAAGAAGATGGAAATGGAAAGAAAGAAAGAACAAAGTAAAAAGAAAGAAAGCTAGAACAAAGCTGTGTGAGTGATAATAAGAAAGACACATAGTGGCAGGTGGAAGAGGAAACTAGAAAAAAAAAAATCAATAAAGAAGAAAAACAAAACGTTGTGATCCCAAAGTCCAGATGTGCGTCATGTACACATAAGTCCAGACCAGGTCCTCACAGACTCTAATTGCCTTGAGATCCATCTTGATGTCCTACAGAGATGACTCACACATCATCAAACATTACTGATCTCTCACAACACAATGACTCCTGTGACCTTCTCTACTCTCGATTCTAAACCAGAAGAGACGCAACACTGACCCGCATGGGGCTGAAGTACATCTGAGATTACAGCATTAACAATCACGGGCAGAATAAGAGACATGAATCCCACTCGGAATTTGAGATATATACGTAAATATCTCCTGACCACCTGCTGGTTGATCACCGGAGGAGAATCCTGCTCCCATGGCAACAAGAGATTCTGGCATCAACTGCCCACCATCTTGACGTATGAAGCCAAACAGTATTTGAAAAAAAAAAAAATTGAAAGATTGTGACAGAAGTGTCAAGCTACATAAGGATTATAAACGACGATGGTTTGAGAATAGAATCAACACACACACACAACACACACACACACACACACACACACACACACACACACACGCACACGCACACCCACCCACACACACTCGCACACACGCACGCACGCACACACACGCACACACGCACGCACACACACTCGCACACACGCACGCACGCACACACACACACACACACACACACACACACACACACACACACACACACACACCACACACACACACCACCCCCCACACACACCCACACACACACACACACACACACACACACACACACACACACACACACACACACACACACACACACACACACACACACACACACTGATGAACATAGAATATCTTTAACAGTGAAATTGTTTGTCTCCACATCATGTCTGCCTGACAGAATCTCTAAAACTGTTCCTAAAGCAACAGTTGTTAAAGTAAATCCTTCAAGAAGCGTGTACCTTTTTCTCGGACCATGGAACATTTTGGCAGCTGGTCAGTGTGACCAAGATGATCGCGAGCGTCAACCACACTGTCAAGCGTCGTTCGGCCATCTCCGTAGAATCACGCCGAACCTTCTACTCCGCACCAGCTCGCGGTCTCCAGACCAGCCGTCATGTGAGAAGCAGCCTTGATAATCCTACTATGATAAAGAATGAGCTCATGAATATTAATCAGGTCTCCCAAGCTAGAGAATTGATAGGCTGAAATGATCGCTGGAAAGAGGGGAGGATGTTAATTTATAGCTTGAACGTCTCCGTTATGTTCTTTTAATTATGTTATTGTTAATCATGTATACACGTATACATAGAAAATAAATTATTAGTAAAGCTAAAATATTATTTTATTATTGTCACCTAATAATAATAATAATAATAAAAATAAAAATAATAATTATAATAATGATGATGATAAAAACCGGGCAACACATTTACAATCTACTACAATACAACCTAAATCGTAGTTAAGCTTTACCACGTGACTAAATGTGACCAGAACACGTGCCCCACACGTGATCGCGGACGCAAGAAACCCCGGAAGTCAGTTGCAAAACCGCTCGAACTTTTTTGGAGCGTTGCAAGCTAAAATATACCGTAGCTCTTAATACTGTATTTCGCTTTTTTTAAATAATACATTTCCAAGAGGAGGTCGTTTGTGATGGATGACACAGTTGCAGGGTTAAAGTCGCAGCTCTTAGAGAGAGATCGAGAGATTGCAACGCTAAAGAAGAAACTTGATCGGTTTAAAAAGGTGCATATTTCTGTCGTTTTTGTCTAAATACGTTTCAGACTTTGCTTTGTTTTTTTTTTGTTTCAAAATTATTTGCAAATTTAAAAAATATATTTTTTTATTGAAGTAAACCAATGAAGTTTTAGGCAGATAATAAAAATCAAGCAGATAATAAATTTAAAAAAAAAAGTTGAACAGAAGTGGTGGATTATTTTCTCCGGGTATTGACTGGTCCTTTCTTCAGGAACAGTCAGAAACGACAGTGTTACTGGAGACCGTCACTGATCTTCCACTGCAGGAACCCGTTTCAGAGCTGAACAACAGCGACATTCTGCGGTACAGCAGACAGCTCCTGCTGCCAGAGCTGGGGGTCTCAGGTAAAGTCTGAGCCAATCAGAGATCAGCTCCTTAAAGTCCAGCTACTACTGCATCATTCAGAAACACAGCACCTTCTTTTGTCTCTTGACTTTCCTCACAACCCGCTTCTACTGGAACTGAAGAAAGTGTCTGTTCTCGAATGGAGTTAAGAATTAACTGAATTAGTCTAGGCTTCTCCGGGGTCAAATGAGAAAATATTATAGAGCCAAGCCAAAAGCTGAACTCAATTCTGCAGAAGTATGTCTTGGCGACGGACATCAATGAAAGTCTTTATTTTTGCATGCTTGTTACGTTCTGCATGTTCTGTTCGGTAATGTGACCCTTATTGCAGATGTTTCACACGTGAGCCGTTCTTCACACTGGTCAGGGTGGACCCAGGTGGCTCGACACGTTCATTAAAGTGACTTTTTCCTCTTCATTCTGCACAGGTCAGATCGCTCTTTGTAACACCTCGGTGCTGGTTGTGGGTTGTGGTGGTCTGGGCTGCCCTCTAGCACTGTACCTTGCAGCAGCTGGAATAGGTAAAGTGGGTGATGAGTTCAGGGTCTGACCTGCTTTACGCTCAAATCTCCTGGGATCGACTTCATGATAACTTCAAAATAACACAGCCAGAAAGTGTGTGTATAAAAAATTGGAGAAAGTTGGAGTCTGGGAAATTGTCCAAAGAGATGGCTCCAGCTCCCATGTAAAGGCGGGAGCTCAGGATAAAATGTATTTGACTGCAAAGCACGATTTTAATATTGTCCCTGGTGGCCGTATTGACAAATGAAACACTCACTCAACAGCTTAACAAAACCCATGAGTTATTGGCTTAACAAAAAGTTGGTGAATCTTGATGAGCAAATGCCTGTTATACGGTAAAGCCTGATCCTCTCTTCATCACGATGCTGTGTTTCAGGGCGCCTGGGCCTGCTGGACCACGATGTGGTGGAGCTGAGTAACCTTCACCGGCAAGTGCTTCACACAGAGGAGACGCAGGGTCAGAGTAAAGCCCTGTCAGCCGCGCTGACCATCCGCAGGTTGAACTCCAGCATTCAGTGTGTTCCGTATCACCTCCAGCTTTCCACCGAGAACGCCATGCGATTGGTTCAGCAGTATCCCTCCACCAATTAGTAACCAGGACCTCTTTATCTGCTTCTGATTTCTGTGGCTCCTTCACTAAACACTCTCATATATGACATCATAGCCGACTGTTCCGACAACGTTCCCACGCGCTACCTGGTAAATGATGCCTGCGTGCTGAGTGGAAAGCCGTTAGTGTCGGCCAGCGCCCTGCGAATGGAGGGGCAGGTGTGATATCTCGCTTCACTCTTATATCGTTTTCATTCACGTTTGTGTAAATGTTCCTTCATTAAGAAAAACAATTGATTATCCACCGAATTTATCACCTCTCAGTCTAACTCAGTATCTGACTCAAAGGGAGGAAAAAGAAGTGAAATTTGCATAATTAACGTATGTTTATATTTAACATGTATAAGATGTTATGTATTATCTTAGAAGAAAGATCTAGAAGAAAATTAACTTTGTTATTAAATATTATGTTCTTAAAACACACAATGTGATTGGACACATAATTTTGACTTTATTATTTCTGTTTTGTTTTCTGTAAAATTACATTTATTTGACTGGCGTGGTCTCTCAGCTCACAGTGTACAACTACAGCGGGGGTCCGTGTTACCGATGTCTGTACCCCAGCCCTCCTCCTGTGGAGACGGTCACCAACTGCTCTGACGGAGGCGTCTTGGGAGTCGGTTTGTCTGCCGTCTCACACATGCTTACACACACACGCACACACACACACTCACTCTTACGCATGTCTAATGTTAACGTATGTTTCAGTGCCTGGCATCATGGGCTGCTTTCAAGCATTAGAAGTTATGAAAATTGCAACGGGTCAGGGCCGTATCCTTCATGTTGACGTCACTGCACATCAGTGAGGATGAGTAGCGAAACAAAAACTAAATTCTGTGTAGGAGAAAAATGAATCTAGGATTTTGACAGTACGTTTCCTTCTTGTGTAGTACACAATGCGTAAACACTGAATTAAGCTTCCAGTGCCAAGACTGTGGCATTAAAGTACTTCCATCCACCGCTTGATTGACGCTTGATTGCTACGCTCAGCTTCCCTCAACAAGCAGCTGCTGATGTTTGATGGTCAGGCAGCACGGTTCCGGTCCATACGGCTGCGCCCGCGTCAGACTTCCTGTGTGGTGTGTGGAGATACGCCCACTGTGACCCGGCTCCAGGATTATGAGCAGTTCTGTGGCTCGGCAGCGACGGATAAGGTCAGTCACACTTTTCAAAGTCGTCATGGAGTGCGTGTTCTCACTTTATTTAGTAGCACTGAATGACAAATTATATAAGGCAACAAGGTAAATCCCACACTTATATTGTACATTGTCATGTTTACAGTTTATATTCTTGTAATCCTGGAAGGATGCTCGTTGTGTGTTGTTGAGCTTTTCTTTTTGAGCATTTCAATAATTTTTTCCAGTGTCGAAGACTGAATATTTTGACCAAAGACCAGCGGATCTCCGTGCAGGTTGGCCAGACCCTTTTGTGTAGACTGTGTTTTTGTTCTGTACTGTTACACTATGTGAACGTTCAGATGGTGATGCTGTTGTGGCAGGGATATAAAGACATTCTGGACCGCTCAGTGCCTCACCTCCTCCTCGATGTCCGGCCCAAGGTCGAGGTAGACATTTGTCGTCTCTCTGCCTCGCTCCGTATCCTTTTTACTCTTCGGAGTTAGAGTCCTCCGAACACAGCAGCAGGTCTTATCGTTATGTTTTGCTGTACAAAATCTTATGCAAAGAATTAAATATAAAAAATAAGAAATACTTTTTTTTTCTTAAACAATGAAGATATTTAAGAAAACAATAGAGCTTTTAAAGAGTTTTTAACCTCATGATACTGCACTGCATTTGCATCAAGCAGATGCTTTTACTGGGATTTGATCCCAATATCAACTACCCACAATCGACTGTATCTGAAAAGTTTTCTTAGTTTTCCTGACAGATATTCCACTGGCTAGTCTACAAGATAAGAAAGAAGAGCATATCACACTTCTCAGAAACAAACTGACTGACCTGAAGCAGCAGATGAAGCTCGGAGCTGCTCTTCAGGGTGAGTGACTCTCTCATAAGCCGATATACTACAGTAATAAACTAAAAACTGTGACAGGTAACTCCTGCGGCAGGTAATTTTCCAATTGGAAAAAGTCTCTTAGTGTCTGATAGAAGTATAAACACTATAGAAATAAAACAAGAGGCTGAGCTGGGTGTCACTCTCTCTCTGTCTGTACGCCTATCCTCGTGTATGTCGCTGATGGATCTTTACCTAATTTTTTCGCACATGTTCTTTCAGTGTTTGTAGTGTGCAAACTTGGCAATGACTCCCAGAAGGCAGTGGAGCTACTGGAGAAGATGTCTGGAGCAGAGCTGGAGGAGCTGAGCGTCAAGGACATCAGTGGTGGACTGATGGCCTGGGCTGAGAAGATAGACTTCTCTTTCCCTCACTATTGACTCAGTCGGCGTTGATCCACTGAATGACTGACATAAATACAAAAAACTGATGCAAAAAAAGATGCAAAAAACTTTATCGTGTTTTCTATAATTAAACATCTATTAACTGATAAATAAAAACTTTAGTATCATTCTATGTGAGTGAATTGTATATAATAACAGAGTGAATGAGAAATTAACTACAACAATTGGTATTTTTACTTTTGTATTTTTTATTTCCAATTTTTTTGTGATGTTTTTCATTTTTTAGAATGTGAATGGCAAACAACATTTTTACAATTCTAAATTAGATTCAAATCTTGCTGATTTTTTTCTATTTCACAATGCCGGTGGTTGGCATGCAAAGTAGATTTGGTCAAGTTTGTTTGTTTAGTTGAGTAATTTTTACTCCCAGTACTGAAGTAAAATCCAGTCTTTATTGTTTCTTTAAACATAGGTATTAAATACAGTATTTATGGAGTTTTTAATTTGCACCGCAAAGGAGAGATAGTGAATATATTGGTAAAAGTTGTAGATGGAACAAGAGGATGACCAAGGAGAAGATTAATGGATGTTGTAGGTGGAAGATTCTCAGGATAGAATAAATTGGAAAGGGATGATTTCCAAAGGAAAAGCCAAAAGAGAAGTAATAGTAGACTAGCGTTACCGGTAACGCGTGATATTCGTCTTCGTGTAACGACGCGCCGCGGCCGCTAGAGGGCGGGAACATACGCTTGGTGCGCACCTAACGGAAACTGCGCGTGAGAGGCATGCGCGCAAGCTCGACAGAGAAAGAAAAACATTCGAGCGCTTCTGGAGCTCAACTTCATTTCTTCTCGACCTGACCCGCCGTTTTCTTCACATATCTTCATATATCAAAGTTTCTGTCGTCGCAGCTCTCGTTGTTTCCCATGAAGATGGCGAGCAGATGTCGCGACGCGAACAAAACTTACGCGGTGTGAGGCGAAAAGTGTAAAGCTTGAAAAGTTTTCGCAGCGGACTCGTGCGAGGGAGTCTGCGACCGACCGACCGGACGAACAGCCACCAATCACTAGCCGCGAACCTCGAGGTGGAAACCACGAGAGATCCAAGAGCTCGACGCCGAGGAAAGCGCCGCCGCGGTTGATGGGAAAACGCCTTTAACTTCGGGGAAATAAAGGTGCGTTTCATCCTCCTCCGCTCCGAGTCACCGCAGCTTTAAAGCCTTTAGTGTTGCTTCACCATCCGCGTCCGAAGCAAAAGTTCGAACAAAGACATTGTATAACTTGTTTTGCTGGTATTGTGGTCTTGTGCCAGTTATGTGATCTCGAGTGGGAGGGTCCCTCGCTCTCTCTCCCTCCAGATGTGTGTCCAGATGTGGCTGAAGATCTGCACACACCCCGAAAACTTCCGGAAAGTAATGCTTTCCATAGGGTCAAGCAGCGGAGGGCGGTGTTTGCAAGGCCAAAGGTCATGGGTTCAATCCCCTGAAAGCATAATGTGGTTTCTTCCTGCGAAAGTGTTGTGGGTCATTTCAGTTAAACCGGTCTGATGCCCGCAGGACTGTAGTGCCAATGCAGTGGTGACCTAGTGATTAGAGAGCTGGAGTTGTGACAAAAACTTCAGTTCTGAAGTGAAATGCCAATCTGCTCATTCTGTAGGTTGAAGGGTTCGACTCCCCACATTAATTATAATTAATGCGTGTTGCACTAGATAGAAAGTTGCTATAATTTCATTGTACATGTATTTGACTTACATTATATATGTGCACAGTGACGATAAAGGCTATTCTATTCTATGAAGTAGTTTCTTCCTACCAATCACTTGGCAGGAAGATTTGCAGTCACATGGTAGTCGCTTTGAAGAAAAGAAATGTTAAGTAAACTGTTGGCGTTCGCAACAGTAGAGGTCTTGGATTTGTCTCAGTTTGTTTCAACGCCCAATCTGATAGATCCGGAATGCATTGCAAATGAGTGTTTTTTTTGCACCACCAATGTGTGTTTTCTCTCTGAATGTAGTTGTTTAGATCAGATGTGAATGTCACAGACTTCATTGGTTTTCACAGTGCATCGGTTCTGTTCTGAACAGCAAACGGGCCGACCGAGAAGCTCTGCCGATGGCCGTCACTTCCCCACGCCTCACGCAGACGCCCTGACCGCGGCCGACCCGACCCGCATCCGACATGTGCGGCGCACGCTGGAGACCGGGGACGCTGCTGGGACGGTGGTGACCTCGAGGGAGGTTGATGCTGGTGCTTTCCTGGAGCCGAAGGGATTTCACCAGCTTGATCTGTGTCTGGATCAGCCCCGCTTTGTAAACCAGACCTTCTTACGGTGTTCTTTTAATCCACGGGGAGACTCATGTCTGCCAGCAGCACCTCTCCTCTGGCCTTACCTGGACCCTTCGTCCACCCTCAGCCACAGAGTGCCCCGCCCACACCCTCTCCATCACCCAGCCCACCCGTGTCCCTCTGCGTCCGCCTCTCCAATGGGAACCACAGCATCCCCAGCCCCTCCAGCTCCATCCACGGAGTCTCCTTTCTCCTTCAGATCGGCCTGACCAGAGAGATGGTCACACTGGAGCCACACGACCTGTCCCTCAGCTCTGTGAAGGACCTGGTCTGCTCCATAGTAGATCAAAAGGTGAGACCAGCTGAGATACGCTTTTCTTTTGTGTTCACGTCCAAGTCAGAATTCTTCCAGTCATAGACCAACGTTTTACTGTCAAACTTGGAATTATATGTAAATTTCACATATAATATGTCTGTGTATATGACTAGAACAGCAAGAACACTGGCATAGAAACGACACACATATGCAGGAGTATTTTGTTAACATATCCAGTGAAATAATAACACACACATACATGTGTAAATTTTACCTGCAATTTCATACACCGGCACACGCACTAATAAATACACACGTACATACACATACTTTTTTTTTATAATTGTTTTTTTTAATGTATTGTTTAACATGCGTGTTTCTCTGAGAATGTGGATTTTCTCATAAAGATTCCATGACCCTTTTATTGAAGTAGAGTTTAGAATAACCGTAACAATTAGTAAAATGGAGTCTCAAGTTCATTTAACGCTCCATTTACCTGCCCACAAACATGAACACACACACCTCTAACTACAGACACACATACACACACCTCTAACTACAGACACACACACACCCCTTTGTGGATACTTCTTTTCCTGGATGGTCGATAGAAGAACTAAGAATATAAACCCACTGTTGTATAAAGAACATTGTTTTTTATTACTGCACTTCTGTGTAATACTACACGTTTCTGTGTGGGGTACATGTGTGCGTTCCCTTCATAATGTGTTTGTGTATGTCTCTGAGTACTGTAGTGTGTGAACAGTACAGTTCCGTTCCATCTAATGACACTTCCGAGAGGTTTAGTGAAGAGAAGTGCCTGCACACACTCACACCTACTGTACGCCTGACACAGATTCACGCATGTGAACACTTGCAGCTGGATTTGTCGCAGCACACGAGTGTGTCTGGTATTGGATGGGTTCATTCCTCTAAAAGCGTGAGACTAATTGTGTGATGTGTGTAATCTGCAGGAAGTTGATTGGGTTGGAGGGTTTTGAGAAGCATTAGTGTAATAATGTCGTCTGATTCTGCGGCAGTGTACTAACGTTTCCGTGGACTGTGCAGCGGATTCGTTCATCAGGTGATGAGAGGATTGTCAGATGTGACTCCTGCTGCTTTCCTAGAGGATTCCTCAGCCTTTCACGCTCACAGGCTTCTCTGACGTGCCTGTTGCACAAAACCAACAAATATCAGTTTGAACTGTAAAATTACATTTAGGACAAATCATTTTTGCCTAAATGATCTTTCACCTTTGCCTTTCACGTCTGCTGTGTTTGATTTCTCCATTTCACCACATGCAGCTCTCACTTCATTCAAAATACAGCAACTGACTTACTGTTGGTAAAGCTGATGAGTGTCAGCGCAAGAGAGGAGGAGATACACACACAGGTCCAAACCAAAAATAAATACTGTATAGAAAAAACACAGATTAAGTCAAATCAATGGCTCTTATAAAGTAAAGTCAATACACCTTATGGAAGGTTTATTAGTATCAAAATCCACATGTTGAGAATGTTGCACGTCCCTCAGTGTTTTGTGATCAGCAGGTCTTGAGTTGTTGGTAAAGGAGCATCTTATATATCATGTAGTATTCATGCAGTAACAATGTGATATTAATGCTGATTATCATTCAGTAGCGTTCACGAGTGGACCGAGGGTCATTGGTGAAGTCTAGCATGTATAAGAGGCGCTCTGGGTCAGTCTAGCGATGGTCTTTGTTGCTTGTTCTGGGGGTCTGACACCTATGTAGCCCACCGGTTACTGTTCACGACCAGTCGCACCAACTTTAACACAGTGTGGCGGGAGGCAGGAGGAAAGATTGATGCCGCACAGATGTGAATCAGGCTGGAGTCTGGAGGAATTGATGTCGATGTGTAGAAGTTTCCCTTTATTATTCATCCGGTCTTTCTTCTCATACTTTTCATAATCCGGTTCTTTACTCGTTGAACATCGTTACCCATTAATCTCTCTGATGAATAATGCACATGTACACATTGACAAAGTTTGTTAAAAATGATGTTGACAAGCTTTGGTAGTAACTAATAAATCATTTGTTTTCAGACTTCATTAGCCTGATTTTGTTCTGGTGTATTTTTAGAAAAGTAAGAAAAAACTGAAATGTAGATGATGTTAAAATCACAACGAAAAATCCACATTTAGAGCGGATTCCTGGTACAGTAAGGGTAAATGCTTAATACTGGATATAACTGTAAGTGTTAATGGAGTGTAACATTAATTGGCAACAATGTTTAACTTTAATGGAAGTTTGATTAAAACACATGCTAAAAAATGTTAAAATATTTTTTGACGTTGAAGAGGATAAAAAAAACATGGACACATGCAATTTTTAAATCATTCTCATTCGGATTAGAAAATATTAATCAGTCAGTTCTTATTTATGTAATGGAAAAACACAATAAGAAAACACCACTACATATTAAGAATATTGTAAAATTAAAAAGAAAACACAATAAATATGACTCAAGTGTATACTCAAGAATATAAGCCGTTTTTTGGGGGGACGGTTCCTGGATCGGAAGCAGGAGAGGAACGGAGAGGGGAGAAGAGAGCGTCTTTACGTTGTGATGGTCATATAGGGTGACACCAGGTCTGAAACAAACCAAACTTGATGCTCTGAAGAGCAGGAGGAGCAACAGGATCACATCTGAATTATACATACTGCCTCCACCGCGCATCACACCGCCGCCAGAACGCTGTAAACATCTGATCCAGAGCACTTCCTGTTTGGTGTGGCCTAGCCTTTGTCTGCTGTCGCGAGGGAGGCATCGTAAAACAAGAGTTCATCACGTTAGCATCGCACTGCGCGCTGCATTCCTCACATTTTTGAGTGCTGATGCAGATCAGACGTCTTCAGCTGAGGCGTCTGAACCAGGTCACTTCCTGCTGCCTCGTCAAATCATTCAGAGTAACGGGTTATCAGAGCCGCGGTGGCTTGGGGATGAAGAGTATTGAGATTGTTTGAGGCTGGTTTTCTATTTCAGAAAAATATACGATAACAAGGTAAAAACAAAAAGCGTCCAGGCAGTTTGTGGAAGAGCCTTGTGAGCATGTCCTTGACGTGTCTGCTCCGTGACAGCAATATCCCCGTTTTCCCAACACCGTCATCCAAACTTGTATGGTGGAACTATATATTTCAACTGGAAAGCTATATGTGCAACAGTTACAGTTGCTTTAAATAAAACGAATAGAGTAAAATGTGTTTCATTAGTTAAACCATAGATTCTTGATTATTATTCAATTTCCATCTAATTACAAGCAGAGCACAGTTTAGATACTGCCTCTAGTGGCCGTACTGGCAAAAATCACCTCACAAACAAAACACATGATTCTTAAATTTCCCTGTGAGAAATGTACACTATTTATTTAAAAATACAGAATCAATATAATAATAATAATAATACTACTAATAACAAAACGGGGTAGCACAAAAGAGTTAAAATGTAAAAGAAAAGGTTAAGGAAGAGCTGCTGACAAGCAGAAATCACGTGTGGAGACCAGAGAGTGCCGTAATGGTGAAATACGGTTCCTCCGCCACAGCAAACACACACATCTGCTCCTTCCAAGAAGGAAGAAGCCATGTTTTATCAGCTGCATTTTATGAGTTTTACGTGCGGTTCCTAGAAACAGTTGGAGTGAAGGGTCTGCCGAGTTTCAGTCTGTGCTTGTGCTCCTCTTTTGATTTAATGACCACCTCTGGCCCACACAAACCTCATGAATTATAAATCCTGATGAGTCACGTTCTCCCACAGAGACATAAGAACGTCCAAAGGGCATCTTGCTTCACACACAGCTAGTAAAGCACCACCATTGTGTTTCTAGTAATCGTATTAGGGCATAAAAGTAGTCAAGCTGGACTAAATTGCTCTTTACTGGACAAATGCAAAATGCTTTTCATAGTTGTAGTTCATTTTCTTTATAAACTAGATTAAGATGGTGTGTTCAGCATTTAACCCTCTAATCATGAAAGTGTATTTACACACACACCTTTACACTGACACATTTAATCTGGCCTGCTAAACTCAACTGTAACGCTTGCTAGGTGTAAAACCCTAGCAAAATGACTGTACACACAAGCTTGGAGCTGTGGTCACCTGTTTACTGTACACAGGTTGCAGTCCTTTCTTAAACATTAAACACGGCGCAATTAACCATGTGTTGGCTACAAATTCTGTAAACTTTACAAAATTTAAACCACTAATTTTGAGTTTGTCCAGGTCAGGTAAAAACAAAGAGCATTTCCATTTATGGTCATCACTGCATGTAAGTGCAGAGCGGCATCATGGGTAATGCAAGACGAAGGATAATGGCTATAAGTCTGACTATAATTGAATGTCATTTTTTATGCATTTTATATTTCTCTTGTCATCAGCTCATGATTAGCAGTCACTTGGTCCACTGCGGACTGGTCAGGGTTTTTATTAGTCTGAGAAGATCGGACGTGAAGGTCTTTAGCCTGTAAGATCATTCTATGAGCAGATAGTTTGGGCTGCAGGGTTCTAGTACAGTAGAGGTTTGATCCAGACTGACGGTTGAGCCCTATTGTTGCTCTCTAATGATGCGGGAGACTGCGCGGTGAAGCCAATTACTAAAATAAGCAACAGTAAACAAATAAGCACACAAAAACTAAAAAAAAAA
>CM051497.1:8314003-8402916 GCA_028031935.1 Paedocypris micromegethes
AAAAAAAAAAACTCATGTATTTATTTTAATTGAACTCAGTCAGGAGTGATGAAGTGGAGCAAACACGGGATTATTGTGCTTTTCATCTGGACTGCATGTGGCAATTTTCAAAAAGCACAACTGCAAAATCTACAAATCAAGTTGGATTAAATGCCCAGTAGAATTATGATGATCACAATTATCATTAAAATTGCATTGTTTTAATTAACATTGAGCGCAGACATTTCTGGGACTGGTTTTTGATGACAGAGTTCAAAATCAGAGCACTTTCATCTCTAGTCTGTGAATTTACAGCAAAGATTTTTTTTTTGCTTTGCTCGCTATTGGTGGACTGGATCCAAGACGCAGATGTTTTTTTACCCACTAACAGCAGAAACGTGCAGTGACACTCCAGGGTTGAGAGGTTTTTCTTTTTGCTTCTGAACAGTATGGGATCATACTGGCTCAGCTCATTCAATTATTTTTATCCAGAATTTCTACAGACTGAAGCCCAGAGTTTTGTATTCTGGTTCCACCATTGTGTCTCTTTATAGTTCAGAACCAATCAGAATCCTCTGCCAGTGAAATATCCACATTCCTCAGAGCTGAAACAATGGAGCCACTGTGAGTGCTCAAAAATGGAGATTTCCACCTATTATGTTAATGGTGGCAGGTTCATACAATGACCATGGGACGTGGAAGACGCACTGAAATTACTCTTAACCCGAGGACTGGCGTTACTGATGTTTGGACTGTTCTGCTTTTCTTCTTAGTGCAATAGTGAAGTCTAAAAGACCTTTAGAATTTACTGAAGCTAAGAGATTGGGGATTGGGTCTGGAGCTCGGAGACATGAAACTCGCCGAGGAGGCCTGGGCATCTGTGTTCTGAACTCAGTGGAGAAATATCGTCACGTTAGAGACATTTTGATTGTGATTCAAATAATGTAACAGAATCAACCCCACACACAACAGAATGTAATGCAAATGTATCATATTAGGACAAAGAATGAATAATGATTGATTATATTTACAATGCACTTGTTACAAATCGTCTCAAAGTGCTAATTACTCTCAATTTAATCCGTTTTCGACTAAATCATGTTATAATATTCACATGTTCCCATCACACAAACTGCTCTGAGTCGCAGTGCTGTGGTTTTCCTTACTGCCTGATACACAGGAAAGGCGTTCAGACGTGTTTGCTGATGAGAGCCAATGGGAAGTGTGTGGGCGGGGCCAGCCGCAGGAAGCTGGAGGTCCAGGCTTGGGCATGGAGCAGAAGGGCCTTCACTCAGGAAGGATGTGTCTCAGGCTGCTGAACTCGTCTCCAGTTGCTCCATCCAGATCATTTCCTAGTTGAAATAACATTTTCATAAATTTTGATAGAAAGCAGGTGAACTCACCTACTTTATAATATAAAATATAATTTTTATCATGTAAAAATATAATGCATATTTTTACATGATAAAAAAGCTAAAATGTATACATTAATAGTACCAAAGTATCATAATATTGAAAACATATATTTTTTTTAACAAGGGCAGTGTAATTAACAAGACATTGGATCAAGTCCCTTGATTGATTGTCAGCAAAAGGCTGAGGGATGTTGATTCATCTACTGGAAACAGGAAGTAGATCAGAGTCTAGCTGATAAATGATCTTACATAATTCAGCAGAAAGAGCAGTGCTTCTTGTACATTAAGGGATAATGCTGCCCTCGTACCGGTTATATCATGAGCAAGCCATTTTATGGATTTGGACTGCACTTTACAGATTAGTGACTAGAGTCATGTCAGTGAAGCGGTCAGTGTTTGAACCGCTTGATAATGTTGTGTTTTAGAATACCACATCCATTAAAGAAGTCGATTCATGTTGTTTCTGTTTGTTATGTAATACAACAACATACAGCAGTAACTATTGCCTTCTCCTTCCTTGCTCTCGCAGACTTTTCATGTCTTGGCTGCGTTTGTAGGTGCGGGGGGACGATCATTTTTCAATGGCGATATAAACGTAGGCCAGAGTGTCTCAGGATGTTGTGCAGCGTCATCCTCGGCCGCTAATGCTGCTCACGCAAAGCGAGAAATGACTGGAAGCTCCGTTCAGCTTGGCGCGCTGCCAGGGAGGCGGAGTTTTACGGTATTGTTTTAGGAGCTGTGTGTCGGGATCCAGCGGAAAACAGCTGTCAGATGGATTTTCCAGACATATTAGTTGGCAGAACAGATTTTTCAGCTTTGATCCTCTCAAATCTATTCCTACTCCCGCGCCATCTCTCAGTCTTGAAGTCTTCTGTTTGCTCTTTTTCTTCTCACGGAGCTGAATAAAGTGCATGTGAGTGATGGGCGCCGCACAAACACTACAGGTTGGCTGGATTTTGAACAAAGCTCATCTAAAACAGCTTTTCTTTTAAACAAGATTGTTTTAAAATCTTGGACAAACATTGATTTTTGAAACAAAGGAAACACTGTGTATACAGATAAAGGGAATCGCTTCACTCCAGAATGACAGAGTAGTGAAAGGGTTAAGGTTGAGTCCTGTCAAACCCCACCCACCTATTACTGACCAATAGACAACGTTCTCTCCAACTCAATAGTACACATTTAGTTCCTTGTAATAATGAGGCGGCAATTATTTAATATTGCGACTTTGTTATTACGCCGTTATAGTAGAACGACTAATAGAAGAAGTGCATTGAGCGCACCGTCACCGTCATCATCACTGAAGCTTTTTTCTCTTCTCCTCAGTTTCCAGAATGCGGCTTCTTTGGCTTGTACGATAAAATCTTGCTCTTTCGCCATGATCTGAACTCTGAGAACATCCTTCAGCGCCTGACGTCGGCAGAAGAGATCCACGAGGGGGATCTGATAGAGGTGGTCTTGTCTGGTAAGTGTCCCATCACCAGCTAGAGCTTCATTCTACATCCACTTTCTTCCTCTTTATTCAAGTACAGCCGTGCTGTCAGCATCTTTAATTATCTTTGTGAAATAAGAACCCTAAACTAGCTGAATGAAGATATTTCTTGTTTTTTTCTGATGAATGTTGAGGTGTCTGCACATCAACGACTGATGCAGATGCTGAAGGACAGGTCTCCTGTGTTCTCCTCCATTCATCAGGTTGCGAATGTTTCCTGATCAGACGCAGAACGCTCAAGCTCACAGGCTTTGTTCATGAGCGAAATCACACCCCTGTTTTTAGCAGTCAAGCAATCTCGTGAGAACAAGCAAACATGGCAAGTAAATCTTTAAGAACAATCCAGAAACAGAATTCAAGGACACCGAGTGTAAACTGAAGAACATCTGCCATACAGACCATGTTTTTCACATGAGTTTTCACGTGAGTTCAGCCCTAGTGACTGAAATTTCTTCTGATCCCGATTCCAAGTGAAGAAACATTGATCGTATATCTTAAGAAATGAATAGGAAATGAAACTGTGCCAGTAGCTCAAGATGTGAATTTTGTCCTTTTTAAAGTGGAACTAACACTTCTTCGGCTCTTCTGGCTGGAGCAGAGTGGAGCTCCATTGCTCTTCTGTGTTCCGGTGCAGAATGGTTTGCACTTCCTGTCAGAGCCGCGGCGTGAGGATTGATCTTCCTGTGTGTTCAGCACACCTGCTCCTCACATCCTCCTGCCATCAGCTGATCCTGAACCGTGTACTGCTTGTTTCCTTCTCAGCTTTAGATTCTTACACGGGACACAGTTCATGAACACAGTTCTGCCACTACGCCCCCCAGTTGTCAAAACCCAGAGTTTGAGAGAAGAGCTCCTAAAATATAAAGAAATAATGAAATGGCGAAAGGTTTAGCATATTTTGTCACTTGATATTAGTACATCTAATGGTTCAAAAAGCTTTACCGATGAATCTCCCTCCTGACGCTCCAGAAGAGAGACAGTCCCTCATCCCATTAGATGTGAAGAGAAGACCACCGAAGACCTCGAGAGGAGAGATGGAGGAAGATTCCATTATTGTAGAGGAAGTTTATGGTCGCTGAGCAGGAGGAGAAGGAGAAACCAGCGTGTCTGTTGTGTTCCTCAGACTGAAGCGTGTTACTCGAGGCCGCTCCGCTTCCACAGGATCATGGGAGTTTATTCTGCTTCTGTTGATGGCCTGAAGATGATGTCTGGTTCTTGGTCTGCCATAATGTATGTGTTGTTTTAATGAATGCCTTATTATAAGTCTGTGTTCTGCGGCGCGCTGCTGTCTGCCATGTGATTCCTGCAACCTCAAGTGTCCCGCTTTGATGTTCCTGAAGGAATCTTCTCTCCTTGCTCTGTCACTCTCACACGTGCAAGCACTGCATCTGTTCTGATCTTCGTCAGGTTCAAATTCATTGTTTAAGTTCAGTTTAATTTTCTTGTTTTCAGTAGAATTGGCCGAGATAAGCCCTTACTACACTTGACCTTCTGTCCCGTCTGAACCGTAGCCACCGTGTGTGTGTGTGTGTGTGTGTGTGTGTGGCGAATGGTTAAATGCAGAGCACTCATTCTGATATGGTCCATCTTGTGGCCATGATTGGCAAATACACTTTACGGCACCAAGTTTAATCTCTAACCCAGAAATTAATTATTTGATCAGTTTTGTCATCGGAATTCATTTCATTTGAAGATCGCACTTGACCCCTGGTCGATACAGAACACAAGTGTTGGATAAGATCATTCTGGACTGAGTGTAGAATTCTTAGAATCTCTGCGTGTGTGTGTGTGTGTGTGTGTGTGTGTGTGTGTGTGTGTGTGTGTGTGTGCGTGCGTGCGTGCGTGCGTGCATGTATCAATGCAACAAACGTGGTGAAACTTTTATGATTTTACACAATAATATTCGTATATATTTATGTTTTGTCCGAATCCTTTTTAAAGTCTCATTTCATTTGCAGCTCAAGCTACGGTGGAAGATTTTCAGATCCGACCTCACGCACTTTACGTTCACTCCTACAAGGCTCCCACCTTTTGCGACTACTGCGGGGAGATGCTGTGGGGTCTCGTCCGCCAGGGTCTCAAATGTGAAGGTACGGGACGCTTATATAGTACTTTATCACACACGTCACAACTTTCATATTTATTAACATAAAACAATTGATCAGTATTTGGTCAACATTTATTCAATTTCAAATGAGAAATGTAACAATCCTAACATCCTTAGACCTGATGTCAAGACACACCCACTGGATTGGTGGCCAGCCAATCAGAGAAAGGAACACAGACAAATGTCACTTCAATATGAAAATGTAGAAGCTGTATTTCTTCTGAACGCATGCTTTTGTGCTGTGAACATGGCGAGAACATTCAAACCCACATGCACACGCTAAGAACATGCACTGCACGCAGAAAGACAGTAAACTCCATCTGAACAACCATCTTCAGAGCAGATGATGATACTGATCCGAGACATGAATGCACCGACCGAGCTGAACCCGCTGGGAAAATATTGAGTTTCACAGACATTGTCGTTTCTGTTCAAAGGGATATTTCTGCTGAAAATAAAAATGATCTCATCATTTGTTCTCAGACCAGGATTACACACGTCCTCTCTTCTATACAATGGTGGCTTTTTAAAGTTACCTCCTTTTCTGGAGCACAACAAGCCATTTGAAAGCATTTTGGGTGTTTTGAGATCTACTGTGCAATTACATTTACTCACTTAGCTGTTGCCTTTAGCCCAAAATACTTAAATAGCATTACATATATCAATTAAAGCTGTTCTATTCTTGAAGGTCAAACCCACAGTCTTAAGTGTTGTTGATATATATTCCTGTTGTTTGAAAGAGTATTCGTTGATTTGGTTCCTTTTAGTTTTGTGTTACTATAAAAAAAAAAAAAGTTACTATAATTCACTTTAATTGTATAATTCATTTTTCTTCTTTTTTTTCCCTCAATGGCCATCAGTCCAGTGGGTGTGTCTCACTTTCAGGTCCAGAGTGTCTGTGATTGGCTGCAGTTCCCAATGTCCCAGAAATTAAAGTTGTGGTTTTAAAGATGAGTGAATGATGTGCAGGAATAAGATCTACTTGACCACACGACTATAAAACACATACGGAATTGTGTTTATGGAGATTAAAAAAGTTGTAAGGTGATATAATAACTAAATGCTGAAATTCACATAAGAAAGAATCATGGGAGCAGTTGAATTGACTACTTACAGTAAAGAGCTCCGGAACCAGCTTTGCACTTTCCATCATTTAATCTGGGTTATGAGTGGTTCAGTGCTTCCTAATTCCACCTCAGCCTCATAGACACATACACATATCCAGCACATTCCCACTGATTAACATTCTTTCCACTGGCTCCAACAGACAGAACTGTGTGTGATTGTGTGTCTGTGTATGTGTGTATTCACATGTGCAATACACATTTACACGGTAAATCATGGCATCATTAACCTGGATCAAGGAATAAATCTCTTGGCACGGAAGTATTCTCACATACGCCACCTAGTGTTGGGCACAATCAAAAGTCCTTTGTGATTCATAAACGGCGCGTTAGATATTCGTTTCTGATTCTTTTCTCTTTTTGTCTTCACAAACATTAAACCTTGACTTACAGGTTGCGGGCTGAATTATCACAAGCGATGTGCCTTTAAGATTCCAAACAACTGCAGCGGAGTTCGAAAAAGACGTCTGTCTAACGTCTCTCTGCCCGGCACTTCGCTGTCGGTCCCCCGGCTCTCAACAGAACATGCTGTCCTGGGCCTGGAGGAGGTGAGGACAGTGTCTGCGCTGTTCTAAGCGTGCAGACACTCTGTCTGAATGTGTTTGTGCAGGAATCAAACTGCAAACTTTGGTGAATGTTTTCATGCTCTGAATCATTCACGATTCATGATGATTCAACTAGCTCCTCAAATAAAAACAAAAAATATTCTTAAAGACAAACATTCTGAAAAACCAAACAGAAACAGATCCTCATCAGTGTTGTGTGTTTGACGCAGCAGCGGCCCCATCAGGAGCCTGGTAAGCGCATTCCCTCGTGGAGCGGTCGCCCCATCTGGATGGAGAAAATGGTGCTGGGGCGGGTGAAGGTGCCTCACACCTTCGTCATTCACAACTACACACGTCCCACCATCTGTCAGTACTGCAAGCGGCTGCTGAAAGGCCTGTTCCGCCAGGGGATGCAGTGCAAAGGTGAGCGTTTGTCTGACCTTCCCCTCTCACAGGAAGCGCCTGTCCGTCATCCCGCCTTTCCCTTTCAGACTGCAAATTCAACTGCCACAAGCGATGCGCGTCAAAGGTACCAAAAGACTGTCTGGGTGTTTTCAACGGAGGTAAGATGAACAGTTCCACAAGCAGCAGCACAGAGGATCACGTCAAGCGTACTCTGATGGTCTTGTTCCAGAGCCTGCGAGTCCAGGTCCTGACTCCGACACCACCATGGAGGTGGACATCAGTGACGTCAACAGCGAAAGTGGCCGAGGTCTAGATGAGTTGGAGGAACCCACCACTCCAGAAGATAAAATGTTCTTCATGGACTCCCCCTTCATGGACCGTGAGAAAGACGAAGAACCTGTGAAGACCATCAGGTGCCGGTAGTTCTCTATTAACACTGTTCAGTAGTGTAACAGCCAGAAACCTGTCAGTGAAGGTTCTTAGTTTCTCGGAAACTTCTAGTATATTGAAGGATGTTAACTTTCCCACTACTGGTGTCTGTTTAAATTAATTGAACTTAAGCAAAAAGTTGTATTCAGGTCCTCAGACCATTACAGGAGTTTATCAGTTGTTCAAATGGTGTGTGTCTGTTTGAAGCCCCTCCACTAGCACCAACATTCCGCTGATGCGCGTGGTCCAGTCGGTGAAGCACACCAAGCGACGGAGCTCCACCGTGGTGAGGGAAGGCTGGATGGTGCACTACAGCAGCCGAGACAACCTGGTGAGCTCAGAAACACTACATCAGAAGTGATGATGTCAATCTAGGCCTCATTGTGTTGGTTCGATTGAAAGAGATCTATGATTTCAGTGATGACTTACTGAGGCACTGCTCTGTCTTGCAGAGAAAGAGACACTACTGGAGACTGGACAGCAAGAGTCTCACTTTATTCCAGAATGAGTCAGGAGCCAAGTACTACAAAGTAAGAGTTTATCTCAGGATTCCGAACAATTGTGTGAATGTTTGCGTCTGCGCATGTGATTGGTTGGCAAAAAATCTCGTGGGTGTGTTTTGGGATTGTCTCTATCTCCTGGTAAAGCTTTTCAGAATATGAAGGTTGCGCAGCGGCTAGCGCTGTTGTAGGGAAGTAAAATATGGCACTCTGTGTTTTTTGTTACTCTCGTTTTTTTTACTCTCGTGAGTCGTGTTTCTGCCTGATAAAATGTGCTTTCCTGTGTCTTCATCACGACTGATGTCTGTATAATGTGCAGAAGAATTCCTAATAATGTTTCATTATAAGATCTTAAGAAACAAAATCTGAATTCAGAAATAGAAAGTTGCGATTCAAAAGGGCTTTCATAATCTTTAAATGTAAAAGTGATAATGTATTTTTGCCTGGCATGCCGAGGAAGAGCGAGGCTTTAGACAGAGCCCCTCACCCACGGTCAGATTTGCACATTTGGAAATCATAGTGGTCTTCTTTGAAGATGAAAAGCCTGTTGTTTCTTGGGGTGGGGGGAGAACCACAAGCCCCCCTCTCCCCTCCCCATGTGTGTAAAGTGACCGGCTCGCACACGCCAACTCTTCTCCTGCTCTGCCCTGTAATCATGCCGCTCTTCACAGAGCCCGGGTCACGTGACCTACCCACTGAACCACAAGCACTTCATCTCACGTTTACAGAAGGCCACAAGCTCAGCTTTCGCTCTGATTGGCCGGAGCCACTGTCGTTCCCCAAAACCCATTGAGTTTTGGGGCTGAGCAGAAGCAGGACGCGTTCAGACCCCGGCGCACTGAGCGTGTGGCACCAGTCGCCTCTGATGTTGGAGCTTCAAAGGGGTTTTGAGCTGCAGTCCATGTGTTGAGGAATATCTGAGAGAGATTGAAGACTCAGAAGAGGGACCAATTGCAAAGAGCGTTACCATCAACACGGGAATCTAGATGTGTTGAACGCTGAGCTCTACGAAGATGATGGAATAATTAAGTGATTCTACTGGACTCAGAGAGAAGCTGGAGCGGAACTGTTTAACCTCTGCTGTCTGACCCCCAGGAGATTCCCCTGTCGGAGATCCTGCAGGTGGAGACGGCGCGCGACTTCAGCTGCCTGGCGTCCGGAGGCAACCCGCACTGCTTTGAGATCATCACCTCCACCATGGTTTACTACGTGGGAGAGAACAGCTGCGGCCCTCCTCTGCACATCCACAGCCCTGCGCTGGTGGCCGGGGGCGTGGGGCCGGAGGTGGCCCATGGCTGGGAGAGAGCCATCAGACAGGCTCTGATGCCCGTCCCCGTCACACCGCAGCCCAGCGAGGGGGCCGCTGCAGGCCACAGTAAAGACCACAGTGAGTTTCTCTTCTTGGTTTGTTCTTCATGTTAGCATCTCCAATAATGTTATGGGAGCAGATGGAGAGAACAAGTTCAATAATCCTTTCTTGATTTTATGATCTGGAGCATTTATACGTCATCTATGTATGTGAAGTGAAAAAGTGTTGTTTATACTCAGTGAGGGAATAGATTTCAGATGATTGAGATTAGACTGAGAGTGAAGGCTTGAGCGTTTAATTGTGTTAAATATGACGCTTATTCATATTTATTCAAAGCTGTTTAGTTATGCACACACAATCCAGCTGAAGATTCTCGTAGTTTCACTCACAAATGTTTAGAGCTGAATTTCTGACTGCGGATTGTTCTGTTTGTTTGTGTGGCAGAGGAACTGTCCATCAGCATCTCCGTCTCTAACAGTCAGATCCAGGAGAATGTGGTAAGTGTCTTGACGTTTACACTCAGACATGACTGTGTAATCAAACCCTCTGTTTGACTGCAGGACATCAGCTCAATCTACCAGATCTTTGCTGATGAAGTGCTGGGATCTGGGCAGTTTGGCATTGTCTACGGAGGTAAGATTTGGTTTATTTGTTCTCATTTAAAAGGAAAAAAAAAAGTTTCCAGTATGGGACCAAATTCACATTGTATAAGATGTACTTCAAAACATGTGCACTACTATACACTCATCAGAAGTGCACACAACATTTGACTATACCATATTGGATGAAGCAAGAGCGCTAGATTAACATTAACAGGAACCAAAGTAAAGTCAGCAGCAGATGACCCTACGGGAAATGTTTTTGAGGAAGTAATAAAAATCAGAAAATTGCTGCAAACTTCTGGAAATTATCGCCACAAAATATGTCCTTTTCCTGCAAAGATCACAAAAAATTGTGAAATCCTGGAGGAACTGCGATATTCCTTTTAATGAACATGTGGCTGAACCATAGCTGTTAATCCAGACCTTTTCACCTTAGTCTGTTCAAACTCCAGGGAAACACAGGAAAACAGGCAGAGATGTGGCTATCAAGGTCATTGACAAAATGCGGTTCCCCACCAAGCAGGAGAGTCAGCTGAGGAACGAGGTTGCCATTTTGCAGGTGAGGGTCCATGTGGTAGAAAAAGGGTCTGGTTCATTGTAACATAATTTATCTGTGTAGAATCTGCACCATCCTGGAATCGTGAACCTGGAGTGCATGTTTGAGACTCCTGAGAGAGTGTTCGTGGTCATGGAGAAACTTCATGGTGACATGCTGGAGATGATCTTGTCCAGTGAGAAGAGCAAACTCCCGGAGCGCATCACCAAGTTCTTGGTCACGCAGGTTTGCGGTTGCGTTTTCTTTTGAGCCGTGCAGCCTGATGGTAGTTCAGCTGTAAACATCTGCCTGCTGATGAGGGGAATTGGGCCCCTGTGGGCCACACGAGCCAGAATCTAAAACCTCAGATGCTCTGATGTGGCTAAATGGCAGTTTCACCAGCACATGTTCTTGCTTCAAATTAGTGACGCGTCTTTGTTGAAAACTGTGGAAAGGACATTTTGAACCCCTTTCATTCTCACTCACATTCTGTTAAACATGTCAGTGACACTGCTTTGTATTTTATTTTGATGTGTATTATTTATCTAAATAATCTTAGACTGAAATGTTTTTTGGGCAGTTGGGTATATCTATATCTTTTCATAATTGTGACAATATCAATATTATACATATTAGTGGTGGCCATAAATAATTTTGTATATAGATTAATCATAAAATGTATCTTTAATCATAGCAAATAGACATTTTCCGCATTATCGAAGGTTTGTGTTTGTGATACTTGAGACTGGAAGAATTTTACATCGAACATGGAGCAAATCACTTTGGTCTTGTCGAGATTTCCATCATAAGCTTGTTAAAAATTAATATTCGCCGAAATAACCCAAGCGACTTCATAGCTGAATCCTCGTTAGCACATCATGTTTAACTACACAGTAGTTACAGGTGTGGAGCGTTTTTCTGTTTGTAATGAAACCATGAACTGGTTTGAAGACTCAATTCAATTCAGTGCAATTTCCCTCTAAAATTCTACTTTACTTCTCAGATTCTTGTGGCTCTACGACATCTACACTTCAAAAATATTGTTCACTGTGACCTGAAGCCGGAAAACGTGCTTTTGGCGTCTGCAGAACCGTTTCCTCAGGTGATTGAGCTCTGACTTCCGCTGTCCTCTGCAGCCGTACTAACGCCAGTCTTCCCCTCAGGTCAAACTGTGCGACTTTGGGTTTGCTCGGATCATCGGAGAGAAATCTTTCCGTCGCTCTGTAGTGGGAACCCCGGCCTACTTGGCTCCTGAGGTGCTGCGGAGTAAAGGCTACAACCGTTCCCTGGACATGTGGTCAGTAGGAGTCATCATCTACGTCAGCCTGAGCGGAACCTTCCCTTTCAATGAGGACGAGGACATCAATGAACAAATCCAGAATGCAGCGTTCATGTATCCACCCATGCCGTGGAAAGACATTTCTGATGAAGGTTAGCATGGTATTTTTTAGATTATTATTATGTTCATACAATAGAAAAAAAAACGTCCAAAATAAAAAAAAACGTCTAGGAATAATTTAGGTTCACAAGATGCTTGTTGAGAAGAGTGCTGTTGTGTGTGTGTGTGCACGGTGACTGGTTGAGGAACAATCTGATTGGCTGCTAAGTGTGTCAATCAAATGACTCATTTCATAGCAAGAACAGGTGATCTACATTAGGGTCGTGATGAACTACTGTGGTGTAGTGTCATCTGTATATGTGTTTCCACAGCAACCGACCTGATCAACAACCTTCTCCAGGTGAAGATGAGGAAGCGCTACAGCGTGGATAAGACCCTCAGTCACCCGTGGCTGCAGGTAGGAGGCCACAAGTCTGTTTTACTGTCTGGACCTGAAGCTGAACTTGTCTGTGTGTGGTCAGGACTACCAGACGTGGCTGGACCTGCGAGAGTTTGAGACTCGGCGAGGCGAGCGCTACATCACACACGAGAGCGATGACGCACGCTGGGAACGCTTCGCTCACGAACACAGGCGAGTTCATCCCAAGCACTTCATCATGGCGCCAAATCTCGATGACATGGACGAGGATCCCTAGATGAACACATGTGTCCTTCAGAAGCGCATCCTGACGTGCCGGCACGCCGAGAATCGTCTAAGTGGTGGATCTTCTCTCAAAGGTGCTCAGAACCCCAGCAGTGTTAGTACAAAAGGCATCTGAGCCTACGAACTAGAACGTGCGATTGAAGTACTTGATTCCTTTATGATCTTCTCTTTGTAGTCTGTCTTGTTAGTAAAGCTGAGAAATGACTTGCACTAGGGCTCGTGAGGTTTGGGTGGGTACAGAGAGAAAAGCTTCAGCGAGCTCTTTTCTCTTCAGCGGACCAAAAACATTTTCGTTCTGCAGACTTCATCGACTCAGTCTTATTTATTCCTCATATCAGCGTCTGAGCTCCACTGGGAGAGACTGAAAGATCTGGAAGGCTTTCACCACAGAGAGTTTGTGTTAATGAACGACTCCATTTTTAAATTCTAGAACTGGAACCTGATGAATGGAAGCGAGACTTTATGATGAAGATACGTCAAGAAATGGAATCTGTGGAGAGTCTCGTCCACATGTACTTGATCCGCAGCATCGGAAACTAAAGCCATTTCACCAATTTTTGAAGAATATTTTTCTATACTGCATTTTGAACATCTCGGGTTTATAGTTGTATTTTACTGGTTCATTACTGTATTTTTGTCAGATTTTTGTCGTGGAAATGACGGGTGGTCCAAAGATTGAAAATGACCCTCAGAGTTAATGCAATTAAAAAACAGTGTAACACGTTCACACGTCCACTTCAACGTTTTCCAATTTTAAACCTGATGTGAACCATCTGTAGAGATGCATACAAACAAATCAGGTTTACACTTCTTTCAGTGGTGAAAATCGGCTTTATATATACTATGAACAGTATATATAATGCTTATGTAAGATTTGCAATTTTATAAACAATTGTGATCTAAAAAAAAAAGTGGGACTTACAGTTCTTTATGGTTCTCTTTCCATAAGACCTTCAAGAAAAAGAAAAAGACCTTCCCTGGCACCTTTGCTGGTGTCTCAACCGTTTTCTAGCATCATGTAGTTGACCGATTCTTCTAAATGTCCAGCTTCACTCTGAGCTGTGATGGTGAGGGTACAGAAACCTGCCGTGTTAATGCTGTCAGCAGCAGATCTGAAGATTTCAGTCTGAAGATTGTCGTTCTTGTTGCAGTCACTTTTAAATTAAATTGCGTAATTGAGTGAAGGAACGGCATTATTAACATTTCAAGATTTGTGAAGGAAACATGCTAATTCCAAATGTTACGTGTCAACTTTTCTGGATTACTGTCTGTATTATCTTGTGAAAGTTGAGGGATTCAGACAGCGGAAGATTCGTTTGAAACGCTTTACTGCTTCGAGAAAGCGTTTCCTGTCGAAACGTCCACGTCACTGTCTCCGCAGTTACACTTACTTCATGTTGCCGCTGGATTGGCAAGTGTCAGTGTTTTGTATATTTCAGATAATTCTGATTTAATAAAAAGAAAAAAAGCTGTAAGTGTTCATTCCTGCGGGTTCTTTGGCAAGACACTGACCACACATTAAGGCTGCCCACTTCTCCAGTTTGTGTGTGTGTGTGTGTGTGTGTGTGTGTGTGTGTGTGTATATAACTTTACCGGAAGGGTTTAATGCAGAACACAATTTCAATATGGTCAATATCACCCACTTTGGTCCTTCAGTGTAGGTAAACAGAGAACAGAAAACTGTAATCATTAAATTAAATAAAGAATGTAGCACAACGTAAAGAAATGTTGTCTCACATCGAGTGACTGGAGACCTGTTGACCAGCTGGAAGCTGGAGAGGGTTACCTACGGTCTTCAGTATACGTCCTCATGAAACCACAATTATGACACCAAGAACGCCTGATGTTCTTCTGTAAACATAAGTCCAACATAAAGAAGAATTTAAGATTGTCAGTGTCACAGAATCAAGACAGAATCAAATGTGTTTAATCTGGCCTTCATCGCTGCCCTGACCCTGGATGACTTCACTGACCTCTAGACGCCTCGTTCCTGATCAGACGGGCCCACTATCCTGCACATTGGTCATATGCAAAGCATGACAATATGTACATTCATTGTACCTCAGTTTTTTAATCTGACTTGAGAGAGACTCGACCGATGAGTTTTCTGAGATACAATCATCTGGGGCTGAGAAAGCACTATGTAAAAAAAAAAAAAAAAAAAAACATGTTACTGATATGACACGTGCATAGTGTATGTTCATCCTCAACAACTTTAGAAGGAGGAAGTGTTAAAATAAAAAAACAGAATTAAATTAAAGACAGAAAGAAAAAAACGCCTTCTCGTCTTTAAACTGCACTCACCCGTTGGTCTTGAGTAATTACATCGTTTATAAAGCACAAAAGCAGTGGCCTTCAAAACCACTAGAACAGAAAATAATTGCTTATTGCACAGGGGAAAAAAGTGGTGGATGCCAGTGGTGTGTTGCACGGGTAGAAAGTGACAATCAGTGCGGTTGCCAGTGTTTTTAGGCTGTCTTGAAGGTGTTTATAGAAGGTGTTTACTGATGGCAACAGTGTGAGCAAATGGTGACCGGGGTGATACGTATGATGATGTTCCTTGCTCTGCTGAGGATGCGAGAGCAGGCGATGTCCTCCAGGGAGGGGAGAGATCATCCAGTGATCTTCTGGGTAGTGTTGATCACTCTCTGAAGAGCTTTCCTGTTGGCTGCTGTGCATCTGGCGTACCACACTGTGATGTAGTAGTAGGCTAGGATGCTCTCCACGGCGGCTCTGTAGAAGGTCACCATCAGCTTGTCCTCCAGGTGGTTTCTCCTGAGCACTCAGGAAGTGGAGTCTCTGCTGGGCTTTCTTCACCACCGTCGTGGTGTTGGCAGACCAGGAAAGGTCGTCGGAGATGTGAACGCCCAGGAGTTTGAAGGACTGGACCCTCTCCACGCAGGCTCCGTTGACAAAGTGGGGCTGGGTCAGTGCTGCGTTTCCGAAAGTCCAGCACAAGTTCTTTGATTTTTGTGGTGTTCAGTGTGAGCTTATTCTCTGAGCACCACACAGACAGTCTCTTAACCTCGTCTCTGTAGCCAGACTCGTCTAATACCTGTCAGTCAGTTCTTTTAATGCAGAAAGTTTAGTGATATGTATAGAAACTGACCCTGGAATATCGAATCTAAAAAAAGCTCCATCCATCCATCAACCCCGAGATACTCTGGAAACAACCCGAAAGAGAAGCGGCTCCGGTCCTGCGGTCGTGAGGAAAGATTTACTGATGTGGATTCAACCCCATTCTATAGCTGCTCTGCACTGGAAAACTGGCGAGGTTCGCTTGACTTTACCGAGTACACGGCCGTAATGGAGTCCAGATGCGGTTGCGCGCTCCCGTCAAATGTGCACACAGTAGATCGTTTAAAACTACGAGCTACAATACATGACGTGCAGCTTTAATAAAAAGCGAATCACATGACAAGTAAAACGTAACAGTAAAAGCTTCAAGATCAGGCTGAGATTAAACTAATCTTGTGCAGAAAAGATGCTTCTCCGAGCCTACGATTTATATTCAGACAACAGTCCATTTACCTACCACTAGAGGGCGCCATGCTCATTCACAACAATCTTTCTGGACAAGCAGGTAGGTAGGTACTTTACTTTATTAATCCCTGTGAAAAATTCTTGACAGAGGAAATGACTAATAAATATAACAATGTATATAGCCGTTTTGAACGCAGAGAAATCGCATATTTCTTTCAGTCTCGCACATAATTAAATTTAAATAAAAAAAAACAATATTTATAATTTAACATTCAGTATTTATATTTTAAAATATGAACCTAATTAAAATGTATTTGTTTTATTATTATTTTACATTTGATTTGGTATTTTTTTTATTTAGTTATCATTTTTATGCGTCACCCTTTTAGCATTTTTAATGTTCAAAAGCTAATGACAAAAGCATCTCACTACACTATCTCATGTATACAGTTATGCGTTATGAATGCATCAATCACTCACATACACATAATTATACTCATACACACGCACACACACAATAGAATTACATGCATGTGTTAACCATGTGTGCATGTCCAACAAATGTTTATAAGACAGTTTCCTATTGTTCTGATTGTCTACATTGTTTGTTGATATTTCCTTAGGTTTTCATATTATCCATCTTTCTGCTCTGTTCCTACACTGGACTATCTTATCCTCGTGTGTGTGTGCGTGTGAACAGATGCTGATCAACTTGACATTTCATCTCTTTCTGAAATTGGCAGCGTCTTACGCGGCCGGCTGAGGTTGTCGGCGCTGGGTCAGACTGAGGGTGGTCTGCGCGGCCCATCTCAGGAAAGCATCGAGCGCCATTAAAGTAAACAAACAAGCAAACGCACAGTGTGTACACAGGATCAGATTCATTTGAGGTATGAGACTGATTGCAGGACATCAGCTTCTTTCCCATGGAAGTGAAGCCCCCCCGAGCTCCTGAAGCCCCTCCATCTGTGAGACTGAACTGTGCCAGGCCTGATGTGGACAACATTGACGGCTTTACGAATCAGACAAGTCTGCTGAATCCTTCTCTTCACCAGCTGAATCATCAGGACGCTTTTACCGTGCTTCACTGGTCTTTTGCCCCGTATGGCTATTTTGAGAACAGTGAGACTGTTCACTTTCTGTATTAATGGTTTGACAGACTTTAGTAGAATGGCATATTTTCCAAGATATTGTTGGTCACGTTTTTACCAGACTTTACTGGAACCATGACAGGCATTTACTCACACAGACATCTATCCATCCTATATCTGAACTGCTTTTACGTTTCTGTGTCACGGGGAGTTGGAGCCAATCCCAGCAACTCTTGGCCTGTAGCCAGATCACAATCTGGGTTGGTGCTCAACCACTCAGAATACACACACACACACACACACACACACACACACACGGACATATCCAGACTCCAACTCTTCTCCATGTTTCTGGACAGTTGGAGAAAAGAAACCTTGAGGACACCCATCCTAGCATGAGGAGAACATGCAAACTTCACACAAAAATAAATCTTTAAAGGACAGAGATCTAATCTATCGACAGCTCTATCCAACTGTGCCGCCTGCACACACACACACACACATACTTGTGAGTTGAGATTGTCAATATGGCAACTACGTATATAGAAATTGTGATCTGCATTTAACCATCCAAAGAAGTTACACACACACACACACAAATTGACAGACGCAAATTCTGAAAGCCGTGCTGTCGGGGGGAATTTTGGGGTTCATGTCTTGATCAACTGCCATTCGATCCAAATGATCAAATGTAAACACAAACCTCAAGTGGACATCACATTGACCGCTCCTGAACTCTTAAATAATTATAAACTTAAAAAAAAAAAATTATAAATAATACATTTATAAATCGTGTCAGAAACCTATGACTGACTTGCAGATTATTTCTATTCACAGAAACTTACTTGGTCCTATTTTTTAAGAACATGTTTGGTAGGATTTCACACACAGAACACAGCAGACAGTTCTGCAGCATCTGTCATTTAAACGTCCACTGTACTACCATTAGACAATCTGTGAACAAAGTAGAAAAGTAGACTTTTCACAGACACAAACTTCCAACTGTCCAAAAATTGTGTGATATTTACTCCACGGATGCAGCGTGAAATGTGGATTGTTGTTCTGAAGCGAACTGGACTTTCTTCCTCTGGCCTCCAGCCGAGATGATACGGCTCCTGCAGCTCGGAGCTTGTAAACGTTTCCTGAGGTCAAACGTGTCTGAAAGCCAAAGAGCGTAATGTGGCCACGGCGTAGAAGAGTCAACACGACGTGAGCGATGACCAGAATCCACAAAGACAGACTGGACGGATAGAATGACTCCAGCTGTGCCGAGAGGAATTCCTGGAGCTTCACACCTACTTCTTCCGCGAGAGGGGCCGCAATACACAACCTCTGAAGGGGCGGCCATTGAACTCTCAAGCAAGTGGCAATATTTGCTCACCTGAAATACACACGGCTCTTCTTCTGGACGGGAGCTGAGGCCGGGCAGCTGTGAGCAGAGAGAAGAGGAAGGTCAGGAAGTTTTACTGGGGAACGGCCTCCTGCTGGGGTGTTGTTTATCACCGGCAGTCTCATTGTGTTTTACGGGAGGGAAGGCTATATTTGTCCTGAGCCACGGGAGGCTGATGAGGTGCTAATCTGTTGAGGGTCTGTGCACTGGGGTCTGCTGGTGAGCGGGCGAGCCTGGCCTGTAAAGCCGGGTCTGAATTTATGGGCTCTCCAGCCTGGGCTTCTGTTCATGGCAGAGCAAACACAGGTTGAGCACTGATGTCGGGTCGCTGGGGCTTTGAATAAAAGGCTGCTCATCACTTTCTGCTTTTCTGTAAATATCCGCCATCTGCATTTAGATGGATGTTGGTCTCTGGATTGGGTTTTTACCCAATACAGGTTGGCGGTTTATATGTTGGCAACTCTGCAAATTATATTTAAAGTGTGATGAGTTTATCAATACATTTACAATAATCTGCAACACTGTTTCATGTCAATGTATATATTTACAAAATAAAGGTAACAAAAAACACACTGGTGTTCATTTTTACACACATGCATTTTTGATTGAGCTACGACAAAAACAAAATATGCCTTTGCAAGATCTTATAATATCTGCTAAACTTTGCTAATCAGAGATAAACAGTGACACTGGAATAGTTTCAGTCTGAAACAGCTGATCAAACACGAGCAGAAAATAATTTAATTTAACTTTCTGTTACTTCCATTAAGTTGAACGAGCAAATAAGGGGCAGCGGTATTCTTGGGTTTTGGTTCCGGACATCTATGTGTATTTGACCTTTCTGTGTGATTGTTCTATGTTCTAGACATTAGCTCAGTGATATATCTGCGCTTTTGAAGAGATGGATTTTCAGACTTAAACCGACATGCTCTGTTTGCAAATGTACGCCAAATCTCTGGAATGTTCAGCCAAGCACAATATGAGATTCAACAATCTTCCACCTGTGCAAGTTCTGGGAATTCTAGGTAATATATATAGGTCAGGGCAGCTGGCTTGAGTGGCAGAATTCATCACGATTCATAAGAAATACATTCATTAAGATATAGAGAGATGCCAAACCATTTCGTTTTAGATGTAAGTAGGAACATTTTTAATTGTATATGTTTATTAACAGGTAATTTACGTTGTTTAATGGGTAATTAGTGTAGAACCATTAAAGTTGTACTGGTATTGTCATACTTTTTTGTTCTAGCAAGTAATCTACAGCTGCATTCGGGAACTAGCCAGAGATCTAGTCGATCAGTAGAAGCTACCTGATTATTAAGATCTAACTTGAATAGCAAACCATTTGAGATATAGACTTCACACTGAGGAATGAGATTTGTGATATTGTCTGGTGCTTGAAAACACACAGGAAACTTCTTGGTGATGATGGTCTGAATCGTCCTCCGTTAATCCCAAACCCACTATCACCTATCAGACAGGAATACAGATAAGAAGCTCCTCCGGCGGACGAGGGATTGAGGGAAAATGGAACAGTCAAATGCTTCTGACTGATGTAAAACTGGAACGTGAGTGGTTTCTCAAGCGGCTTTCCGCAGGGTGTTGGTGGAAGGGATTTGAAATGCTTGACTCTGATTGTAAAATGAAAAAATCTAAAGATATCAGAAATCACTTTCTTCCATCTTATACCGCTGAAAAGGCAGCAGGTGATGCGAGAAGCATTTCTAAGTGTTCTGGAACAGAAGATGAGATGTTCCAGAAGGAGCTGCATCTGATCAGGATTAACACTGAGGTTTCTCAGGGGACTTATCACAACTTGCTTTCTTATTCATTCATTCATTCATTTAAAAAAAAATGTTAATTTATCATATTGATAAAAACCCACAACCAACAAACTATACTCTTGATGTGATCCAGTTCACCCAGTGATCCAGTGACTATTTGTAATATAACAATATTTTAAACTAAATCTCAACATAAACAATATATTTAAGTTATTTTGGTTTTTGGCTAAATAACCAAATTAGTTACATTTACATACATTTTTTTATGAAGCAGAATGCTTGTTTGTCATTATTGGTATTTTATTTTGATACAAATATTTTAATAACAACTGAAAACTACTACTTGTCTATTCATCATAGTGAAAGCCACTTGTGGAAAAACACCATTTAAAAAATGTTCCAAATTGAAACGAAACTAGTTGTTGACATGAATGACAAGATGTGCAGGACATAATTCAAATATAAACTGGGATAGCTTGTGAAATAAACCTTTGATGACACATTTCAAATCCAGAAAGTGAATCTCCACAATTTGATGCTTAAGTAGATCAATGACAAGCACATTACCAATTAACTGTCCATTAACGGAATTTTATTTGAACATGCTTAATTCCTGATAATTCGACACGTTAAATTAATTAGTAATGTGAGCTAATGTTACAGTTTTAGGTTGAATTTAAAATGTCAAACTGATGTGAAAATAAACTGGCTTGAAAGGAAACAACCAGATTTCACGCTATTAACTGTGTCTTAAGACATTTTAAATTCAACCTAAAACTGTAACATTAGCATAATAAAAGTAATTGCCTGTGCTGAATGTGTGATGGATGCAAGATCTGTTGTATTTTTGACCAAGACCCCTGAGGTCAACTTACCCCGTTTCTCCATCTCTAGTTGATCTCAATATGTTTCTTTCACTATTGTGCTGCAGGGACACAGGAAACATATTCATGATTTTGTGGTAGTTGTGTTCCAGCGGTTGGGCATTGGATATCCCAACCAGGCATTGCAGATTTGAATCCCGGTCAGGTGTGTTCTAAGAAATGCTCCCAGACACCACTGCTCACTGCTTCAGATTTGTGTGTGTCACCACAGGATGGTTAGGAGCACAGTTTCCTAAACTCCACCTAACCTACCCACATTTCCCCACATTCAAACTTTTCAAATCTGGGAACAAAGTTTGAGTCAATCCAGCTACGATAATCTCTAGAAATTCAGTGGGATCTGATATGCAAATGTACACCCCCACCCCTTCTTTTTTTTCTCATGTAACTTTGTTTGTAATTTCAACCAACTTGTATAACAATAATTTTATGAAAAAAATTTGGTGAGCATATATGCTCGAAAAGATTTGAAAATAAAAAATGTTCCGTAAGTTTCAACATCACTGATGATTTCCCTCCGAATGAAGCTCAGGAACTAGAACAGCAGATTCTATTGTTGTTGAAGAAGAAAAAAACTCTATAGTCTTGAAGACATCTTTATAACAGGGGAAATCTACACACTGTCACCCCGAGAGCTGGAGCAGCATTTCCGACTGATTTTAAAAAGCTCACATCCAACAGAAACACAAACACTCCACGCATGCTTTTCCTCTTGAAGCTGGGAGGCCGTCACCATGTTGATGCTGTAATCTCCGGCTGACTTCAGGCACTAATGTGTTTCTCTAATGGATTGATTTCAGTCAGGCCCGTGTTTGCTCGGAGGTGAAAATGTGTCAGGTGAGTGTGAACGATGGCAGCTCCTGGTCCTCAATCCGGCCTGATGGCGTTGATATTTAAGAGCTCCTCTTCCCACGGGAGCCAGCGTTTAATTAGCATACTGACACTCGTCCCTGGGTTTAATTGCTTTGCCTCGTAATTAAATTGTGTGTTGACTTTGCGGTTCCCTCACTGATGAATGGCGACGGAGGCTGATGCGATATTACATTTTTGCTGCGGCATACATTAAAACAGACGGATTAAAATGAGGGAATTAATCCAAACCTCTTTGTCCGTGGAGGAGCGTTGGTTTGTCAGACATGCCGAAGCATTATGATGCACTAATCTGAACAATTAAAAGATTTACCACCTTGAACCGTGTAAAGACACCGTGTGTTCTGTGGCGGCTCCAGCGTGAAGGTTTGATTCCGCACATTTGGATGATGGACGTGGATTGGCATCTCGTTTGAAGCGTCGCTGAAGGCTTCTGTGTTCCTCTTTGCATCACAAGAGAAGCGTATTGCGGCGGTCCCTGGATACAGACCAAACACAGCACACTCTGTACTCGCTCCCCGGCCAATACTTCTCAATATCAAAACCTGTGTGTTTGAGAAAGTCCTTTAGCCCATTTACGCCACTGTTTGCACCCGAGCCCTTGTGCAATATCGCCCGTACCACCTCTTTGGCTTTGAATGGCATTTCAATGGCAGGCCGAGGCTCTCGCTCCCCCTTCTCTGCTTGTGTGTGTTCCCCGTCACACTACTTTTCAGATTCATTTCCAGGTAAACATGCCTTCGCTGGCCACAAACCTGCAGCCAACAGGGGTTGTCACAGCTGTGGCAGATAATGGCCAGAACAAACTGCTGTGGCTGCGGAATGTTTGCTGTGGCTGCAGAGCGTTTGCATCTTTATTTTAAAAGAAGAAAGATCTGGTTATTAGTTACAGATCATAGGCTTGACCTGTCGACAGCCGAGACGCTGAAACTGTTTTTTTTTTCAGCTCCTCTGTCTGTCTGTCTGTCTGTCTGTCTGTCTGTATGAATGTCCTTCTGTTTGGATATTCATACCATCATCCATCTTATCATCCACCCTCTGCAAGTCTATTCATAAGTTTACATGTTTCTGTTAATCCGCGCATCCATCCATCACATCTATTCTGTTCTCTCTCTATCTATCTATCTATCTATCTATCTATCTATCTATCTATCTATCTATCTATCTATCTATCTATCTATCTATCTGTCCGTCCGTCCGTCCGTCTGTCGGTCTGTCCGTCCGTCCGTTTGTCTATATTGTTAGTCTGTCTGTCTGTCTATTCTGTCAAATCTATCTGTCTGTCTGTCTCTATCTATCTATTCTGTTAGTCTGTCTGTCTGTCATTCTATTCTATTATATCTATCTGTTATTTCTATCAGTATGTCTGTCTATCTATATATCTATCTATATATCTATCTGTCTGTCTATTTATCTGTCTCTCTATCTATCCATCCATCCGTCTGTCTGTCTATCTATCTATCTATCTATCTATCTATCAAAGTCAAAGTTAAAGTCAAAGTCAGCTTTATTGTCAATTTGCCATATGTACAGTGCATACATACAGAAAATTGAAATTTCGTTCCTCTCAGTCCCTAGATACAAACAGATACAAACAGATGACATTCAACATAAAACTTACAAGTACTAAAAGTAAGGTGTCATGGTAATAAAGTGACGTTTGCGTTGCATTTCTATGTAACAGGTAAAGTGACTTGTGAAGAATGGTCATCTATCTATCCGTCTGTCTGTCTGTCTGTCTGTCTGTCTGTCTGTTCACATATACATACTGTACATCTATCTATCTATCTATCTATCTATCTATCTATCTATCTATCTATCTATCTATCTATCTATCTATCTATCTATCTATCTATCTGTCTGTCTGTCTGTCTGTCTGTCTGTCTGTCTGTATCTATCTCTTTTGTTAGTCTGTGTGTCTGTCTGTCTGTCTATTCTGTCATATCTATCTGTTATTTCTGTCTGTCTGTCTGTCTGTCTGTCTGTCTGTCTGTCTGTCTATCTATCTATCTGTCCTACAGAAAAAGTACTTTGTGCTTCAAAATTTGGAATGTGGTTTTTCCATTAAATGTTCAGTTTCTGTAAATAGCCTTTAATGGCATTTTACGAAATTACAAAAAAATATAAAGATGCATCCGATGCATCATCCATCCATCCACAGCTTGACCTCTCGACGATCTTAAAATGAATTCTTAGCAACAAAAAAAAAGAAAAGAAAAGAAAGAAGAGAAAGGAGGTCAGTGTTTAGTGTTCCTGTGGCAATATTTGCTGAGAATACAGACCCTAATGTAAGAGATTGTGGAGAATCACCAAGGCGCCGCCCACAGCAACACATCATCACAGAGAGGAAATGCTGCAGGAACCTATAGAGCCAGGGACCGAACCATCCCCACTCCAGAAAAACCATCAGGCACAAAGTGTCCAGAAATGCTCCAGCGTGTGTGTGGACTGTGACCTTCAACACTGCACCACTTCTATTAATATTTAACCTCAAACTAAATAATCAATTGGAACACTACAGAATTCAGATTCACCTCGTTGCAAATAAATATGCATACATATGGAAGGACAAAACAGAGCACCAAACAGTCTTTAGTTCTTTAGTTATTTGATTCACTCCTTCACATTCCTGAAGGAGCGGGTATTAGGACGACTCTGTCTCAGCTTGCAGGCGTGTCTGTTCTTACAATCAAAGCTGAAGGGATTTCAAGTCTTATTAGACATTTCTGTAATACAACTAATAGTAGCATTTGAAGTAAAACGTTGTTGTTCTGTAGAACAGTGAAATAAAGAACATTTTGTAAATATTTAAAGAACAGTTTTTATTGTTCGTACATGTTTTTCAGCAATGCTGAGGATGAAGAGGACACACTTCTAATATGCTAAAACATGCTCATCTGTTAATTAAAGCAGGGTGAGAAAGCACTGAGGCAACATTTAGCTTATGACCTATTTTAATTGTACATCAAGTTTATTCGATCAGTTAAAAAAATGAAGTGGTGAAGAAAAAATGTCTTTGATTTGACATACGACACAAATCGTTGACAAATTATATTATGTTTAGATTTGTCATATACGGATAGTAGTTGACAATTAGGCCATAGAGAATCCATGCCGTTATCGGTGAAAAAATTGATCGATTGTCATCGAACTTATTTTTTTAACATTTCAGAATTAAACTGTGCGTTTACATCGTATTCGCTAGCAGATCGTCAGTTCTTTGTGTAAAAAATCATTTTTATAAAAAAAATATACGAGATTTGCGCTTTTGAACAATTGCGTGTTATCTTGAAACATTTGGATAAAATTTAACCAAGAGAGGGCGCACTTCTCGAGAACACACGCGCGCGGACTCAAATGACCACTGCACTTATCCTGCACGAACGTGACGTCTCACTCCTCGGGTTTTCTCTTCTACTCGTCACTGTGATCCGAATATCGTCTGTTGATCGTCAAACACACAGTATAAATGTTAGGCTGCTCTGTTTAATGAAGGCAAATCTCGCTGCGGAACCTCCAGCAAACTATTACTGACAACAGTAAACAAAAACAGTATGTGTGTGTTACACATACGTGTATACATATTTATACACACACACGCGCGCGCGCGTTAGATAAAACGTAGGGTGTATCTGTGACTGTGTCGGTTATATATGCATAACACAAATAGGATATAAAAAATAAATAACAAATAGATAAATAAATGCTGAATTACCCCCCCCGGGACCGTTCGTGAAACGGGTGCCGGTGTCCCATGTACTTTGTGTGTGTTTTATTTCTCTTTTCGTCGCCCCAAAACTTCTATCGCTCATTCTCTTGGAATACAATGAGATTAGAACATAATGACTCTTTTCAAACGGGGCTGCTCTTTTCAAGCTGCGCAGGTGTACAATAGGGGGCAAACGGAGAAGTCTCGCGCTTAGGTGTGAGCAGATTATTCAAATAGGGGCCGAGTGAAGCCGTAGGGATTGGAGGCTCGGCCCGGCGCAGAGCGTTAAGAGCCAGAAGCAGGCGTCACTTCAGCTGCAGTCATCTCGGATACACACATCTACACACACACACACACACACACTCACACACATGCGCGAGCCCTGACAGGAGGAGAGCGCGACGACGACACGAGTGTATCCCGTGCGCCCCGACAACCACACTCGGCTGCCAAAGGACACACACCAGCAGCATTTCTCGAGTGGGGAAGCGCTTTGAGAAGTAGACGGAACTTTTTTTCCAGGATGCTCGGTGCTGTCAAGATGGAGGGACACGAACACGCCGCAGACTGGAGCACTTACTACGGAGAGCCCGAGGTTGGTAACTCACCTAAATAAATATATATAAAGCCTATATGTATTTTCCCGTCCTCGTCGAAATCTGAACGGTTTTATACAACTCAATATTAGCCCAGAGATAATATTAACTTTGAGATCAAATATTGACTTGAGGCGCCTCCAAATCCTCCCCCATCATCATCGTCATCTCCGACGCCCAGACTGTCCTAACAAAGTTGTACTTGACATGCAACGCAAACTTTAATTTACAGGTATCGACAAACAGATGGATAGAACATTCAACTCTCAACGTCGTCTTTCGTAAACGAAATTCGATGCCTTTTGGGCGTATTTGACTGTAAATGTCAGATTGTAACGGAGAGACGATCGTCGAAAAACGTTTGCAATGTTTAATCAGACGGAGCTAAACGAATGACTACGGAATTAATAATAAATCAAATCAATTTCTTTTAAATATTATTTTGTATTTTATATACATTTTATAATTCGTTTTAAATTATTGAATTTATGTAAAATGTTTATTTCCTTTATTTACATTATATTAATGAAAAGATATCCAGGAAGAAAAAAAAAACTATACAAAAACTGATTCTATATCGTTCCCTGTGTGTTCTAATTCCAATCTTTCAAACCCGCTCTTTCTTGTATATTTTTCCCGAGTACGTGCGAACGGGTTTTAATGCGCACTTCTAATTTTTTCTTTGGATTATTTTACAGTGTTACACGTCGGTCAGCAACATGAACGCCGGCTTGGGAATGAACTCGATGAACACCTATATGACCATGTCAGGAATGAGTTCGACTGCGAACATGACAGCTGCTAACACTATGAACATGTCGTACGTCAACACCGGCATGAGTCCCTCGATGACAGGCATGTCCCCGGGCGCGGGGGCGATGGCGGGGATGGGTGCGAGCATGGCGGGCATGAGCGCAGCCTTGAGCCCCACCATGAGCCCCATGACAGCGCAAGCGCCCTCCATGAACGCGCTGAGCTCGTACGGAAACATGAACGCCATGAGTCCCATGTACGGCCAGTCGAACATCAACAGGTCTAGGGACCCGAAGACCTACCGGAGGAGCTACACGCACGCCAAGCCACCATATTCTTACATTTCTCTAATAACCATGGCCATCCAGCAGTCACCCAGCAAGATGCTGACCCTCAGCGAGATTTACCAGTGGATAATGGACCTTTTCCCGTTCTACAGGCAGAACCAGCAGCGCTGGCAGAACTCCATCCGCCACTCGCTGTCGTTTAACGACTGTTTCCTTAAGGTCCCCCGTTCTCCAGACAAGCCGGGCAAAGGCTCGTTCTGGACCCTTCATCCCGACTCCGGGAACATGTTCGAAAACGGCTGCTACCTGAGGAGGCAAAAGCGCTTCAAATGCGACAAAAAGCTTTGCAAGGAGCCGGGCCGGAAGAGCTCGGAGGGCGGATCCAACAGCAGTTCGGAGAGTTGCAACGGGAACGAGTCTCCGCATTCTAACTCGTCCGGTAACGAGCACAAGAGATCCATGACTGACATGAAGCCGGGTCAGGGTCTAAGCCCTGACCACGCGCCCTCACCGACCTCTCAAGCCCAGCATCTCCTCGCTCAGCATCACTCGGTTTTAACGCACGAAGGACACTTGAAGCCAGAACACCACTATTCCTTCAACCACCCTTTCTCCATCAACAACCTCATGTCTTCGGAACAGCAGCATCACAAAATGGACCTAAAGACATACGAGCAAGTAATGCATTACGGTTACGGTTCCCCGATGGCCGGCGCGTTATCCATGGGCTCTATGGCCAGCAAAGCGGGCCTGGATTCACCGGACACATCTTATTATCAAAGTGTGTACTCCAGGCCCATCCTGAACTCTTCCTAAATTCTACTGAACTTTGAGATAATTTGTACATTTGTAAAAAAAATTGTGTAAATGTCTTCTGATTTGTTTTGAGGCGTTTCTCGTTCATTTAGATGTTCTTTAGTCATTAATTTGTTGACAATGTGACGAACTCTTCGAGATGGCTTTTGAAAACGGACCAAAACCACACAGCGAACAGACTGAGTCATTCAATCACTTGTGTAAACTTATTTATGGCCTGTAAATGTGTATTCTTGTAGTTGGAGACAAGAACAGAATCTATATTAAAGTGTTATTTGGAATACTTTTTTTCTCTTTCCCTGTTGATTTCACCAGTTGTGTTACAATAAACAGCAGCAACAACAATACATTACACTTGTACATTAGTAGATTATAATGCATTATATGCTAATACATTATCAAAACATATGTTGGATTAATGCAGGTGAACAAACCCCCAACCACATAATGAAGAGCAAATTGGGAATTATGTTTTTTTTTTTTTTTTTTAAGATTTGTTTTTAACATAATAGTGATCAAATGTAAAAATGTATATTTCATGAAATAATTTTCAAAACCGGATTAAACATCATATAAAATACGCAACGAACTGATTAACAATAAAGCCACTTTTTAAAAATAAAGAAATGCAAATTCGATTATTTTAGTCAATATATAATAGCAGCATTTTAGCATCTAAACAAGTCAGAAAAGAAACATTCTATTTCAAATGTGTAAAAAAAAAAAGATTACGTTTTGAGTAAAAGCAATTCCGTAAGTGCGTGTGTGCGTGTGCGTGTGCGTGTGCGTGTGTGTGTGTGTGTCATACACAAAGCATTTAATAAAATATTAACGGATCTTTTTTGCACACCATTTGTTAGCATGTATTAAATTTTTTTTTACATGTATTTTGTAAATGTGTTCTGTGTCGCGTATCGGAGTGTGTGTAGCTTACTTATGGTTTACAAAAATATGTCGGATATCTCTTCGTGTGTGATAATAGCGAAACGTTTAAATTAACCATATAAATCAGGAAAAGATTTAGAATTTGTTTAAAATAGCCCCCGGCACAGTGAATCAGCCCTGGTAACTAGAGTTTTATTCGCTGAAAGTTCCACAACTGAACCCAATTTTAGAATGTATACAGAATAATATACACAAAAACAACACGACAGCAGCAGCAGCAGCAACCACAACAACAACAACAACAACAACAACAACAACAACAACAACAACAACAATTAATGATAATAATAAAGAGATGGTCAAGAATGATACAACATTCAAAACGCTCACATCCGGATCCATCGAGACAGTGTGGAGAATCTCTCTCGATTAATACCGGAAGAAAAACGTTTAACATCTTTTCTTTTTAAATGGCATAATCTAGAAACAAACAATACGCCCAACCACGGAAAGCGACAATAATGATGAAGGATGTGTACTTGAACACTCAAATCGTGAGTGTAAAAAAGCAGGTCACTTCTGTGTAAAGTGACTTAGAAATTAACTTGAGATTCTCTTCGTGGTATACGAGATACTTGACCATTTTATATAGCCCAGCATTTGATCGATATAGATCCATCTTTTTTTCTTTTTTTAACTACAGGGACAGCGAAATCTTTGCTTTGTTGCTAAAGTCAACAGAGTTTGAGCTCAAATAAGCGCAGGAGAGCCTAACCGCCCCGCAGAAGCACCGGGAGAGGCTGCGGTTCCGTCGCACGCGCTGCAGGTAAAGCTTTCGTTCCGTTAAAAAGCTGAAGGCTTCTAGCGTGTCGCGCTGATTTAACGCGGATTTGCGTGTTTTTTATTTGATGGTAATCAGGTGGAAGTGAAGTGACCTCTTCTGCCGACTGTCAGATGTTGTTCTGTGATTGATGCCGGTGATACACGCGCTTGTACGTCGATCGCTTGAGATTATTTGAAATGAAGAGAGAAGAGAAAGCATATGCAAACGTATTCTCTAATTCGACACGATGGAAACAAGAAATGTGAACAACCGAATTGTTACTAAAAATATCGCTTATTTAAAAATGCCATTTATTTCAAAATCGTCATGGATATTTCGGATTCTCGACGTGTTACACAAAAAATCAAAATCACGACTCAAACCCATTTTTTCACAGCTTCAGATTGAGACAAAAAACATACTTGAGCCAGATCGCATCTGAAAATGTGAGTATTATAAAACAATTTATAACGCTACAAAACATTCAACAATTTGATGTATATTTACGACCAACAGTTAATAGATGATATATTTTTTGCAAATGTATTTTATTTGTAATAGTGCAATGCATACCAATTCTTAACGAATGCTTAACATTTTTTTACGAGCTGGAAAAGAAAAGAAAATGCTATTTTTAAATGAATAATTACAGTGCTCAAGTGATCAAATGAAACTTCAATAAAATATGGCCACAAATTAAAACGAAAAATGCTGCAGTGGCAATTAATTGTTCTCTTTTAATAATTTGTTAAAACCCAAGCAAATGAAACGGTCGAATTAGCACACAAAATGTATCTTGATAAGAAACAATTATTCAGACTTCAATGTGTGTAATTGCTTCATAATTTGTGTGTGTATTTATTTATTTATTTATGTTTTATGTGATTAATGTTCATCTTTGTTTTTCCACACACTGATTTACAGTTGGATTTGTTATTTTTTTCTGCTTTCCATGCAACGCATTTTTACATACGTGTAAATTAAGTGTCATTGACATGTCTTCTCCACTACACCTACTGCTCCTGGAACACCCAAGTGGAGCCGGTCTCCTGGGAGACCCGCGGGACACCCATCTTACAAGCTGTAATGCCGCTTAACCCATCGCTGGGGAGGGACCGTCCACTATCCCGATTCAAGCCCAAACACTCTTAATCCTGCTGCTGTCCCACACTATATTAATACACCACACAGCCACCTAATCTTCGAAGTTAGAAAGGCAGTTCCACTGCAATGTGCCTATTACAATGATCATTTTATTTTTTTGCAATAAGCTTAGTCCTATTTGTAAAAAAAGAAACAAATTTGAAAAAAAGAAAAACAAAGTACTAGTAATCAAATTATTTTCAGTTATACGTAAATGAAATGTTTAACACAACGAATATCTAAATGACAAAATTGTAAAAATATAAAATTATTTTATTTTTATTGTTATTATTGTTATTGTTATTGTTATTGTTATTATTATTATTATTATTATTATTATTATTATTATTAGCGTTTTCATTGTGCAATATGTTTTCCTTGTGCATTATGTTGTTATTATTAGTACATTAAAATATAACTCTAATATAATTTTTTAACTAATACAAGCGTAATTTAACATAAAAATTTCAAATATATTTAAAATACTAAGAAGTCTATATGGTTATAAATATCCAAAAGCAACATATTGACAATGGCTTGTTGAAAAAATTTGAAGTCTTTTTTTAAGCTTTAAAATATTTAATTTTTTAATATTTGTTTAAATGTATTAAGTCTATTAAAAACACCTTTATAAAATCTCTTAATATTAATCCTTCAATCCTTTATAAATCACGTTGTGAAGGGAATTGCTTAATCTGTGAATTGTATATAAGATTCAGCTATAAAAGAAAAATATTTGTGATTATTAGTTTATTGAATGGATAGTGAATGGATACTAATTTGATACCTATACGTTTAAGAAACAATATATACAGTATATATACACTGTGTATGTGATTTGAAACATTATCTCTCTAAAAAGTTATCTTGAATATTAACTTTCCAAATGAAATAGGTGGAGTCAGATTAGATGTCTACTGCACATCAGTTTCCATGAATAAAGCGGAAGTAGTGAAGGAGTGTGATGGTGGTCAAGCTGTTCTTGCTCTTCCAGCAGCTTGCTGGGAAATTCCGGCACAGACTTACACACCAAACACATGGAGAACTCATGTGCAATGCCTTTAGTTTAATAATTTAACACAGCACAGTTACCAAGTATTTGTATAAAAAAGATAAGATTCCTTCATTCTTTCATGGCTGCAATCATGAGGTTATTAAACAAAATATATGCAAAGTCGACTATGGTCAGCACAGGAGCATCAGCACACACGTGCACGCCTTTGAGATCACAGAAGTCACCGATGTTTCCCGTGGTCAAGAACTTTGGCTAAAAATCCAAGTCACCAGGAAAGACACTTGACTCATTAAATCTTAATAAAAGCAATAAACACAGATGCCAGCAATTCATTCAGACCTCCAAACCAATCTCCATTTCTCAACAAAGGCAAACAAGCCCAGATGCCCCAGCGTGATTCCCTGCATAACAAAAGCAAATCAGATTCTGTCCTGCATGTGTTCCCAGAGCTGGAAATGTAAAGGCGACGGGTTATTCCGAGACGGAGCGTGTCCAATTTATAGTACGTGAGAGGATTGTGTCACAGAGGTGATTTCTGCATTTTGAGGACATTGAGAAGCTTGTAGTTTGAAGAGTGATGAACGGTCTCATGCAAGATTCATGAGACTTATTTTTTCCTGAGCATTTATGGAGACGTGAGGAAATCCGGCTGAAGGATTTCTGTAGTGACACAAAATAAAGACTGAGATTCATCAGTTTATCTCCAGTTTCTGAAGGAGCCATAATAGGGACAGACTTCTTTTTCTTGCTTTCCTGAAGCTGGATCAGTGTTGTTACCTTAACTCATCGCCTCCCTGAGACTGCTTTGTATTGTACAATACAGAATAATCTAAATAATCTATTAAAATATACATTTAAAACTAAACATTTAAATGTATAAAAATAATTGTACCCGTAATAATTAATGGTTATAAGTAAAAGTTTGTAATTGTTGCATCCAGGAGATTACAGTAACTGTGCAGCTCCAGTTAGCATGAACGTTTTGAGGGAAGATTTTTTATTAAACTGCACGTAAATACTTTGCAGGATTTTGAACACAGTTTCCAGAGATGCAGCAGCAAGAGCTCTGTCAGAACCCCCGCCTTAGCCGAAGAATTCATAGACCCCGTCTTAAATGGAGCACAGCCTTCAATTTAATCCAGTATAAATGCATTTATCACCAGAGATTAATGCCTGTGCTAGCTGTTAAGAAGGCGATGCTCGGTTTAAACAGATTATTCTCAAACGCTACAGAGTAGTGGTCCCCTGACGTTTAACCCCTCTCCACATCCTCAGAACAGGCGCTTTAATTCAATTTCCAGGCCGATCAAGAGCTGCTTTGTTATGGAGGCTGATTTATTATCCACTGCCAGACACCATCACACCACCACAATAGTCTCAATTAGAGCGTCGACGAGTGCATCTCATGCCAATTAACTGAAAACAAAAAGGAACGTGAAGTCACGAATCGCTCACAAAGTGGTCATGAAAAAATCAAACCGTATTAGAGATATGCTGTCTCTTACAAGAACTTTACCGTAGGCAATTCTCAAGGCATCTGTCTGTAAAACCGCTATCATAACTGTGTACGAGGGGTTTGAAGAGGCTCAACACATCAACGAGGTAGATCTTCACAGAGACCGTTCCACCACCAGTGTAAACCAATCCCCATGCAAATCATCTGCTGCCCTTGTGCATGCAAAACACAGCCTGCTGAATTGCTGAGCCCACCGGGCCTTTCCGGCAGTGAGGTGTGGACATGCTCATTTCACCGAAGGTCTGATCTCATCTCTAAAAAAACATGTTAAACACAAAAGCCATTATTGTCTAACAAGCAGGAATTTGATTAATAGCGGTTACACTGTTATAAAGTAGCAGTTATAAAGTATCAGCAAAAAAAAGTCAAAATGCTTCATGTCTTCTTTATGCATACATTGCAAGTAACTTTTTTTCAACGATGGAAAAGCAGCTTGTGATGAACTTGACTGTGGGTGTGTGTGATCAAGGCAGCCAATCAGAACCCTCACAGTCAAACTACATCACCAGTTGTGTTCCGCTCCGCCCTGCAAACACACACCATCCCTGCAATAAAATCTGCAGATTTGTTTGAAGACCTCTACATTGACCTCGCCACAGAGACACAACTTTTGGTTTGAGACACATAACCATCTGAAATGATATAATCTATAATAATATGTAATTTTTAAGCAAAATAGTTGTTCACAACTAGGACAAAACAAATCAAAAGATCAAAATTGTGATTACCGACATGATTGCCATTTATCATTTGTAATCCTTAAATTTCCATATGTCACACAGATCCAGCTGCAAAAACTGTTCAGAAACCCAATAATCTAAAGCTATCTTTTACCTCAGGTAGGTTTTGCTTCTCTAACGCCATGTACACAAGCGTCTGTCACACTGAAAGTGATATTCGCTCTCACAGCTTAAACCTGTAGTGAGAAAAATTTTCTGACGGACCCCACAAACTTAAACATCTGTTGTGTGGTTCAATGTTAGAAGCACAGACGACCTCGATGAAGCTGCAAGAACATTTTGTCCAAATCCCGAGGACCATCATATGAGACGCATCATAAATGATGGTGGACGAGCTCGGCCCAAAGCGGAGACCATGATTGCTAGGAAACATGTCGCTGAACAGTTGGCGATAAATGTAGTCAGCCCCCTCCGCGGCTTAAAGCAATTAATTCAGGCACCCTGACATCAACTCTCCAATCCTCTGACAGCTTGGAGCCCAAATCAAAATGCTAGTTCTCCTGGGAACAGAGGAAGATAGCCGGTTCTTTTCTGGACTGTTTGCTCACTGGGCCCGGGAGCAATCTTCCCTGCCGAATGAAATGCAAGGACACAAACAATGTGCCGAAGAGAGAATGGAAGACGGGGAATGAACAGTTTGGACTATTTGCTCAGCAGAAGGGCAGTCACAATAGCCGGCCCATAGCTTTCCCATGCATCAAGCCTCTTAGTCTCAGCGCTCCTTTGTTGGCGGTTTTCGTTCAGATAAGAGTCCAGCTGCCCCATGTCTTTAAGTCCTATTGTACCTTCTACTGTATGGTTATTTAGATACTTTTAGATGCCTTTTCAAAAATGCGTAAACAAACACGATTATGCGGCGCATTAGGCTTCTATCTGGGCGATCTGGCTTCACCTCCGCATGTGTGCCCGTTTAGCAGTGATGGCCCGTGCAAAAGAGAGGGTCAAGATGGCAGCTGAAGGACAAAAAGCCTTATCTTGACAAGTGGAAGGCTTCTGGGACCGAGCCGCATTTGGGGTAATTATAGTTCTCTGATCTCCGACATATTCACAAATAAGCCAAAAGAAATGATAAAAGATCAAGTCAGAAGATGTGACGGCTGAAGGAGAGCAAATACATCGAGGAAATTACCTCCTGCTTCCCCACGTTCCTGCGTAACTTTCACTCGAAGCAGAACACGTCTGTCATAAGCGGCCGTGATGATGTGACGCTGTTGATCCTATTATTAACTAACAGCTCAGCCACGTCTCCCTGGAAACCATCACTATTAACTACTTCATTTGTAAAGTACGTATCATTAGTAATTTATAGAACACACACACACACTATAGATATAATATATACAACTCGACTTAATTGAGCCGCTGCTTTATTGGGAGAAATCCCTAAATCCAAATCATACCTTGTAAATTTGAGTCGCTTAATTGAGGAAAACTGATCGTGTCACAATTATTTTTTTTATTCTTGTGTTTTTTAAGCAATTTAGCAATTTAGTTTTCCATGAACAGAGTATTCACATGTGTGTGTGTGGTGTGTGTGTGTGTGTGTGTGTGTGTGTGTTTGTGTGAGAGTGTTTGCTTCTGTGTGTGTGAATGGGAAAGTGTGTGCATGTGTGTGTGTGTGCATGAGGGTGAGTGTGTGTGGGATGGAGCAGTCTCATGCTTCACTGATGGTAAAGTAAAGCTCTGTTCATGGCTTTTCAGCACTTCTTTAAGTTGCCACCACTGTGTAATTTATGGGCGCTGAGAATCTCAGTGTTGAAACACGAGCACAGAAACAGCAGTGAAGAACTGACTCATGTCAGATGAAAAACACAAAATCCGAGTGATTAGCAAGCACCGGAACATGTCAAGGATACGGCTATGGGAACACACACGAATAAAAACACACCCTTTCACACACACATATTCTTTTGTGCTTTATGATGCGAAATGTAGGTAAGATTCAAAGAAATTGGGGTAATACAATTGTGAGCTTAATGAAGTATCAAAAACTATTGGGTTTAATGTTACAATCAATAACTGATAAGGTTAATAATTGTACTAAAACTTTCAGGATAATATTCTAAATATTAATGTACAACCAAATTCAACAAAGACCAAAGTCGACCAAATGTATTTTAAATACAAACTAACAAAAAGTTACCTCATTCTAAAATCTGTGTTCTTAAAAGATTGATGAAATATTTTGTTTTAATACATCCTGATTTAAATGAACGTATTATTATTATTATTATTATTATTATTATTATTATTATTGACAATAATAATAATAATAATAATAATAATAATAATTATTATTATTATTATTATTATTATTATTATTATTATTATTATTATTATTATTACCATAACAATAACAATATAATAATATTGAAGTTCTTAAATTATAGTTAAATGTGATTAAAAAAATAACACTAACACATTTGGATGAATGTTTGTTGATGTTTCTGACGGCTCAGGTTCACAGATCCAGTCTCCAGGAGACACACAGATAAGACACGGCCACACAATGTCCCGCACCAGGTCTCGTTGACCGGTCCATGGCACCAGTCAGGTATGCCAGCAATGTTTAACTAGCTATTCATCTTCTACCTGCTGCTGGTAAACAGCAGCTTTGTTTAAAGCTCTGGTTAGGGCCTTCGCTCTGACTCAACACATCAACTATTTATTTCCCCGCCGACTCGGCTCAGAAAATATGCTTCTTTATAATCCCGCTTCATTATTCCCCTGACGTGAGCGCTGTGGTAATGCATCTGTGCACGTGGGTGGGACGCGGGAGTCTGTTGAACTAGTGATTCCGAGGTGACCCCGTGTTCCCGGCCCTTATCGCATGCATCCAGAGTGAACAAACAAGCCGCAGAGATGTTTCAGGTGTTCTTCACCTTATCCCAACCGTCTGTCCATCTGAGGTGATGTTTAAGCAAAAAAAAGTTGATGTTCTGTATTATGATAAAACTATAGAATGAAAATTATAAAAACCGGACCAATTACCTACCAATTAACCACCAGCTAAACCATGGTTATAAAATTATTATTTATGTAGAATTATTCTAAATTCTTAATATTCTTAATAATTATTCTATTATTCTAAACTTTTCAGAATTATTCTTGTTTGTGTGTGTCCATAGACAGAGAATGAAAAAAAGAATGAAAAAACAAATAGAAGAGGCAGAGCCAAGAAAGGCAACCAGCTACATTTGAGTGACTTCTCTTTAAAGGCAAAACTTTAAACCTAAAAGAAAAACATCTGGAAAAAGATGCATCAACTCATATTCTGGAGATGAGATTCTATTCATTCATCCTCAACAATCAGTTGTTCAGTCTTTGACAAAAAATATTGACACTTTTTTGAGTAAAATATTAACACAATATTGATATTTTTCATTTTAAATTCAAAACCTAAAACCCTTTAAACAGTAAACAGACAAACTACACTGTAAACGAGCAGGATTTGGGATAAAACGATAAAATGAGGTTCTTGAGGAAAGTGAAATAAGAAACGTAATGAAGAATTTCTTCATTACAAAAAAAAATTATTCTGAATGAAGCACAAGGACAAGCCTGTGAGTTACTGATCTCTGCATACACAAATTGAACCTGCAGATGCGCGCATACTTAAATGGGAGATGGGTACTTAAGAAAGCCACGCCCGTTTGTCAAAGAAACAAACCTGAAAAGTCACAGCGAGTCTCTGAGAAATCAACTCGAAATAAAATGCCTGCTGTATGAATGACACCATCGTCTCTGTTCAGTGAGATTCAATCTTTCAAATCCAGCCGCTTCCCTCAAGTCAAACGCAAAAAACCTTCAAAACACAATCCAGGACACGTTTAACCAATAAATCTTGAACTTAGAATAATAAATTACACACATCTAACTGAAATGCGCACTGAAGCGGGTGGAATTACAATCCAATTCTCTTTTCTCTTTAGGGGCCCTGACCTCCTCTGTTGGGACACTTACTTGACAGCTAGGGTTCCAAAAGCAAACTCCTACTTAATTCATCATTAATTGAACAAGCTGATGTAAAATGTGATTTGAAAATTTTAAGCTTGAAAGTTGATAAAACCTTGAGTTCACACGTGATTGGCTGTTACCCCTCTGCCCTGGACTGGAGGGTCAAATGAGGGGTCACTCTGAGCAAACTTTGCCCCCCTCCCCCGTGCAAGGGTCAGGCCATTTCTGCTGCTCGTGCTTTAATGTGTGCTTGGTGAAATGTTCAGAACCTACATTAATCACACACTTTCTGTTTTAGACCTGAAGTGATCTGCAGTCAAGTCATTTTGACGTGCTTCTCCATCACAGCGACTCGTCTCTCTCCACGTTCACCTGCATTTACCAAAGCAGGTCTGACCTGGAGAGCTAGAGCGAGATAACATTCACGTCTGCAGCGTCAAGAGAAGCCTGACATTAATGATTAACACTGCTAAAAGCCCCTGCTTTTGTATTCCCATGGTGCTGGGGCTATCTGTCCATCATGTGACCTGCACGGAGGAGATTGGGCGAGCGAGCGCAAAAACAAACACAGGTGTTTGGGCTGGAATCGCCGCTGCTGTTAGGGACAACAGCAAACAGAGAGTGCCATGTCTCCGCCCACACCGGCCAGACAACCAATCAGAGTGGATGGGGCTCTTGTCAAAGTCTGCTGTTAATTGGCCAAAACTTCAAACCCCGCTTTTATTTGGCACAGTGGAAAAGCATGATAAAAATAGCCATAAACCTGCTCTAAACATCATTCATAAAAGAATCGTATGGCAAATATTTGATTTTTGTGTTTAAATCCCACTTATTATGTGATACTTGGTTATTGTGTTACTTGGTCAGACTGATCAGACTTGTCAATTTAAATTTGTTTTTATAAATATATTAAAGTGTTTTTAATCTCTCACGCCTTAGACAAGGCACAAATCAACTCCTATTCCTTGTCATGTCAGGCCTGTCCACTCTGACTCCTCTCTGCAGAGTTCTCCAGCTGTCTCAGATGGGATGGTTGCTATACCCCGGTCCATCTCCTTTCTGGATGTTTAGTGTACAGCGGCAAGGTTTAGGCAGATCACAATGAAGAGCTACTTGAGTTGACTAGTTTATTTCAAAATTTTGACAGAGGCAACCAAATGAGTAGTCTCTTCCGTGTAAGGTGAAGTCAGTTACTAGTGCAAGGGAAGATTTACCCTCCGGTCTGATTTCACTCTCGAGACATAGAAGCTGGATCGGCCTTTAGAAAAGCACACAAGCAAATCTTATTGACGACAGAGACAAAACTGATAAATCAACATGACTTTGAAGTACAATACATTCGAACAAAAATGAAACAAAAAAAATACATATCTGATGTTTTTATTGTCAATAGATTTAACAGAAAATTTCTTAGTTTTTTATGTAGAGCAGACCTAAAATACCCTTTAAAGAAAATACTGCTATAGATAATCTGTTATGCAAAGTCCGGTGTTTACTCAGACGAGGTTTGTTATTGTCAGTTTACAACCTTTGAAAATTTGTTAAAATAATTTTTTAAGCAAAAATTGAATTTAATGGCTTCTTATATTGTTTAACTAATTAAAACACTTTGAACGTAAGAATTCAGCAATTATTCAAATATTAAACCGGAAGCATTGTTAACACTGCACCCCTTTTTTCTTGTTTTTTTTTTCTTCCTTTTCTCCAGCTCAACCCGACTGCTTTGTCTAACACTAACTACAATATCATCAGGTCTTATATCAAGTGCAATCGAAAAAAAGAATGCAAAAAGCAAAACATAATAAAAAACAAATGAAAAAGAGTGAAATGCTAGCAACACGTTCAGTGGTGATTCCAGCTCTGCTTCATTTCAGCACGAGGCTTTGTGGAGAAGTCTGTGGTGTGGATGTAAGCTGCAGTGATCAGCTTTGCTCAATTGAGCTTTTGATGTTACAGGCACAATGCAGCATGTGAAAAGAGCAAGTGTCCTAAGAAGTCTTTTCTTGTCTGACTCCACACCTACAATGAGGTCACACGGCGGCCTGCGCTAAACCGTCTAGCGTATTCACTCCCACGCCAACAATGCCACGATATACCAGCTTACGGAACAAGATCAAAGACAATTTAATGCTAAAAATGTAAAAGCTGATTTCAACTGCTCCTGAAAATAAGCCCAAGTCAAAAGCACAACTGGGAAACACTGCGGCTGTTTTTGTGTGCACGGCTACATTCAGAGTTAAGTAAAACTGCAGTTCCAAATCACTGCATTAGTGCTCTGACTCTGAAAATTAATTCAAATTATAAATAAATAAGTCAAAAAACCAGATCATGACCCCAAGAGCACCCTGTGCTAGAGCAGGTGAAGACCACCAGGACACTCCCCCATTATGTAGCAGTTTGGTGACATGACGGCCGATTCAAATGTGGCGTGTCTGATTGAAACACAGCAGAGGCCAGGAACACACCTCATGGGTCACCACAAGTCCACTATCTAGGGAAGCTCTTAGGGAAGTGAACCAGAGCACCTCGACTCAGAGCTTCACACTCCATAAGCTAAAGATTTAAAATTTTCAAAAACTCCAAAACAAGAAAATACAACTCTACAAAAGAAAATACTATTGTTCAGCACATTGCAAACAATACAATTACATCCATCAATAAAAAATATCTAAATGTTTAAACAGATCATTTGTGTGATGATAAAAATCTTTACAATTTAGCTTGTATTATGCTATTGTAAAATTGTTTTGGACCGTGGAATTACCATTTTTCATTATTTTTAAATGAAGGTTTATCATATAAACACACACAACGCAATATCATTTTCATGTTCCTAAATTATAAAAAAGTCAGAAAATATAAAATTTTCCGTCTGTCATATTTGATATAAAGGAACTGATGATTTGAAAGGTATGACAAATTCATCTTTTTACAGTCATTCATAACTTATTGAGCAAACACATGTCAATAAATTAGTGCAAAATTTAAACTTTTCAATGTTATATTAGTTGTTTGTACTTAAAGTGAAACAGAAATGATAGAGCAGATAAAAGGATGAATAGAGGTTTGGTTTTCAGTTATAACGGCTCTGAAATGGGAGTTGAAACACGTTGATTCTTTGGAGCGGCGTCTGACTGTGGTGTGTGTGTGTGTGTGATGCGTGACGGCCTGTCGGGAGTGTGTTTGGCGATGGAGAGACAGCTGCAGTCACAGGTAGCAGCTGGGCAGCTCTCACCTGTCACGCAGATCCAATCCCGTCCGTCAGCACCAGCACCAGGACAAGCCGCGTGTTCACTCGCAGGGATCGGGGAAGAATGAACCGCGCTGAAACAAAGGCCACAAGCAGGCTCTACAAGAGCTGGGGAATAAAAGGATAAAACGTGTATTATTATCCCTGATCCCAGGCAGTCTTTCACTCTCTCAGCCCAATAAAAAACAAGTTTTGTAAAAGATTCAACAACACTTGTTATTTTTTCATTAAAAACAAAAATGAACTGCTGATTTTTATTGTGAGTAACTAACTAACTGACTGATTAACTAACTAACTAACTAACTAACTAACTAACCAACCAACCAACCAACCACTTAACTAACTAACTAATGAACAAACTAACTAACTAAAACTGATATTACACACACAGACTCACACACAAATGTTTTACTTTTTAAACAGCCATGTCCAATTATGGTTCAGTATTTAGTGTGGTAAACTAGTGTAAGTAGTGAACATGAATACATTTTAGAAGCACTCTGGGCCTAAAGGCGAAATGTATCATGAATTGATGGCCAACCAATTACAGAGCAGACACCTAGACACACACACAGACAATTGTTCAGACTCCAATATTCCAGCATGTTTCTCGACTGCGGGAGGAAAGCAGAGACCCAGAAGAAACCCACACAAGCATGTGGAGAATATGCAAGCCTTGAAGAAAGACCCAGACCGAGGCATTCAGTTCAGCCTGTACTATAAATTTAGCCTATAGACCTATTGTATGTTTTTATTAAATATTTTATATATTCTATAATTAAAAAAAACATTCTTGAGTTTACCACCGCTTCACTGTTTTATGCTGCATTTCACCAAGTAAGAGTAAGAAAGCAAGTTTGTTCTTCACCGCTCCAGAGGGGATTTGTTCGGTCTCGACAGAACAAAATGAAGAATCCCTCCAGCGGATTATGTGTAAGTAGAGACGTGCTCACGTGTGCGGTCGGGAAGCGTCTGCCCCAGCGTCAGGGGTCGGGAAGGGGCTGATAAAGAGATGACACCACGGATAAGATAGCGCATCCATACAGCAGACATTCAGATAGGGGGCAGGAGGAGTGTGATGCAGAATTGGCATCAGATAAAGCGAGACGGGCCCCTGGAGGGCAGGGAACAATGGAGGAGGCGGAGAGGCAGCGAGCCGACTAAAGAATCGTTTCCGGAAACATGCATGTAGAGCGGCTTGAAAGAGTGGGCCGGCCTGGACCCCTTCCATTAACTTCATTCAGTTCAGCCACGCTACAAATTCATTAACACACAGAGTTTGATGACCACGGCTGATAATCCCAAATAGTTGTGCTCTCTGTGCAACGCTCACTCAAGCACACTGTGTAGGAGGTGTATTGTAAATTTATTACACACACAAAAATTTATTTTCATATACATTATTTCATTTTAATTGTTAAACACACACTCAAATACACTTTGTTGTATGTTTCTTATATTCTTATATGCTGATATATGAATATTGGAAAATAGTGTTAATATATTGTATATATAAAAACAATAATATAAGGATAATCTAATCTAATCTAAACTGGCTGTACAACCAGACACTTTGATGAAACAAAAATAAAAGTAATTTTTTTAAATATTGTTTTAAAAATAAAAGTTTTATTTTTTTATTTAATGTTTAAAAAGAAAATAACTCAAGAATAAAGAATCTAAAAACAAAAATCAAACGACTCTTAATTTATATGCACACACAAATAATAACAACATATTATTTATACAGTATAGGATAGAATATTTTAAAATAATCTAATCTACTCTAAAAGAGCTGTACAACCATACACACTTGAATGAAACGGCTACAAGTGTAATTTACATGATGTTTTTGTGTTAATTATTATTAATACAGAGGAAGAAAATGAGTCAAGAATAAAGAATCTAAAAAAAAAAAAAATCAAACGTCTCAGCAACAATTTCTATTTAACTTGTGAGATTTTTTTTTAAATCAAATAAAAAAATGTACAGCTCTAATGTCACTGTGTGGAGGCAAAGAAAGAGAAAAAACTTTCCCGGTGAGTGGAGGGAGAGCGTCCGTGTCTGGTTTCAGCGGCAGGATAAATTGACTGGCCTTTGTCAGTAACCTGTGACCTGCATTCACAGCCACGTCAGGGTCCCCTGCACAAAAGGTGGAGCAGAAAGAAAGCGGGGAGACGTTTGACTGCTGGCCGCGACCCCACCAATGCTTGACAGGGGGCCGCGCTGTAAAAAATGGACTTTGAGGTTGAAGAGTTTACCTTAAAATAAGGCACACGGGCCAGCAAATAAGAGAAGAGCTGGGCACACAGGGAAAGAATGTACAAACAAGGCGGAAACAAAAGAGCACTTGCGATTCAGTCCGGCATCTTGATGAAAAATTCAAACAATATTATATGGAGAATGTCAACAGCCGCCACACTCCTGCTGAGGGCCTTACAAACAGACGAGCAACTCTGCACACACATTACACCGGCCCATCTCTAGCTCTCAGCGTAATGATGATGACGGCTCCAGCTCGGCTTTTAGAGCAAACACAAGCAGCAGGAGCGCGAGGAGTCCGGGCCTGTCCTGGATATCAGCCACACGGGTTCCGGGTCAGTCGCCTCACCCCTGATCCCCTGACCACTCAGCCCAGGACAGGTCTCCAAAAGAACCAGATTAAGATTTCAGCCGCGCCACATTCCACCTGTCCTGCTTCTGATGCCTCCTGACGGAGAAGCTTAGCGGCCGCGGATTCCACCGCCGCATCCCTCCATCACCACTTACAAACTCTTCACAACGGGATGGAGCAGGCGTGCGACTCCACACGTGTTCATGGGTGTTGTTTTTTGTATCTTGTTTTTTATAAATTTATATTGAAATTTAAGCACATGCACACAAATTTAAATGGTCAAAAGACCATATAAATTTTGAGATGGTCATGTCTTCTGATAAAAATATTATTGAATTGAATATGTCTATGAATTAGCAAAACACTGCACAAAGTGTAGGACAGTAAACCACTGAGAACAAAAATAAATTGCGCTTTCCGTTCATCCATAAAAATTCAACACACGGTCCCGTGCTCAAGGTCACTCGGTTGTAGAACCCAACAGACCAGGATTAGAACCTGTAACGCCTGGGTACAGATCCAACTCCCGACCACTGGAACACAAACGCCGCAGTTAATCATATTTACACAAACAGTAAACAAATGCTGGATTTCCGTCTTTTCAAACTAATAATTCATGATAAATAAACTACTCTTAGCACATTCAGGTGTGTATTTTTTTAAATGAACTAAAATATAAGTTGTTTTTTTTTTTACTTTGCTTTGGAAAATGCTTTTATCCAGAGCCACTTTGTAAATTCATAACATGCAGGGTGTGATGCATTTAAATGGTAATTGCAAGATGCAAATCCTTTTCTTGCAAAAAAAAAAATGGACATTTCTCACTTTACTCACACTAAAAGAGCCGCTCAATACGGTTTCACCGGTATTTCACCAGACAGATACTAGATCTACCATCAGGTCCATAGTCTGGAGCTCTGATCATCCTTCCAGGCAGAGGAAATCGACAAACTCACACACCTAATTGTTATTGCGTGAGTGTTTGGCCTGGAGCCAGTCGATAGGAATCAGGGATCAGCTCCTGGCTGTTGCTCCCACTTCCAGTGTCTTAGTTGTAATGCATCCCTCTACTAACAGGGATCAAGGTATTAGGGATTCAGGTTATTTGTATTGATTTTATGTGCTGTCATGCCGCATTTCAGCCAACTCATATTTGTGGAAATTGCAAATTTCACCTCGGAAATGTCACCTGCGTTTAATCTTGCGCAGGGTGGTCAATACGGGAACGTCGGCTTGATCGGTCTGCCGTTATTGCATAGGGGCTGGGAGCTTTGTTTGTTGCTATGGTGATAAATGGGAGTGGCTTAGAAACATGACTGGACAGAAGATGAAATGAACATTGCAGCAATTAATAATTGAGAAATGTTGAAGGTGAGGTTACTACAAACAAAAATTCTCAGCGTCTTCATCTTACGCACACTCTCACTGGTAGGTTCTTTTCTTTATCACAATCCAAAAGTCTACTATTCATAAGCTTGTTATAGAAGCTGCATCCTTCCATCTAGTCTAAATGCAAGGAAGTCAAGTAATGTAGTGCAGACACTACCATCCTACAGACAGGGACTATCACAACAACAATCATTAAAATTGCCTTTTCAAAAATGTGATTTAAAATGTGATATAAATTTGATAATACATAGACATAAAAATTGAGTATATTTTTGGTGTGCAAGTACAGAAATGTCCTTTTGATATGATTTTGCACAGAGGTTTAGGATACAGGGCTTTGCCGTTGAGGTCAGAGCAAGAGAAGCTGGTTTTACCCGCAGGTAAAGGTTTATCAAAACAAAGCCGGAGCCATGTAAATACTGCGCGCCACGCCGGGGCAGTGCTTGTTGGCTCACATGCGGTGGGTGATGTTTTCTTTCATTCCAAATTTACTCTGAAAACTAATAGTGCTCCAATAAAACCCATGGCAAATATGGGCAAGAACGACAGCCACATGTGGAAGTTTACATAGCTTGGTCAAATGTACATATAGCGGCGAGAGGCAGTAGCGTGCTGGCCCTGTTCCGCGAGCCTGGAACTGCCTGCAAAGACGGAGAGTTTAGACCAAAAACACAAGAATTTGCTTTAAAATGCCAAAGCGAAACTTCATTTTAATTTAATTAAACTAACTTTCATATTCAAGAAACATTATTTGTAAATCAAAGATAAATGTATTTCAATCAATCTCATGATATACCGTAATTATTGATAATGATCTAGATTATTATTTAAATTATTGCTCAAATGTATACTTTGATCTGCTGTTTCCTTCATAAGCATCAGGTAAAGTGGGAGAATGAAGCTTTTTGGTAAAACCTTGCGTATAAATTACTCTCGTATTCATCCTCACATAAAATTACAGCGGTTTATGCAAATCAAGCTGCATCAGGGCGTGTCCTGAATCTTCCAGAGAAAACATTTTAATCCATCAAATAAAATGTTTCAGGCGTTACGATGAGAAGTTGGTGCACGTTTGTTATGGTGTCATCAGCTTTGTTAATTTGAAGCATTTTTCACCATTTTAAAGGCAAAAAACAAGCCTTTGTCATCAGCTGAACTTAGCTACAAAACGGTAAATCAAAGCTATCCTACACGTTTAAAATGACATGGCACAGTTTAAAAGAGTGCAGCTAATCACAACACAGAAAAATTCAGCATTATCAATCTCTTTTCAAATCAATTTGCTTTTTTCACCCCAACACACTAAAAAGGAGGAGGCTTGTGTCCTTTCACAAACTGCTTTGCGAGGCAAAGTCTGTCTGGATCCTCCTGGTCTGATGAGTCTGATGCTAATCTTCAGATCAATTAGGAAGAGCCACATGGGGTCAAACTGCAGATATTGCAGGGGCGGTTAGTTCTTCTACCTGCCATTATTACACAGTCACATGTTCAAACAAAGAGCAGCGGCTCGCGTGAGGGAAGCACTAGCCAAGGCAAACAGAGCGGCGATGAGGCTCAGGCGAAATATCGATCTGACAGCGATCCGCAGACGTTTCTCAACTCTGTGATTAAAGCGTTTGTGCCATGTTGGCCACTTTCTCAAGCGTTGCTTCTCTCTCTTGTACGTGTGTGTCTGTTAAACAATTCAAATCAGTTATCACCGTTTATGCAAATCTGGCTGATCTAATTGTTACAACATTATTCTTCAATCACATGATTTGCTGTTATTGCATTTTGCATCTTCCTAATATGCACCAATAAGTGGCCGCGCCTATATGACATCATTACAAACAATCCTCAGTTCAGTGTTTAATGAAAAGAAGGAAATCGTAATTCTTCCTAAACAATTTAGTGTAAGACTAGGAGATTTCCAACTTCAAATCACTAAGTGGGGAAAAATGCATGTCATAATAATGTGATTAAGATTATTTATATTAAGAAAGCTGATTGTTTTATTTAAAATGATGTAGTACAGTAACCATTGCAACAGCTTCTGTTCACTTCTTGGATGTCAAATTAAATAAACAGTTTGAGCAGCGTTTTTTGAAATTGTGTAATAATTTCAACCACTTATTATTTCCATTCCTAAAAAATAACCATATTGTGCTTCATCACAACCTCTATTTGTAATAATCATGTTAAATATTCAGTGTTTTATCCTTTTGCATATTAAAAAAAACGTTTCTCTATCTGATTTGAATTTTTGTGTTATTCGCATTTTAAAATGCATTTGTTTCTTTAAAAAAGATTTTGTCCCAATTCAACATTTCAAATAGATAATAATAACAATACTACTACTACTACTACTACTACTACTACTACTACTACTACTACTAATAATAATAATAATAATAATAATAATAATAATAATATAATAATAATAATCACATATTCGGAAAGTAAAATATATATTTTGATATCTATATTTATTTAGATTTGTTGTTGTTGTTTTAGTCAAAGGAATGCAAATGCAAATATATCATATAAACAATGTTCCTTAAAATGTACAAAATATATTTGCCACATGAAGGGTAATCTATTTTTAAGATGAAATAACGAGTTTGTTGTGCAGAACTAAAGACAGAAGAAATTGTCTGACTGCAATTAACTCCTTTCAGCCGTTGGTTGCATTAGTCTTGCACAACACGCCAAACTAAGTTTTTGAGTTGTGAGCATAATAATATTCATCTATTTTACTTCAATCCTAAGACGCACAAAAGATGAACCCAACTCTCAAAGCAGATGTACAAACCCAAACCCCCAAATCACAAGAGCAAGAATGTGAGAGAATCCCACAAGCTGGGCACAATGCTCCAGACATCTCTCACAATCCGTAGTTATGAATCATGTCAGATCACGCAAAGAGAAAGCGTTTCCCACACTGAATTAACGCATCCAAAAAGCATCAGCGTAATCCTGCATTCCATCATCCGTGGACCACTGAGCCACTCCGAGGGTCATTTTCATCAGGACCAATAATGCTCTCAAATTGCCTTTCATTGGTCTGGATGCTCAGCGGGCTACAAGATGTCTCAGAGGAGAGACAATGGCAAGACCACAGCCTCAAAGGAGAAATACACCATTGATGGTTTGCCAAACGGCAAAGCTTGGCGATTGTCAATGCCATCTCATTCGTTTTACTTAAAGCTTGGCTTTATTATAACCAAATTAGCAATTGTGACCTGAGCAAACATGCTGGGATTTGGAGTTGCCACAAAGCTGAAAGCCAGGGGTGGGCTGGGAGTGGACGTCCCACACAGCGGGGGTCTCTGTCTTCTGCACCGTGGCCTCCTGCTGACCGCAGCGGGCTGACATGATAAAGCAGCCGCCTCGCACACAAAGACAGACAAGGCCGGACCCTCGCTGCACCTTGCTCACAGCATGAGGACACACACAACACAGTTGCGTGATTATCCCGGCACTGAATGCTAATGGACACCGGAGATCAGGACAAAATCCCATTAGTTATCACAGAGTCTGACTGCTGGAATGTGAAGTGCACGTTACACTGCAGCATCTGTGTGAATTTTTAGTATGCTGTTACTTTGTGAATAACACTTTCTGTTATTTTATTCTGTTTTTATGTAGCAAAATACACACAATACCATTGTGTGTCAAGCTGGCAAAACATCTTTTACACGTTCTCTTTTTGATTTCACTTGAAAATTATTTGATATTTTACCAACTAGAATTTTAGTAACATTTGTTGCCATCACCACACACACACACACACTTTTGTAAATAAAGTTTGATGTGGATCGTCACAGATACATAAATCCAATGTGACCATTCTTTTCACTTTTTATAAAATCATCATTTTTTTTGACGACTGAGCTGATTATCAATCCAGCATTAAGTTAACACAACCTTGCAGTACCTTCACTAATTTCAAGTGCACGATTCCTGAAAGAGAAACCAAACCTTACGAAACTCATCAGAAAAACTCGGCCAATCAAAATAAATAAACTATGTCTGAGGATTACGATTGGGTACTGGAAATTTCACTTTCAGGTCTGATCAGCAGGAAGAACGTCTCGCCATATGACCTCGGTTGCCGTTCCTCTGTGCTTGGTTCTTCCTTCTTCAGGAGGTTCTGTGAAACCTTGGGTGGCCGAGTGTCTCTTTAGAATACAATGCAAGCTAAGTTTAGCAACCTAAATCTGCAAAAACAGCTCCTAGCTACGGCTAATCCTTTCAAAATGGACACCCTCACAGAAACAAAGAGCAGCAGAGGCGGCTAATGACTCGGAAGTGTCGAGGAGTGACATACCGATGCCACCAAGATGCCCACCGAGCCCTGCTGAACAAACCCACAGGCGTCTGGCAGAAGCTGAAGCGGTGACAGCAACATGTGAGTTCGTGGAGGAAACCGCCGGCTCGCTCTCCACCGTCTGTCAGCATCTAGCACGTCGATCTGAACGCATCCCGTCTTGCTCCCATTCCTAAATATTGTCTGTTAAAACCAGCAAGCTGGTTCAAAAATGAAAAGAATTTGCTGTAGTATATGCTCCAGTATAGTACAGTAATTTGTTGTCATCCAAGTATGTAAATAATTGTAACATTTATTATTATTTACTATTCATTCATCCAACTTCTTCCACGTGTCCATTGTTCAATTTCAAAATATTGTTAATTAAAAAGCAAGTCAAAGGCTGTTGAAATATTAACAGTATATCTATGCTCCAGTAATAGTTCAGTCATTAACCTAAATAAAAGCATGTAAGCAATTATAATCAGTACTAGAATAAAGGATTTATTTTGTTCAATTTAAGTGCACAATTATGCATTTTGTTTTTAATGTATCTTTTAAACTGTGTCAAATAAAGACGGTTTCGCCGTTTCATCAAACGAAGTAGTAGCTTTCCTAGTCGCACCGGCTTTATAAAGGATCTGGTGAAGATGAAGCGCCTGAGAAACAAGCTGAGCTCTTGAGTAATGCACATACAGTAATAATCACCGCTGAATGAGTGGCCCTGAAAGACCACCAGGTTTGTCGGGTCTTTGAAGAAAGTTTTCATCCCACTTTTTCTTTCTCCTCGCACAAAACCCAAAGCCTAATTTGCCATCATCAGGCCTCTTTGTCAAACCCGGACTGGTATTTGGGAATAATCCTCCACTCACACACAATATCTTCCCAACAGGCACGGACAAGATCACCTTCCCGGCTGTTCCAGAGACAAGCCTTTGTGAGCTTTGCCATGTTCACGATCCAATACGTTTCTGTCTTGAGCAACAAGAGATGAGTTAGACAGGACGTGACGCTTTCAGCCCGACAATGAAGGAGAAATCTTGTGAAGAACAGATCTGTTTTGTCCATGTGCAACTGAACAAAAGGATTACACATTTTAAACTTAAAATAATTTGCTCAAAAATGCATTCAATATCTATTTATTAATTTTATCAAAACAATTGTACATTATATTCTGCATGCATATATTACAGAATTTGTTTTCTGTACAAAACACAGTATTCTAGCGTTTTGTTTATATCTGTGAAACACTGTGTGTGTGTGTGTGTGTGTGTGTGTGTGTGTGTGTGTGTGTGTGTGTGTGTGTACAAAGATTTAGATCACCTTTTGTACCTTTCAGAACGATCTATTATGACGAAAAACCATTTTTTGAGAAGATTTGTCCCTGATCCCTGAGATCAGCCCATGTGGAACATCTGAAGCCGCCGAGGACACAAACAACACGGCAAATAGCAAGTTGCAAATGCACATTGATTGTTTAGGAGTTCTTGTCATTGGAGGTCACACTTGTTTACTTCCCAAATTTTGCAAAATGCTGTAACTGCATTAAATAATATTGATTCAGTGACAAGCTCGTCGTCTTAGAAAAGGTTAGAAAAAAATGTTGAACTGTCAAGGTCATTTGTATTCTGTATGACAGTAGCAATCAGGTATTTTGCGTGTGTATGGAATCAAAATGGGGAAATCAAACTGTATCTCTAGACAACATATATACTCACAATCTATACAGAATACACTAAGGTCATTATGACATTTATATTTGTATAATGTCGCGCCATTTTTTAGCTTATTGTCAAATAATGAAGTAATCAAATTTTTTATTTTTTTAATGAATCATTTCATGTAAAGCTGCTTGTCTGTCTATAAATCTGTCTATATATATCTCTCCTCTGAAGAAAATATATGAATAAAAAAATGTTTTTTTTTAAAAAACTTGTCTGCTTAAATTTATATATTTTAATGTAATCATTTGAAACATTCCCAAAAGATTCACAAGTTAATAGTTAACCCATGTAAGTTTGTTTTAACAAAAATTGCAAAAAGTAATAAACAATTAGTAACAATAACTCAAAATCACAGTTTTATGATATTTAAACATTAACAATTCTGACTAAACCTGTGAAACAACATTCAGGACAAATTAGGATGAAAAAATAGATGACTAAAAGGTCAAAAAGAGTGAGTCCACAATCTCACACACACACACACACACACAGCAATGCAGAAAATAAAACTTGTCAATTTACTTCCAACTATTTACTTTGTATATATGGGGCTGGCGCGGAAGATAAAGTGTGGCGGCTCTGGCCACTCATTAAACCGTCCCAGCAAACGGCTTGGCAGTGCACAGAAGAAGAGTGTCTGAGATGAAGCAATGAAAGGAAGAAAAGCACAGTAACATCTGCAGACACCCAGACAGAAGAGACAGGAATAACTCAACTCTCCGTCACCCTGACCTCCACAAGACAAAGAGGAGATGTCCAGCACGGCCCCCCGAGCCACGCCGGTGAGCGGGATTTATTGTTCCCGCTCCAGGAGAACGGTCAGCGCCGCATGCCTCCGCCACTGTCATAGCTGCCGACATTCAGCTCAGGAACCACACGCGCTTCCCTCGTTCGCTAGGCGAACAATCGCCAGACCACAAAAAACGGCGAGAACTATTCTTGATTGTGTCGCAATGCTGATCGGTCTGACCGACGATATGTATTTCCACCCCCGATTCAGGGCATTAAAGGGCAATTCTCTCGACTCGATATCAAAGGAAGACATAACAAAGCAACTGTGTACTTCAAGACTTAAATCTTACAAGACTCTAATCCTTCTGTGGTCCTTGTGCGGGACCTTTGGTCTCTATGGAAACCCTGGAGCATTCAACCAAGTGATTGCCTCCAATGAATTTCAGATAAGAAGAAATGGGAGGGAATTGATGTGATTTTAATGCAGAAGAGAGTGGCGGAGGGGAGGTCCACTCGGTTCATATTTGAATAAAGCAAACAGAGAAGACAAAAGGCTGACAGCCGTAAATGACATTGTCAGTACAAAAATTATCAGCCAGTTTACAATCTGTTTGCTCATGTAGAACAAACAGAATGTGTGTGGCATCCCCGGCTTTGTGAATGGAAGGGCCGTCGGCCGCCGGCAAGAGAGAAAGGCAGATCTCCTCTCCCCCGGCCAGGACTGCAACCATTAGATAGCAATTTGACAGACACGTGGAAAAAGCCGCAAACAAGACTGGGCCTTATGCACGCATTCGCATTTATCTTCCACGAACCGGGCGAAATGCGTCAATCTGGAGTCGAGTGACACACAGAGGGGGAAATCTGCCATCTAAAGGAAGGCGCATTCCAAACAACTGACCCTCAGTTCCCTAGCAAAGGCCCACATCACTGCTCTTTTTATCCTCCATTTTTGTCTAGAAAGACAGAGTGAGATAGAAAACAGGGGGATGCGGCATGAAACCCACCCCCTTGTTCCTTTTGTGCAATTTTGTCTGGTACTTTTGTGGTGAACTTGTAAACTTTTGAGCCGCCATTCCAGCCTCTGCAGCGGTCACATCAGAAACCAACGCGGTGGTCAGGGGATTGAACCAAGCAGGTTCAGGGACCCACATCACGTAGACCCTCGGTTTAATGCTTTGCATGGAGTTCTAATCTTCCGAGTCACGGCGCAGAGAAAGAAATACCAAACCAGTAAAAATAGTTAATGCTAAATGCATTTAATTACCCTAACAAAATGATTACTTCCATTCTGTGGTGATATTGAATCAAAATAAGTTGTGGTTGATTCGTTTGCTCGTTTTCACTTATGTGGATCGCGTTGAACTGACATCACGTAAAAACATACAAATGTCAAAATTCACCAAATCAGTGGAGAAGTTGAGATGCCTCAATTATTTTCAATACATAGTACAATACATTTAAAAGCTGATTGTAAACAATTTCCAACTTTTTTTATTTAGTGGCTGAACTAAAAGACCAGAATTGACTTTAACAAATGAGCAATTTTTAGTCCAGTTTTTGCAACAGTTATTTTCATGTACATTTTATTTATTTTAGCATTTCCAGTAATTTTAATTTTTACTGCCGAAACTGGAAAGTTTCCCCAGCGTAGATCGAATTAAAAAATAATTTGTCCGTTGCAAAAAAAAGTGAATTGCATGCATATACTATATGCTGGTCAAAGTGAGTGTGCAAATCAAACTTTGAAATTGATCGGCAAAGCCAAACCTCTGAAAGCGTGTTTGTGTGTGCACGCCATCTTCATTGATATTCATCCCTGCATTCCCAGTGAGATGGAGCAGCGAATCCCTGCGCAGGCTGTGGAGCTGCCGTTCCTCCTTATTAAAAAGTTGTTTGATTAGCGGGGCCCAGAATGGCACCATGGAAAGGTCTGCGAGCAGTAGATAAAAGAGGAATGATAAAAAGGCAAAAGAGAGAGAGAGAAGCTGGATGATCACCAGCCTGCCACTAGAGCGTCACAACACCGCCAATTCTCTGCAAAGTTGATCCAATTATCGTCAGCTGGTGTGCGGTGGCTCACCCGCTTCCCTTCATTCATTCCAATCTGAACTGCTCATCCCCGTCCCTGATACAGAAATTGGTCGTAAAGGGGCGGCCACCATTAAAGTTGTTTGAATTGGAGCCCTATAGTGTTTGGTTAAGAGGGCAAATGCAAATTTGATGAAAGAATAAGGCTAAATTTACATATCTGCCTCAGCTCACATGGGGAGGGTAAACATTCTGTTTATCTTGAGTGTCATTTTATGATTTCAGTAGAATATAAAACTGACCTTGGCCTCGACCACAGCAGAAGACCTCAGTGAAATATACTGTTGTCCAAATACAATTTGTTGAAGAGGAAACTGTCAACAGATCCTCAATAACTCGGCAAACAAAAGACCAATTTGTTGGTATGGAAATACACCAGACCCGCACTGACCAGTCTACGGATGCTTCTGGTTTTTATTCCATGCATAGAAAAACAGTAGAGTTTTATAATAAAATAAAATTATTTATTTACAATTTAGTTATTAGAATGATTTAAAAATAATAAAAACAAATTATATTAGATCTACAAGATAAAAATAAATAAATAAATAAAGATTCTGAAAAATAAAACAGCGAAAGAAAAAAAAATTTAAATCTGGGGGAAAAAATGTTTATCCATCCATTTGTTTTGCTTCTTGATGACAGCTGGAGCCAATCCCAGCAACTCTGGGTAGACACACACCCTAGATTGATAACCAACCAATCACAGAGAAGGACACACACTCACTTTCACACTTCCGCTCCCAAATGGACCATTTCAAGACTCCAGCTCTTTTGGAGATCCATAATAAGGAAGTTCTATAAATGTAGGCAGTTGTGGCCCAGTAGCTGAATTTATTCATTATGAGACTAATAATAGCTTAATTTGCCAAATTAAGAATTTATAAATCAGTTAAATCCTGCGTTAGGTTTAATCTAGAATTTGTTGTTCATTTTCGCTCCTAAATATGTGAAACTTAATTTAGCTTAACACGTGGTTCTCTGCAGACCTTTAGATATCAAATAAACAAGCATGCAGCTGCCCTATGCTTCCTTTATAAGTGCAGCATCTGCAGGACTGGAGACTCAGAACCCAGCAGGACCAAACAAGTTGTCCCATTTTCACGTTTTGTTCCATAGTGATCTTCAAAAGCAATAATTCTCCAGTTTCCGACAGACACAATGAGCGCAGGTGCGGGTCTTTGTCAGTCAGTCACTGCTTCTTTCACATCATCTCCATTTATCATTAGTAATTAAAAAAACGTTTTGAGCCATTAAAGTCTGTTTCACATATTCATTCAGGAAAGCAAGTCTGAATTAACACAAAAATGCTGCAGAATGTTTCACATTTCTTAAGGTTTTTGTGGAAATGTGCACACATCATAAATGACAATTACAAAGAGCTTTAAAAGTATTCTTTACAATGGATGGATGGATGGATGGATATAAGCGAAATAGATGGAAATGGAAGAACTGAGAGAAAAAAATACAAAAAAATAAGAAATCAAAGAAAAAAATAGAGTGAGAAACTCAGAGTGAAACAGAGAGATGTGAGAAAAGAGAAAGAGAAAAAGTGATTGAGATGTGGGAGAAGAGAAACTGAACAAAGGAACAGAGTGTGAGAGAAAAAAAACAAGAAATTTAAGGATGAGAGAATGAGAGACAGAAGGAGAAAGAGAGAGAGAGAGAGAGAGAGAGACTGAGCAAGAGAGACCATGAGCTAAACAATAATGAGAAAAATAGAACAAAATAGGGAAATAAGTGAGAGAGGTAAGTGAGTGAGTCCAGAGTGACGGGTGTAAAGGGTGGGTGGTGTGATTCACAGCAGCAGACCGCCAGCAGTTACTCCGCTTTAATCAATCATCTTCTGCTTTCAGCACATGAGTCATGTGCAGGTTACGCTGTTCTCCACGTCACTGATACTTGACGAACACGCGCTTCCAAATGCTTGGTGTTGTATAATCATTTCGAAGAATTTCAAGTGCAATGCAAGTACGTTCTGATTTGCATACAGAAACTTTTCATCTAGAGCTTGATAACTCATACCGTCCTTTGCATTGAAAGGCTTTGGCATTTTTAAAAGATTAAAATACATTAGAACTGTGAAACACTGTAATAAATAAAATACCATTCTGATAAATTTTAGGAAGATTAGCAACTTAACTTTCCTTCCAAACAACCATCTGGTGAAGCATCCTTCATAGACGCGGTTCCACAGGGATTGTGTTGGGCTTCCTGCGCCACCTGCTCCACGCTTCGGTTGTCTTCTCGCCGCACCTTACCACATCATACCACAGTGTCCAATTTGTGAAACAATAAAACATTTAAACGGGGAAACATCACAGTCTTTTTAAGTACTAAATCTCTAACCTCCCACAGTGACTCCAACTATGGCCGTTTCTTCTGGAGGATTTCACAAATATGATTGTTGATAAGTTTGGCTTGAATATGCCGCTTGTGACCACAAAACCTGATCAGCGTTTGTGGATCAAGGAGTATTTCCACTCGTCCACACAACAACAATACACAAACACATGCATTCAACATATATGAGAAACCCTTTTCTAACTGATTGTACTTCACCTTTTCAACTGAAACAAAATAACAAAATAACAATGTAAAACTAACATTTAAATATTTGTAAAATAACTGGCAATTTGAAGAGTTAATCTAATGCACGGCACTAGTTTATTAATAATATGACATTTCAGAGTCTTCCATTTCAGAGTTCGGGGTAGGCGGAGTCAATCCTAGCATCTCTGAACTTGAAGGCAAGACCACATTGTCTGGATCAGTGGCCAACCAATCACAAGGTGGGACTCAGACACATACTTCAGCCTCACACTCGCACATACAGGACAATTAGACACTCGCTCTCCTTGACACATTCACACTTGGGTTTTTGGGAGGAAATTGGAAATTCAGCAGGAATACAGTGGGAACACACACACTGGCCAGAACGACTCTCGATCTCGGATCTTTCCTCTTGCATCAACAGAAATATGGATGCTAATTGAAATAAAGTGTCTCTTGCTGTTATATTTATTATTGCTGATATTTATTATTCCCAAAATGTCAGATAAAATTAATCTTTTGGAAAGTTGCAAAAACCTCACTCCTAAAACGTCTTGTCCAATATATTTCCGAACAGTCTGTCTGAATATTTCCCTGGAGCTCAAAGCTTTGCTTCCAATGTGTTCCAGTCTGTCATTGTGTCTGTTAGCTGGAGTCGCTCATGACTTCACCGACACATGCAGACACAAAGCCAGCACCGAGTCCAGTCCTCCTGGGTTAAAGTTGGCACCATTCGCCGCCTGCTGCTCTCAGAGCATTTATAATCAGATGCAAATGACTCTGAAAACCTAAAAAAGTCACACTCAATGCAACGCGAATTTTCAGGATAGGACTAGATTATATGGGTGTGTGGCTTCTTTATATATTTCTGTGCCACCTGCTCCACTGTCACACCATCTTATGTCTCTGCACCACATGACATCAGACTCTTAAATACCCTATAAAAATATTATATATTTGAATACCAATAAATCATTCAAATACAATTTCAATAAAACGCTTTTTTCAAATATTATACTTTTATTATTTCCTAGAATAACTCCGACCCACACACATCTTGCGTGCGCAGGGAACTGAGGATAATGTAGTTACACGCCCTGCTAAAATACATTCCCAGTTGACCAAGAAAAAAAGAAACAACAAATAAAAGCAACTAAGGTCACACTTTATTTTATTTCTTTAATTGACTATTATTATTTTTTTTTTTTTAAATAATTTTTACCTTAATTTTTCCATGTTCATTTATCCCTCTTTCTGATTTCATGCTTCCTATTACAGTATCAAACATATTTGTTAGTCAATAAGAGTGATTTATATTATTTTTATACTACGCCCATAACGCACACAATGATGTGAGGAGGGAACGCGTGAGCCCAAGTGATGCAGCGAATAAACGGTGGTTCGTCTCCATTTAATAAGTCTTACGGCAACACATTTCAAATAACTATATGCATTGTGTATAATTTCTTTATTCTCTCAACAAATAAAATACAAAAGAGTTTGTGCATTTAATTCATTTAAACATAGCTTAAGATTTAAGCAAATACTTTGTGTTTTGGTATTCTTTACTCTGCAAACATGTCTTTTAATAGATTAAGTCGGACGAAGTTATCAAAGCAAACCAGCTCAGTGAGTGACAAGTGTGTGTGAGGTTCTGTTCCTCGCTCTGCCTGCGCTCGCTGGATCTACTTCATTGTGACTCTGTCAATAGCCTGTCAAGGTGTTGTCGGGAGGCAGCGCCAGTGTTTCTCCCTCTTAGTGAAACATCATTTTAACCTGAGAAAGTCAACCACCCCACTGAAGGTCACTGCAAAAAATGTGACCCCTGCGGCAAGGCCCGAGAAATTCACTTAAAGACACATTAATCAGCTGCCAAGTGTGTCAGCGCACGTATGAATGCGCCCTGCGAGAACACCGCCTTACAGACTTTACCACGAAATAGTCACATTTAAATTAAATGTAACAATGTGCATTTATCTGCATTAGAACGGCATGTACACAAACACACATACGGTATTTTATTTATGCCGTATGGAGTACAGTAATCGTGTTACATGTTACGCGTGCACAAAATAGTATTATGTGTGGAATTGTACAGTATAATATGAGTATAAGTATTGTACGTGCATGGGAATGAAAATGGTGTTGCATGATCGTAATACTATAAAGAATATTTTTTCCCTAATTCCGCATAACGGCTTTGTGTTGGTCTGGGACTAAGAAAAGCGCTATACTAATAAACTTGACCTTACTTCATCACAATGCAATTCCCTAATTTAATAGGCATCACAAGAAGCTAATCAACTAAACCGGATTAGTTTAAAAAAAAAAACTTTATGGCATCAGCAACCTCACGCTGGGACATAGATTGACCAACATTAGCCTTGTGGGTCGCGGGCCATTACTCCAGGCTTATCTGTACCGCTAAAGACCGCTAAGCGAGACCACACGCAACAAAGACTGTGAAGACGCTACAGGTGCGTTAATGACTAATTAATCCGTGCAAATCCCAGATCCTGGAAGCTCGCAGGTGTTCGGCTTTACCTGCTGAAGCGACACACCAGCTTTGGAAGTCTGCCATTTCACCCAACAAAAGCAACATCCTTTAAAAATGTGGAACATCTGTTGGGTGAATCAAGGTAGTCATGCATCCCTTCCTTTTAGCTTTAAGAGCAGCGACATCATCTGAATTGCCGTGTATTCCTGCAGGCGGACGTCTGTGCAGATTCAAGGCACAGCAAGAATAGAAAGAACAACAATGTCTGATTGGGAAAACTGAAAGAAACCACATCTGAACCTCTTCATGGCAGTGCACCTGGAGATTCAGTCCCATGGCACAATCCAATGAGAAGAAAACGGACTTTGCAGTTGGACTATGTGGCAAATTGATTTGTGACTAATTTAAAATCTCCTATAACACAAAAAAAGTCTCCGTATGAGTGTGTGTGTGTGTGTGTGTGTGTGTGTGCGTGTGTGTGTGTGTGTGTGTGTGTGTGTGTTTGTATGTGTGTGTGTGTTAGGGAGCATGCAGATGGGGTAAGTGTTTTTCAGGACATAGGTTTACAAGACAAGGAGGCCAAAGTCAAGAGAAGCAGAGGTTCTTAATTGTAGACTGGCCTATAGAAAGTTTGGCTAACGAATTGAATTTTCTTATTTTGTAAAATTGGAGAAAGTAAGAAGTAGGAAGATAGGACTTAAGATTAAAATTCTCCTCTGGGACAAGCTGCTAAGAAAATAAAAAGATGCACATGACGTTCAAACACATGCATACACATTCTATAGTAGATTCTGAGTTTAGTCTTGTTTTTTGGTCTGACAACTGACGCAGAGATCCACAGACTTCAGCAGTCCAGATTACAACTCTCAATCCAACACTCTGGTCAGGGAGATCTACAACAACACTACACTGGGACACTCGCAGCTGGATGTGGAACAGTTGGAATGAAAATCAGCACCTCAAAGTCCACAAATTCAGGGTCCTCCACTGGAATGTGGTCTGCCCTCTACAGGCTCTCTATCACGTCTGTCTTTGACGTCTATACAAGAGTCTGACTAGTCATTCTCTGAGAATATGGCACAAACTCATCCAGACAAGATGAAGAATCAAGAACTAATTGCTAATTTCACCATTTAAACGTCTTTAAATTCTGTTTCCCTACAAACACATTTTATTTAAAAAATGTGTTTATTACCAAGGGCATATCACTAGCCAACAAAACTGCAGATCACTAAAAAAAACACTAAAGACTAACTCACACTGCACACAGAAATTTTGCTCGGACGTAGACTGAAAGAACAAAGGTGCTTGTACTGTGACTGGCTGACGCACTTCCTAGTGTGATCCCAGGCAAACCAGATTCACAACAAACCAGTTTGATTTAACATTCTTTTGCAGACAAACACATCTAGAATTGAAGTGCAATACAAATAAAGGATGCAGGTTATACAAGACTTAGAGAAACAAAAAAAAGTTCAATATACAATAAATGTCACTGCGAATCAGAGGCAATGAGCGATGTGTCATCACTGCTGTGAACCACTCTTACTTAAACCTGTGGTACCGGAAGTAGTCGATGCAGCACTCAGAATTGAAACAATTGGACCAATTTGAAAAAATTAATGCAGTATGTCTCGTTGTTTTCAATGTGATTAAAGAGTTAGGAATGAGGATTGTGTACAACAATTTCACTTTGCAATTTTTTATTCAACCAAATAAGAATAGCACCACCAACGGCCCCTTCCTGTGGCACCATCTGCTAAGGCTTAAAGATGTATTATCAGCGGCAGGCAATATGGAAATAGATATTGATTTCAGGAAAACTATTTTTCAGTGGTCACAATGGTAACAATTATGACAGATCCTTTGAAACCGAGAATACTGAATGGAATTAATTTACATCTCAGGTCAAGTCTTCACCTAATGGTCGCTGAAAACGTTTTACGTTAACGTATAAATGCAGACGTTGCAGCTTATTTGACTGCTAATTTGTTTGGCCGATAGTTAAGAGATGTATGTAAACGACCGTTTATGCTCGATTATTAGCAACCTAGCGAGCCTCATCTGGGCCCGCTCCCACAAATCTGATTGGCTGACGACAACGCAAATATCAGGTCACAACCTGGAACAGGTCACACACAGTAGAAACCAAGTTGGCTGCTAAATTCCTGCTTTCACAAAGTTTCTTATTTATACGTGTCCTAAGAAGTTGTTCAGACGCCAGAGGTGTAGCGGTCAATGGATACGTATGATGAGGCTATTTCTTTATCCTTGGTGTGTTCAAAGCAATTTTGTTTTTAGTTGGTTTTATTCTTGATCAAAAATGAGGGACAAGTTTCCTGTGCAGAGAGTTATAATGATATGCATCATAATGTACGTACAGAATTTACTGTGTGGCTCTATATATTCTAGAGCTGTCGCTGAAGGTTTGACCACGTTGACACCAAGTCGTCTCTGCGATGTGAATGTGCCGTTCTAAATACAAAAAAAATGACTGGATGTCACTGTATTACTCTTATTCTTTTTTATCTGGTTATGCAATTCATGTTGTGCTTTTTATGGCATTTAAATTTTCCATTTTCACACTGACTGTAAGCGGATATCAAATGTCCTGGTTGCTTCTTTATGACAGAATACATGATGCTCAGCTTTAAAGCATCTTGGATCTTTACAGATCCATATTTATAAACATTGCGTGAATAAACATTGGATGCGTCGGTGAGCAAATACCTTTACTAATACGAGACCATTAACGTGTTGTCCTACTAAATTCCAGGAGATGTTTTTGTACCTGGCAGGTAGGAGCAGCTACTCCAGTTCTCCAAGAGCAGAAGAGCTTGAGAGAAAGGTGTTGAAAGGCACTAAAGCCTGGGTGTAAATCCTGGTTCCTCCCTCTCTGCAAACACAAGACCATTGCATAATGCCCGGTGTCATGAACTGAAAAGCGCTGATTAATGAGCAGAATCTGGGAACATGCGAGAAAAGATCATCACTAAAGCTTCAGCTCCTCTTGTTCATTTGGCTTACAGTTCAACAAACTAAAGAATTTCAGTGCTTTTCACCAAGTCTTTTTTGAGTAAAAAACTAAATTGCGCTAAATTAAAATCCTACTAGTACTACTAGAATCTGACTTTACTTCCACCACACTTGGTAAGTCCTTACCCTGAACTGAAACACACTTGAAGATAACAGACCAGACACAGTCAGTATCTACAAAAACACACAAGGCTTGATGCACAAAAAACTCAACATAAACAATGCTGTCAGCACCACCCGGTTCCACTTAAGTGAGGTTAACCAATGTAACTCCATCTTAACATTACAACTCAAAAATACTGTTACATTTCAATCAAATTCTAGTATTTATTTTAGTTAAAATAACTTAAAATATAGTTTCCATATCAAAATAAGTGATGAAAATCACCTCTTAACAAAAAGAAAAAAACAAATGAAATATTAAACAAAATCAATTCCTAACAGCTCTGAGAAACGCTGCCCGGATGCTGGAGCTGCTCATGCATCTGACAGTAGATCACCTGCTCTGATCATAAATCACACGTTCCTATGGTAGTGAACACAACAAATCAACCACTCTGAAATCATTCTGTGTGGTCCGTGTTACAAATAATGAATTACTTCATTACAGGCACAAACATACACATGGTATGTTAAAATATCAGTGTGAGAATTGTAAAATTGATAAACTTTCTACATTGTGAGGGTCACATACGATGTCGACAGATTCATAGACAGTGGTAAAAAAAAAAATACACAGTTGATTACATCTTTCTAAAACACAAACAAATACTCAATAACAGGTCAAATCATATTTGAAAAAAGAAAACAGACCTTCATTATTTATGATGCCGCTAAAGAGGATTTAGAGCAAAAACAGGAATGGGCCACGCCCTGTCCCTGATCGAGTCATATCGGTGCTGCAGTCATAATCTCGGCAAGACCACAGATCACCGTTTTGCCTTTGGCTTTGTATAATGCAGTGCAGAAGTAGACTTTAGAATAAAAGCGTTATACGGACTCACATGTAAACCACAATTTCCCGTTTTTATGTGAATTTATTCTTTCCTTTAAGCAATAATTAATTTAAGCAAAGCAATACATGTGTCAAAAAATACAAATTGGGAATTGGGAAGATTAAATTGTTATGACAGCTAAAGACTCCTCTTTTCTGTGAGTCCTGTGTGGTTTACTCTTGGGAATTATTCGAACAGGAAAATACTGGATACTTGGTGCAGGTAAAGTTATGAATCCATCTCTCTCAAAACAGAACAGAATCCGGCAGACGTTGAGTTTGAAGACAGTAGACCATAATTTGTCATTGTATTTACATTCTGAGGCTTTCTGCAAAATCCATTTACATGGTAAATGAATTGTAATGGAGAAGCTGATGTTTCCACCCAGGCTGATGTTCAACGCTTCTCGCTGTAGTCAAGTGTTTTCCCTCTGTTTAGACTCCAAACTTTTGCAATTCCAAATGCTGTGCGCCTCTATCTTGTCTATGAACTACGACTAATGTGGCCCGATGAGAGCGAGGCATAAAGGGGGTTCAAAGAGAAAGTAATTTGATGTAAAATGGCTTGCACACATAAAACACATTTTATAGGTCGAGTATTCATAAAACATTGTGTTAAGATTAATATCCATGGAAACGTCCAATAATTTGAACCACATCTACAAAAAGCATCTCTCTGAAAGAACAATCCAGAGTGGCTGAGCTGATACAAAGCAATCTCACGGTGGCATCAGCTAACCAGGAACATGTCTAGGATTGAAGATAATAGTATGTTGACTTTTTCTAGTGCCTAATCAATCAAGATGACCCATGGAAATCCAACAAAGGCATGCAAACGCAGAGCTTTCTCCATAACTGACAAACAGCATGGTTAATGGCTCCAGCACACTCGAGCCTTTACACAGTCTGAGAGTCTGACAGACAACCACACAGGAGGCTGCTGAGATGTTAAAATACTCAAAGCAACACTAATGAAATCTGTGTCATGTAGCAATTAAATAAAGACAATGCATGATTAAAGAGAACAAGACCAAACACCATGAATTTAGTAATTATCAAATAAAAGCAGTAATTTGAAAAAATTTCCTTATAAACAGAGTTTATCAAATTAATTGAAAATTGTTCATGCAATTGAACAATTTTTTTACCTGGCCACTGTTGCGTATGTGCTTGCTCGCTGGTCTTTGTCTTGTCATAACCGCAGCCACTTAGTTAACACCAACAATGCAGACGACAAATTGAATAAAAAGCAACATTTCCCTTACATATTTACATGTGCGCTTTGAGACAGTTAAAACTGTGAAAAGCGCCCTACAAATACTCATTATTATTATTATTATCATGCAATTTACATGCACTTTACAATGCGTTTAATGCTGACCCAGACACTGGGCAATCCAGACAACAATCTGCAAAACTCTAACAAATAAGCTATATAAATCAAAAAAAAAAAAAAAAAAAATCCCAGAAAAAGTCAGATAGGGAAGAAAAGACATTCAGAAGGGTCCCAGTACAGAACCTTGAGGCTTACCCTACATATAGGAAGAATTATCTTATCAAGAATGACTAGCTGTTAGCAGAAGTCTTCATAGTTCAAATAATAAATAAAATAAAATACACATTATTCAAGTAATAAAAAATTATTTTCATTTTATTTACGTAGATTATTTTACTGAATAATTAGACCTGATCATTTTTGTTGTTTCATTCTGCCAGAGTTGCTGGGATCAGCTTCAGCTCACAGTGACCCAGACAAAAAAAGCAGTCCAGAAGATGTATGGATTTCTGTTGTGATGCGTTGGAGAAAGTCTTGAAAGAATTAAACTATAGTTTAATTAATCTACTATTAACCTCTAATAAATGTGCTTAAAAAAAAAACATTACAACAGTTAATAAAAATCACAAAAAAACCCCACATTGTAACGTAAAATCACGTCATTTTGGAAATCCATCAGTTTAACATTTACAACATTAGTTCATGAATTTAAAATCTACTCGCTCTATTGGTTGAAAAAACTACAAAAAAACAGTTTTCAGAGTAGTCATTTTCTTGTGTTGATACAGTTTCACACAGTAGAATTGTCCATTCACAGGAAATTTAACCTTGAACAGCTTCATCATATAATTGCAGCGAGAGAACCGCATTACATGCCACTCTTTAAACTCTCAACCATTTCCAGTCCAGCCTCAGCTAACTGAACACTGCTCAAAATTAACCAGCTGAGCTTCTTCTACTTCCCTGTTAAATTGTCCGTTGGCGAGTAGTGTAGAAAAATAAAGATTGTTGACAATAATCTGGTTCAAAGGTAAATACCCCTGTATTAAAACATTATTTTATCATGATACCTTGATTCACGATGATTTGCAATTTTACAATCTCGAATTCTCCTGAAAAGGTATTATCAGTCGATGGAAACAGGAGACATGATCTTCTGTCTGGTTTGATTCAGCAGTGTGAAGCCTTCACTTATGGAAGAATAAACGAACGGGCAGACAGGAAAAAATGCATCTTGACATATTGGACTGGCTTTTAAAATGGAAAAAAAAAAAAAAAAAAAAAAGCTTGATTTGATGCTTTGCTGAATGCAATTAATAAATAAATAAGAACTGTTTGCAGAAGGATATTCTTCACAGACAGAAGATCTTGCTGTTGAGTTCTGTAGATTTAAGCATTTGTGTAGCACGATGCTGAATCTATCTACTAAAATCTGCTTCTTTCTCGTGGCCTAAACACCATTTCACTGAGACTGATGTGGAACATGGCATGGCGTATGAGAAAATATTCTGTTGATCTGCCGGGTTTGGAACACACGCCACAAGCTCGCTAGTTCTCCACAATCACATTCAGATCAACTTTTTTTCCAATCAGGCAGTGCTGGATTCTTTTATCTCCAATATACATGTTCAGCCAGGTCACAGCATTTTCAAAGCGTTCTCTTGTGATGTCCATGTGTGTTTTATTTGACTAGTGATAAGGCAGGTGGCTTGGCCTGTGTGTGTTGTGATGAGAATCCAGAAAAACAGCAGCTATAATAAAGCCATAACTCAGCAGAGTCATTAGAAGAACGTTACAAAGCCGTGCTCGCACCTGCTGCTTTTCCCTTGAACATCAGCCTCTGTTACTTTATAGCTGCTCGACTGTGTAAAAGTAGCGGTCAGCATCGAAACTATATTTCTCTCCACGGCTGCTGTTCCGACCAACTGGTCAGATGTCCGATTTCCATTCCACCTATTTCACTGGTGTAAAGTCTTCAGGATGTGGTTTTAGAATAGAGAATGTGCATTAACCGCTGCAAAGCACGGCACCTGAAAAAGAGGCTCGTGACCACTGCATTGCTCTGCCCCCTTGTGGTGATATTGTACGTCCATGTTTGAGTTACCCATTTTCATGTCAAACATAACTGAGTAAAAAGAAAAGAAAAATAATCTGAATCTGTCAAAATTAATTATTAAGTATAATGGGGAAATGAGGCGATAAGGTGGACTTTAACAACCACACAGAGCCATTCATCCTCCCACTCACCAATCACAGGCACCATGACACAAACTCAAGGAGTAATGTTTGGTCTGTCGCTATAGTGACCAGCGGAAAATAAAATAGAGATAAAGTGAGGAGGAAGTGAAAACTTACAGGTGTGTGTGTGTGTGTGTGTGTGTGTGTGTGTGTGTGTGTGTGTGTGTGTGTGTAGATTCATCATGGATACACTCTTCTTGAGGTCAAAGGTCATCTGGTGCATTCCCAAGATCACTGCATCAGTGTTTCAAAGATTAAATCAGAGGTTTTCAATCCAAGGGCCTCCATCAACTGATGAATTGTCCCTAAAGTACACAAAGGGAAAGTTTTTAGTTCTTAAAAACAGCTTGTATGTTATAATAACAATTTATATATTATACTTATATGGCTATAGCACTAAGCCACTGACACTGATTCTCTGTAGAAAAAGTTGCATTGTGCACTGTCAGTGTTGTGAAGTTGTGACGTTGTATAAGTGTTGGAGTCGGTATCAAAAAAAATCGGTGTCATTTTGGCCTATTGCTGAAGGTTCTGGTAATGAATTGAATGTTTGAGCACCCATTTAAAGAAAAAAGATAATTTTTTTCTGAAAATGGATATAGTATGCACAGATCATGTTTCATTTTTTTTAATAGTTGTGGATTGGTTTTCATCAGAGCTTTCAAATCCTGAACTGAAGTTCATAGTTCAGAAGATACTGTGAACGCCTAAAGAAAACCATTTCCTCTGTTCTTCTGTCAGCAGAACAAGTCCAAGCTGCTGATAAGAGCTCTGCTCCTTTGTGTTGATCTTACTTTGATATTTTCAGTGATATCTGAATGGAAACACACCTTTCAAACCCTTTGTCTCGTAAAGTCACACTTTAATCAGAGAGAACCTTCATTTCACCTCATGAACTTGCTCTGAACTTGCTCTTGGTTCGGCAAGAATGATTTATAAATGCCATGAGTCTGTCTAAGGCGGATTATCAACGCTCTTCAGCTGAATTACAAGGACAAAATCGCTCAGAAGTTGAATCGGTGGAGTTGCATTGCCACCCAGAGGCCGAACATGATTCTGAATTTCGAGTTCATCGGTAAAGAAGACAGTCAAAGCAGCATTTCACGTGCATTGTTCACGTTTTTCTGGCAAAAAGTTTTGCAAAGGACGACATGACCTCATGACGTTAAACCTTTAAGTTTAAAAATTAAATGGCGTGCGTCCAGGGACTGGCGTCCAGGACTCAGAGCCACCGCAGCTGCCATGCTGAGAGAGGACTATATCGCTTCGCTACCCCGCCAAAGCCGCCATAGTCAATAATTGGTTAATTATTCGTCATTAGTTCACCTGTGTTTTTATTGATTTCCCTCGGTTAATTAATTCTCACACCTGATTTTGATCCAGTTCTATTTTCTATTTTTATAGCCGCTTGACCTTGTCTCTTCAGACACTCCTGGTTGAGTTAGTTTGACAATGCTTTTGGTTGGTTAGGCAATCTAACACAATTACTTTTTTCCTCCGGTACAACGCCGTCGTCACTGACAATGCTGCGTTACTATCTGAGAAGAGTCTGTACAGTGGTCGTTCGCGAACGAGTCGGCTCTAAGACCCGATGCCCGGAAGAAGAGAGCCGATGCTTCAGTAACTCTTGATCAGTTCTGCTGAGAATCCGAGCGAGACTATTTTTATGAGTGCACGATTCGTCCGATAATCTCCGAGAACAAACTACTAGACTCATATCGAGAGATTAATTTCGCTAAAGAACCTCTCTGTTCTATCCTTTTTCTACATTACTCGTTGCATTACACAATTACGTCAGGTTCTGCCTTTTGAGAGTCCCGCCGATAAATCTTGTCCCAAAAAAATAAATAAATCTTGTCCTACCGGAGTTAGAAATTGTAGCATTCTCTTAACAATAGTCTGATATGTTTGGTGTAAATATCTACTTGTGCAATGACACATGGGCATAGTTTATGACAAAACGATGGGTTTCAAAGAATGATAAAACTTCAGTCTGATAACGCATATTGCAAAAGAAAACAAAGGACAAAATAGGAAAAAAGGAAAAATAGACAAAAATTATTCAGTATTGCAGTGTACCACAATAGAATAAGTTACACTAACAAAATTTGTCTGGATATTGTTAAGTGGAAAAGCCAACAATTTCTAACTCCAGTAGTACTTATTTGTATGCGGGATAAAAAATAAATTGTAAAACACCTGTTCAGATGCACATTAATTCCATAAAAATGATGAAAACTATTCAAATGACGAAAACTGAGTCAAAGAAACATGAAAAATCAAATCACATAATGTGATCACATAACTTAATAAATATATATATATTTTTATATATAAACATTCAAAAACTTGGAAAAGGTTTTGGGGACGCATGTTTGAGAGTGTGAGACTGCGTCTGTTTGTAATGGGTGATAATACGCATCAAATACATGGAGAAGAGCAGTATTAAAAAAAGAGTTTTTTGGGAGCCGGTTGGGAGCCAGAAGAGCCGATGCTTTGAAAATAGCTGGACCGCCCATCACTACTGTACTGTACTGTTTTTCATTCTGGCATGCGTGTATATGTGGGGTGGGACATAACTGTTGATAGGTGTGTCTGTGAACGTGGCTCGACTGAAAACGTGATGATCGGCTTACATACATGTCCATCATTTGCCACCCGGAAGCATCGCGTTTGGTCACATACAAGCGCACGCCCAGCAGGAGTCAGCGAAGAGCCGAAGAAATTATCATGGAGTTCAATTTTACTACCTATCTCATTTTAGTTTGCACTAGAACAGGGGTGGCCAACCCGTGGCTCTTGAGCCTCATGCGGCTCCTTAACTAGATTTAACTCCTGAAGAGCTTTCTCATGACATAAGTCAAATATGCACACAGTGTTAACTGTTGAAAAATAACTAATGTCATCATGTTGGTGTGGTTATTTTCATTAAATCTGGCTGAGCAGAGGTCTGTGTGAGCGTACGTGTGCGTGCGTGCATACATGATTAAGGAATGGGATGATGTTTATGTGCCCATGTGTATGATGTGGCTCTTTGCAGTAATACAGAACAAAAAGTGGCTCTTTCCGTTAAAATGCGGGAATGGCAGAGCTCTGCTAAAGCTCTGCTAAAGTCGTTCTGGTATTTTTCCAGCATTGCTGTGTGAAAGGGGCCAGTAAAGATGCAATGTTCAATGCTCACTTTCATTTAAAAACTCTTAAAAACAAATCAGGTCATGACCGCTTTAATTCACAAATGTTATAAGCGTCAGTGCTGGATTTGGTCCCAGATATCAGGACAAATAGCCTGGTGAGGCTTCATTTCCGCAGTCTCCATATTTATTTTCAATCCAAGATTTATAAGCTGCCGTCTGCTGCGAAGACTGTTCTCTCTGATTATTTACAGAGAGAAAATATAGCTGTAAAAATTTTATGCGCGCTTGTACAGAGCGGTGTCTGTCTGACCCTTGACCTCCTGCGGAATGAGAAATGAGGGCCGTGGTGCCATGAGATGAGGTCGGGTTCTGTGGTGTTCTGATCCGGATGGGTGACATCACCTCTCCACCTCTATTAGCCATCTCAACAGCACATGAGAGGAGAGCACAGACCTCCATTTAGTGTCTGGAATGAAAAGGAAATATTGCAGAAATAAAGGAATTTTGATGATCTACAAAAAAGCTAAGCAACATTTTGAGTAATCCGAATAATTACTGCTTTTTGCAAGTCATTAAGATGGAAAAGATTAAAAGTGGTTATCAAGGACCAGTATGTTGAATAGCTGTTAAAATAAGAAGATTTTTGGATAAAAGCGTCTGCAAAATGACTGTAAAAAAAAAAAGTAAAAATTATTTATTTTGTGCGAAAACAATATTTCCGTGACTGTGTTAACGGACAAGTTAAAAGAATTAATTGCATGGCATAAAACTGATAGCATGAAACCGTTTATTATATAAAAAGTGTGTATTGTATTGTGTATGTACGTATAAAAGTTTTTTTTATATATAATTATGACAAATATCATACACTGCCCAAAAATTATTACTATGAAAATGTTCTGTTAGATTTTTAAGGCTTCCTAATAATTATAAGTCAAGGTTATTTTCATACCGCGGCAGTGATTCTCAAATCAACAAGTCAACAAATTCTCAAAAAAAACTCAATTCTTGCATGCTCATTTCGCACTTTCGCGGGTCTAGCCGTTCAAAAGGTATAATAATAATAATAATAACACAACATAATACATCGGGCGGATGAAGACATTTGTCACCACATTAAAGAAACAGTTAGTGACGCTGTCTCTACACAGACGCAGCTGTTTAAAGTGTATAGTCTGTTGATGATGTCATCGAAAATACTGGGATTTTGAAACCATTGGAATGGCAGCGCTTGTGTGAACAGTCTTTACCAGTAAAGTCGTTCTGCTATTTTTCCTGCATTCTACAGGCATTGCTGTGTGAAAGTGGATAGTGGTTTATTTGAGCATCCATAACATCTCCAACTTGCAAGTCTATTGGTTATCATAGGCAGAAACAAACAAAGTGACGAAACATGTGTCAGTCCCTTCAAGCTTATCAATAAGTAGTCACGAGAGGTAGTTCTGGTAGAATAAACTGTTTGGTTACAAGCAAGATTACATTACTCTTCAGGATTTAGATATACTCATCAGGATTTAGGGAGTTAAACGTAAAAGCATAAAGATATAAATTCATTCTTACATGTTCAACTTTATTGAAGCACAAGTGTGTGATGAGTGAATGAGGAAAGCAGGAGTGATCGGAACCTTGGCTGGGTTTTTCATTTCCTCTTTCCTCTGACATGCAGATCTTATACAGGAATCAAGGTGAAGCAGAACAAACATCGGTGTGAGGAGCGGAGATCTATGTTGAAAGTGTCGTTCAGTTTCTTAGAGCTGAATGAGAAGGGTTTGGAATTCTCATCACCTGCCTCTGGAGCGGCCCCAGTGAAACACGGGTGGCCACCCACAAAACGGCTCTGCATGAAACCACATCAATATCTGTTCTGAAGCGGACCAGATCTGCTTTCCTACTGAAAGATAAACTTCTGACTGAGCGAGTGATGGGGAAGTTCGAGAAGAACGGACCAGTATGTGGGTGAACCTGGTCTTGAGCTCAAACTTGCAGTAACACAAGGTCTTCAGAACCGCTGGAGGCTTGACGTCTTACGCATGACGTTTGCTCTTCTGTTCTGTTGATTCTGCTCTTAGTAATACAGACTGATTGCAGAGAGTCTTCATTTCTCTTCCCAGTGACCAAGATGCATCTACTGACCATGATTGAAGCAGTTTTCATTCTCTCAAACTGGACAAAGACCTTGTAAATGTCAAAAGAGTTGTACAATTTAAATGATACAGCTATAATTAATACTGTTGCTATACCACTTTGTAATTGAAACACATTTAATAAATTAATGGACATTTAAATAAGGGTTTGATTATTAACTAATTAATAATTATTAACTGTGCAAGAGCACCATTACAAAAAAAGACCACTAGAGTTCAGAAACACCAACAAATCATTTCAGCTTTTACATTTACAGTTTCCTATTTACATAAAAGTGCAAACATAACTTAGTTAGTTAAATTCTATTTCCATAAATTTTTTAAGTACTCATTCAGTCATGTTCATAGTGCCTTTTTATGTAGCTATACATTTTTCTATGTATTTTATAATTTCATTTTTGTTTAGTTGGCCCCCAATATAGGTGGCCGACAATCACAGAGTGTGACGCACACGGACGCGCGCACACACACACACACACTCACACACACACACACACACACACACACACACACACACACACACACACACACACACACACACACACACACACAAACACACCTCACGTTTTATGTTAAAAACTTTTAGCTCAAATGTTCAGAGCAATGCAGGGATGATCAGGATCTTCCAACCACACACTTCTTGCTAAACTGACATCAACCTTTATCACATCAGACCTCAGTGCTGTCCTGTTGCTCGTCTTCACATAACTATCTCGGATGAAGGTTAAGGATAATCTGCATAGCAAAAAATTAAGACACTGCCTCTGCATCAGTTTGCGCAGTTATTGAGTGAAAGGATGAGATGAAGTGTCGGTTCAGAGGTAGATTGATTACTATACAATAATTGACTATTGATTGTCACAATGCAAACAGTATACTGTACGTACATCTATTTTGATCAGGTTTGTAATATTCAAACACAGTGTCAGTAATTTTGTTTCTTATTTACTTCATATACAATAAAAAATATGTTGCATAGAATTTGCAAATGAGAGAACATTTTGGCTTGTAATGCAAATTCCGATAGACAGATTCAGTCAAAAATATGCTGAACATTCAACCCAATGATTTGGCAGAGAAAAGTTTTTGTTTAAGTTTCAACATGCAAATTCTTGTTCTGAACTCTGTTATGTTTAAGTTGGGAAAAGACATTTCTAGCTGTTCATTATAAAAAGCAGATTCATAATGATCCAGTTTAAACGTCTTCCTTTAGCAGCTAATAGTTGGCTTGGCGGTCTGTCTGCTGGTATTTACTAAAGCCCCTGAAAGGGACCAGTACAGTCTCTGAGGGTCTGATGCTGGAGAGGAGTTGGATCGTCTCTGTAGACGTGCAACGCTCTGGCGGTCTCTGCTGGCCTGGCATCACGGGACACTGGAATAACTTAGTCTGTCTATTCTAACCTTTACAGTAAATAGCCACACTTCTAACGCTTGTTGTAAAACATTTGGAAATAAATTAGTAACTGGTGAACAGTCAAGAAAAGTTCTGATTTTTCAAGTGGAGCATATGGATGTCATTTGCAAGAAGTGGTGAGAAGGAATAAGTCAGTCTGCCGTTTGGTATCTCTCTATCCATCTGTTTTCACATTACTTGCACATTATAACGTCCTCCAGACTCAAATGAACATAAATCAGCATTGTGAACGTGCAGAAGTTTTTCCCGCTGTCATAAAACAATGATTAAGGGTCACTCTTGTACAAATATGCCGCTGTGAATTCGCCCCGGTGCCCCAGCAGTAGGAATACAAAGCACCATCACACTGGAGTAATTTATGGCCTCCTTGGGAGATGTGGATGATTAGGGGCTCAGGCCACCAACAGACAGAAAAACAGTAGGAACTCCAATAAGACCCAGTGGAAAACACGGGTCAAATTTATCAAACCTTTCCACAAAATCAATTTCTTTTTGGAAGCACGAGAAGACATATGGTTTTCTGTCAACTGGTACAATTCTTTAATGTTTGGTTGCCCAGCGTTTGTATATTTTGGAGTTGCTAAATTAAATAGTCTTAGCTGAAGAAGTATGATGCTTTTGTCATCCCTGATCCCCCACACGGCCAAATAAAACATGCGATTGGATGCTTGGGTATTTATGGAATTTAAAAAGATTCCAGATACAACTGTGGCTCCAGGAGTGAGTCTGAAGTTTGGAAGAGACACCACTGTGAAATATGGAAGAGGATGTGAAAACGTTCCGTCACATGGATGTAAACTCTAGGAGAAGGGGTTTACAAGCCTTGTTGGCCTGGAGATTGCAGCTGAACTCCAGCGAGGGCTTTCTGGGTGCTGGTTATTGAGACTAGCCACATGCTCTCGCTGAATGAAGGAACTGGTGGGCTGAGAACCGGCTTGTAATAACCTGCCACATTTATAGAGGTGAAAACCTTGTCAGAACAAGTTTGTGTCGTTACTCACAAAACCACCACAATTTAACAATAAACAGAGGCTTCGAAATGGTGGAAATGAGTGTTTAAACTGCTCATGGTGGCCACATGGACAAGTAACGATTAAATCACTCATTTCAGGCTTGTGAAAGAAAAAAAAGTTCTTTGAAAATGTTTTTCAAATTATGTTCTGATGTGAGAGTGGGGGAAAACACACATTTGGACGAGCAGGTTAGCTTTAAGTTTGTCTCTTCATAATATTATTCATAACATTTTAGTTATATTTTCTCTTTTGCCTTTTGTAGGTTGCTGCATGAAAAGTTGTAAAATGACCTGTAGATGAAAAACATGTTGCACACTCAAGCAAGTGTTCATGTTGTCACTGAACAAACACAGTTTGGCTTTTATTAAACTAAACAGAGCTATACGACTCCCTGAAGAACAAGATGAAGATTATTCTGTCCTGGTGAACAGGTTTGATTTTCGGCTTTGTTATATACGCAAGGTGATCAGTTAAACTAAAATCTGTGTTTTAGTTATTTTTTTTAACTATAATTTTTTCTTATTAGATGACCATTGTTATATTCTTATTAGATACCGTGCAGTTCTATGAATTTCCTGTCTATCTTCGAGAATGTGATGCCATTTTAACAACATGTCTGGTAAGTTTTTGACATTTTTAGTTTTCTTTACGTAAAGATGACATTAAAATGTCCCTTTGAAGTTTTTTGAGTATGCTAGTGTTTTAGTGTTAGATTTTAAACGACAGAACTTTATTCCTTAATTCATCGACAGAATCATTAATTCAGTGATTTATTCTACAGAATACTGATTTGCCAGAGATCAGTTACAAAAGATTACGGTTTGGTGTTATCAAAGTTGTGGATTATTTGACTGCAGTTTGTCGTGGGTGAGGAATCAGCCGTGATGAAGAGCCTTCCTGATTCTCTAACAGCATTCATGGTACCGTTTGCTCTTATGCTTCAAACGTGGAGTATCTGCTCGGACTCAAAAGGACTACTGTCTACATTTGAAGTTGTTCAAAATATCTTTATTGGTCTGAGTGAAATCTGCACAAATACAAGCGCCATCTCTGAAAAACACACTTTTATCCCAACTGCAATTAGATTGTTTGAGTCTGTTGATCGGCTGAATTGGCTAATGCAAATGTTTAGTACTGCAATGGTTATGTCATCGTTTATTTTAAAGGTTTTGAGTTTTAATTGCATTGACAACTTAAAGGTTTATTAAAATATTGTGGTCTTGTTAAATTTACCTATTTGTTAAATTTATTTTAATTAAGAATTGAGTTAGATTGCTTACTAAAAGTCAAAAGTAAAGTGGTTTTGTAAGGGTAAAGTTTGTGATAACTAAAACCGTTTATATTTTATGTTTTGATCGTTATTGTAATTTATGTTTTTCTTTAGAACCTTAGTGCTATAATTGTATCATTCAACATTTGTGGTCACTTTCATTTTTTTCATGTTGTGCAAGTTGATTTTTTGTTTGAAGCAGGCACATTTTTTAATAAAAGTTTATTCTCAAGTTCTTTTGAGTTGCGTTTATTATTACATTTGATGTGTTGTCCTAAAAATAATTTGACAATGACCAATTTCGTTAAAGCTTGTTTTATGACCTAATATTCTCAGTTGGCTCAACTAAATGTTTTTGGTCATCGGTTGTTTTCTGAACTAATATCTATAGTTGACTCCACTAGAAAATGTTTGTTAGGTTGACACGTTATTTTTAGTTGGCAAAACTCAAAATTCCAAAAGTTGACTCAACTAAAAAAATAGAAGGAATCAGTTACTAGGACTTTTTTAGTGTTGGTGACAAATTTTTTTGTCATTTTTTTGTTTGAAATGTTGTCAAAATTACAGTTTGCTCGGTTACAGTTAGTTCAAAATGCTGCAGCGAGACTCCTAACGGGAACTAAGAAGGAAGGAAATCACCTTCATCAAGAAAAGGAGCTTCATTGCTCTGGATTTCCAAAAACTACGCGTTGATTTCAAGATCCTTCTTTTTACATTCAAAGTTTTACACAACTCTGCCCCGGATTACATTTGTAGACTTGTCAAACCATACACAGCCTCCAGGTCACTGAGGTCAAATGACCAGTTACTCTTATCTGTTCCCTGCTCCCATTACGAAACCAAGGGTGATCGCAGTTTCTCCGTAGCTGCTTCAAAACTCTGGAAAGAATTACCCCTCTACATTAGAGCATCCGCATCATTAGATGTTTTTAAATCTAATTTAAAAACTCATCTTTACTCATTGGCTGTTATTTTGTTTTGAATTGTTTTATCATCAATATTTTAACTTTTAATCAATATTTTAACTGTTCGTACAGTATTTGAACCCTTGTTTTATAAGTTTTATTACGTACTCTTATATGTATTCTTTTATCGTTTGTTCTTTTACTCTTGTACAGCACTTTGGATCTTGACAAGTCTTGACTATTCAAATCCAAATGCTAAAACCACTGTTTTGTGAAATGATCTTGGATGCGTTTGCCTTTCGACTGAGCACCTTAAATCAAATTAACACTTATTTAGGTGAATACTAGGATTGCCACTTATGCGTTATATTTTAATGTAAAGCCGCTTTGAATTTGTTTTTTGCTCTGCAGCTGTAAGAACATATGAATTTCGTTTGTTATAACACTGCTATTACAATTATTATTTTTCAGTGTAGGTTTGCATTACTGAAGGAAAAGTGCAGTACCAGCACAACCTGCCTTACATGGATTTCATTCCACTCTTTGCTGCCGTACACATGCTAAACATCTTATTTCGGTGCTGTGCTGAGATGAGCAAAGACTGTTTTGTCAGATCTGCTTTCACAACTGTTCCCACAAATCCCTGGACATTCATATGTTCAGTGTGCAAAGGCCCCACAAGACGACTTTCTTTCCGCTACAGGTGTCTCACTTCAGTTTTTTCTGAATGTTCAGAGCTGAAACATCGACTTTTTAGCTTTTTCTGCTGCTTCAATCAGAGCAGCATGAGGTAAGCAACATTCCCCGGAAAAGTCGGTTCTATATATATAATGCAATGTTAGAATTTTAGGTAACAATTTTCAGCCAATTAAACAAATATATCATATACTAAACCAAAAACTATGAGATCAATGTCAATGTGATGTCAAAGTGTCTACTATGTCAATGTGAGTACCTGTTCAAAAGTACAGCACGACTTGTTTAATTTAGCAGTTATCACATAAATGCTTTTTACATGTATAAAGCATTATTGCCACGTCACTTCATTAATTAGAAATGAAAAATAAATACTGTGTCTAAGAAGTAAAAATTATTGCTCTCTTTGTATATAAAAATGAATAAACGCTTCATGAATTATTTCGTCAAAGTTATTACCATTTTTGAATGAAGCTTATGGTGGAATCCGCTGCTTTGCACAACTGTTACCACTAGAGGGCAGTCAGCTTGACACCGGATTTTTTGTTCACTTTTTCTTTCACTGCACGTATTTTGCTTAGCATTTAGATTACCGGTAGGTGTGTATTTTCTAATTTATAAGCCTAGTCTAAGCCACCACTTTTGTTTCAGAAAAGTACCATATATTGGTTATTTAGTAGTTACTTTGGTAGTAATTTGACTTTAAGTATTTTTTCGTACTTTGTACTTGTACTGAGTATCTTAAATATAAGCAACTTTTACTCTCCACCTGACTACATTTTTAATTGGGTATCGGTACTCTTTACTCCACTACATTTAAATGGACACTTCATTATTCGTTACTCGTTACATTGCTATTGTGGTCAATAAGTCTGTATTTATTCTACCCCGGTTAATTACTTAATTACAAACTGTCAAATAGAAATATAATTAATACATTGTCAACAAAAAATATAATTTATGATTAAAAAAATCATTTTGAATGAATGTATCGGAATTTTTCATTTCAGAAAAAAAGCGTTTTAAATTGAAATTTATGCAATAAATCTGCAAAAGTTTAAGCATCTACAAATTAATGCATGTCTACATGTTTTGCTGAAAAGAGCATTATAGTGTGCAGGTACACACACGCACGCACAGCAGAAAGACAGGAGCGTCTGCTAGATGGCGCTGTCTGCATTGTGTTCCAGTCTCAGGCAAGATGAAGTTTGTGTGTGTGTGTGTGTGTGTGTGTGTGTGTGTGTGGTGTGTGTGTCAGAGGTGTAAGAAGTACCAGACAACCATATTTAAGTAAACGTATGGATACGTGCTATATTTGGTACTCCAATACAAGTAAAAAGTCACCAATATATAAAAGACTTGAGTCAAAGTAGCAAGGTATCACATTTGAAATGAACTTAAGTATTTTACTCATACTGAATTTAGGAAATAACGAAAAAACAAAGAAATGAAAAAAAGAAAAAACAAAGAAATGTGAAAAAAACTTTAATCATGAGGTTTTTTTTTAATATAGAATGAAAATAAATAGTTTTTAAAAAGGTTAAACAAAATGAAGAACAAAAAGTTTGTCTCAATCAAACTCAAATGTGCAAAAATAAAAATAAATACAATTCTGAACTACTTTGATTTGATTCTCAGTGACCTCTAGGTCTATGTCTACAATAAATATTGTATATATTCATGTTGCACAAACAAATTATGCCAAAATATATGTCACAGTGTTTTTTGCCATGTTGGTAACATTACAATATCATTGTAAAGTCAGGGAAGATCTGTATAGTTTAACTTAACGTTATATTTACTTTAAATTAACATTAAATAGACTCGTAAACCTCAAATTTGATGGTGAATTTATAAAAGCGCTTATTTTTGTTGTCCACGGTAAACAAAGCAGACACTGCATCTTGTCAGAGTCGTTATATGTTTTTCGGCAACAGTTCTTTCAACAAAGGCCATGAATATTCATTCGTGCTTTATAACTGGCGTCAATCTTGTCAATATAAACCGGGTATACATTCACGCCACTAATTTACGTTTACATGGTTTCTAAGTCACAATTAGCTTCCAGTACCTTCAGCAGACAACAGATGGCGAAATCGCCTTGTTCGCCCAAGAAATTAACGGTGGTAAAGATTGATTACGTTTGTTGAGCACTATCATAATGTGACAAGTAACAATATGTGTCCATTCAAATGCGGTAGAGTGAAAGTACAGTTGCTCAATCACAAATGGAATAGAGAGTAAAAGTTGCTTTTATTCATCGCAACTTATAAGTACAAGTACGAAGTAGCCAAAAATATATTTAAGTGAACGAAGCACAGTTAATCAAGTACTTTACACCTCTGGTGTGTGTGTGTGTGTGTGTGTGTGTGTGTGTGTGTGTGGGGGGGGTGTTTGTGTGGGTGTGTGCGTGTGTGTGTTTGCATGTGGGCTTTACCGGCTTTTTACAGGCTGTTTGTTTAGTGAGAAGCATCTGAAACCGAAGAGTGTGTCAGTTCACAGCGGTTGATGTGGATGTTGCTTTCATCTTGCTACTTTAATCATTAACATAAGCCTCGGCTCTTGGAATAAATCGAGGACTGGAAACGATTAATTGATTTCAATGCTTCATTTGAAGCAAAATGAACCGAAGGCAACACTGCTGTTTATGTTCCCTGCTGTCTCCGTTTCTGCCAATCACCGTTTATTCAACTTGTGACGAAGGACGATTGAAGTTTAATCATCATGTAAAACCCAACAAACATTATCCATCATTACTGGTTTTAACCAAAGCGAGCTCTACTGCATTCTGGAGGATTGTCATTTTAGAAAAAAAAAAACTCTGTCAAAGTTTTATAGAAATGTGCTCATGTAAAATCAATTTTAGACCTGTTAAATTGTCATGGAATTCAATAACACAACACCGCAATGTCCTAGAGACCAGACGTCGAGTGAAAGGGGGATTTTTAACTGTAAGTGAATGTGGCCTTACAGCGGCAGCCATGCGTTCACATCAGACACATTGTTACCAGACTGTTAATTCAGGCAGTTTCAGACACGCTTTACCTGAAAAAGAGGAGAGATTTTGCAACCTCCTGAAAACAAACACTGAAACACTCAAATAAATCCTGATTTAATTTCTTTTATTTTGGGAATGGAATATTTAACTAAACAACCAACAGCCAAGTGGGTTACTAGGTTGAAAACGGTTTAATTTTATTATGCGTTTGTGAATGAGATCTCAGTAGGGACTACGTATATTGAACGTATATTGTAATATAAGTTGTACTGTAGTGGGATTAAAACCGACAATCTCTAGGAGCCAGTCCAAGTCTCCAACCACTGGACCACAACTGCCACTTGGTCCACTTTCTTTGGGGAAACAAACATTTGGCCATTTTTCTTTTTTTGATGTTGGGAACTGCTAAAAACAATGAAACATTCTGAACCACATAGACAAGTTTACACCTATATCTGATTGCATTTTTAATTTTTTTTTTCACTAAGTGCTTGCTCTTGTTCATTAAGTGTTTTTATAATGTCAAGTGTCGCGTCGACCTTCGTGTGTAACGTACTAGCAAAGACGTGATGGGTCGCGTTCTTTCTGTGCGGGGCTTATCTCATCCCACTCACACAGCATGAGACTGTATGTTACTCCTCTGTGTGTATCTGACGCAGAACCCTGTCCCAATCCTGACCAAAGGCAAAGGAAATGAGTGAAGACGCATAGAATGCTTTAAAGAGTGAGGATTTTGTTTTATTCGTTCAAAGTTGCTCTTTTGATGGTGTGATTGGTGGTTTGTGGTCCAGCACTGTAAAACTAAACCAGCCAAAACTTGAAATTTTTTATTTGACAAAGACTTTAATTATGAATTGGTATTTGATTAATTTAAGTTTACATTTGAACGTTAGTGTACTTGCACTATATGTAAAAATACGGAGATTATCGTTAATCATATTTTGGGTATTGACATGAACCCCTTGGTATTGGAATTGTATGTGTATTCATGTGATGTGGTGGTCTACAGTGGGAGTCATGAGCCAAAAATGTGATAACATGAAGAGCACTAGTACTAGTACTGATGTGAGGAGAGAACATCAAACTTCCAGCACATAATATTAGTGTTGGGTGTTCACCGAGTTCATTTTATTTAGTGTTTTTGGTCTGCATTACTACCATAAACGCAGCACTGAGCGCACCTTATAGTTTGCTGAACCCACTAAATATAAAAACAATATCAATGTCAGTGTCTAAATAGCAGTATGAATGTATTCCTGTTGTTAATGCTTTAAAACTGCGGATTAGCATCGAGCTGTTAAATTCACCCGTTTCTGTTCTTCAGTGTTTTTCACTCAGTGTTAACTCACAATCACTCGACAGACTGTGTTTTTTTGTAACAGTCATGAAATGCATTTGTTTGCTCAGGCTGACATCCATGTTCTCTGTCACACATTTTAAGCCATTTGTAAGTCACACTTTGATTTTAAAGTGTACCGACTGTTGCGGGGTCTTTCCCATGAAGGGCGGAGTCTGCTTTAGCAATCCTGAGCTTGATTTCACAGAGGGGAAGAAAGGACACATATTAAAACTACTATTGAGAAAACTACTTTTTTTATTGTCTGTTATCAATGTTATTAAATGATAGATTAAATATTTTATCATTTTAAATTGAAAAAAAAAAAAAACACTTTTTTTCAATTCAAACCTAAATCCAAATCTTCAGAGTTGATCCTGGTGCAGTTTTGTTCGACTACAGATTTAATCAGAAAAGTGTTTGATTGTACTGCTGCTTCACTTTCCCTTGAAATGCCTTCATCCTGTCCGACATTACAGAACGTCTTTGTGGTGAAGCTTGAGGCTTGACGCTGTCAGGCTACAGACGAGGAGGAACTTTGAAGCACGCAGCTATTTCACCAGTACTATTATAAAACATTTTAGCCAAGTTTAAGATGAATAAATGCGGAAAAATATGCTATTTCTAAAGTATGAAGTAGTAATACCTGATTCAAATTCTGTGTGTGTAAAATGAATCACAAACCATTCAGGAAAAGATAAAAAATAATAAATGTTTAGTATTTTAGTGTTTAGTAAAAGTGAATCTATGACGGCTTACTGGTGTGTTCAAACAGAAGACGACAGTTTCCACGAGCATCTGCAGAGTGAAGATGAGCCCCCTAGGGATCAGGAGATGAAGATTGGAAGGAAGAAATGTAAATGCTGGAAACACAGTGGAACAGAGCAACGACCTGTGAGATCTCACCTAAGGAACCATTCAGCTCATCTCAACTCTTTGTTCCTATCTCTCAGACTAGAGCAGACGTCATCTCTCCAGATAGACACAAAAGTCCACAAAAGAATGAAAGGAAAAATGAAACGTGGTAAACGCCCTGCTTTGTTTCCTAGATTTGACTCATTATTGCCTAACAGCTAATCTACTGATGCAGTCCTGTCACAATCAGTTCACTCAGAGTTCTTTCATAAACTTGCTTAGGTGTTGCACTGTTGTGTTCCTGATATTTATGGTCGAGACACTGCACAAGTGTACATTGGTTTATAAATTCATTTTACAAAAAAGGTAACTACAATCTATAACCGAACCGTATCCCTGGGGATAGACAAGGTCAGAAACTGGCAGGCTGCAATAGAGAAACAAGGTTTCCAATAAAACACGGCCACTCTGACCAGAAATCCCAGTTAAAAAACAATGAAAACCAGACCATGTCTTTCTGTCGTAGTTAAAACCTTGAAAATGAGTACCAGATCCGGCAGCATCAGCTCCATTTCTTCTCGAGTCTGCGAGACACAAAGGCGATCAGCCAAATCCAGTCTGTGCAGAAAATCACAAACACGAATGCTGAAAAAGTTCATGTGTAAATTCTGACAGCCACTGGAGCGTGAGCCAGAATCGCCTTTTTAATAACCTGATTGACTTTCTGAGTGTGTTATATTAAATTATGAAGCTTATTTTAAAGAAACATGTTTTTAGAAGAAAAGTTTTTTTAAGAAAGAAAGAAAGATTGAGTTACTGCTTTTCCACAATGTCTCAAAGTCTGAAATGCTAAATTGTCTAGTGGACTCTCAGAAAAGTGTCATCATCATCATCCTGCTGACGGAATGCTTGCTGTCAGGAGAAGATTGAGAGCTCTGAACACTGCTGCTGCTCTTCACGGTTCACCGGTCGAGTCTCATCAGCAGAGCGCAGGCCCGGTCCTGCCCCGCGTCTCTCGCTGTGAACGCTTACCATCATCACAAGAATCATTGGACAAAGCAGCGCCTTAGTTATCTTGGTTCTGGAAGACAAACGAAGAAGAAAAGTTGTGACAAAGTTTCAGTGCTTAAATGTTGGAAAAAAATTACTCTGGGTCTGAAAGTACTGTAGACACGCACCCTGGATTGGTGGCCAACCATTCGCAGTTGAAGACATATGCTTAAATGTTGACTCATATACTGTAGACTTAACTGTAACATTTATCAGACCACCGCTGAAGAGCCGAAACTAGCCTCATTACATGAGGTTAATATTGTTAAAAATCACGTTAATTAATTATTAAATAATCTTGCACAGATGTTGCTATGCGAAAATGTAAGTGTTGGGGTTATGTAAAATACCTCAAAGTCACAACCACCTTAATGTAATGAAATCACCAAAGATGACTGAACTGAAAAGAAATACAATTTCCTGACAATTAAATCACACCATCATAACTTTTCAGATTTAGCACACTACCATCTTATTTTTCTAGACATCACAACATGTGGTCAGTCGGGAGGTCACGGTCGGTGCAGGTTTTTCTTAAAGGAAATGAAAAGCCTGTAGCGTTAAAAGAACAATCTGATTTCCTTTCAGTGACGTCATTAGCTAAACAGGTTTTCACGGCTGTCAGGCCTCTCGCCTGTCGAGTGTTTGAACTGACGACTTAAAAGAGTCCCAACAGAGCATTCTCATTTTCAGAACAGAACCACGAACACGATTCTGTCGTTCACGGCCACAGGTCTGTGTGAGTGCTACACTGGGTCTGTTTGTAGTTTAGTAGACTGAACCACCTCGGGCTAGAGCCGCTCCACATCCTTCACACTTTATTCTGTTCATAATAAGCTACAGATTATGCGCTAAATAGATTTTGAAGAGTTTCCAAATCACCCCCCACAAGGTCTGCAGGGGTTTCTGTCGACATTTTTCACGCATCCTTTTCACTTTACTGAGAGACCAGCTTCAGCTGCTTTGTGGGCTGCCTTGATGCATCCGTGAGAGGTGTAATACTTGTAATACTGAATCAAATAAAGTTGGGACAAACTAACCAAATGACTCAAAGCATCCCCTATGTGCTCAATACGGAAGTGTGTCTGAGCAGTGTGTGGGAATGTGGTGAGAGGAGCTATGAGGTTTCTGTGGGAGAAATGGCAAATCTTATCAGGTTGAAACATCTCATCTCTTATGTCTTAAGCAAATAATCCATTGCGCTGTCAGACCACAAAGACTTTGTTTGTCGCATCATTGCATCGACCGTGCTGACCAACCTGTGATTCATTATTCCTCATCGCGTCGTTGAGCTTTATATACATGCATTTACCATTGAAGTCTTAGAATGATCCATTTGTGTAAACATCTTAACAATGTTCAAGTTCATTTTTTTTCTGGCTGTGTTTAAATGTTTTGTTGAAATGGTCAAAACATCCACACAACGTTTGATTCGAATCAAGTATCACTTCAGTTCCTTTCTATTGATTCACATCTAAATCTGCGTGGTCAGATGTAGATTCTTCTTCACCCACTCACTAACGTGGTCCAAAGCATGCAGCGTAATTTCAACAAATATAAACTGTCAGCAAATCTAACAAAAGCACCAAGAACTACAACAATATTAGAGAGAGAACAACTATCGTGGGTTTAGCTCTTTAGTCTAGTAATAATCCTGCATTCCACCAATGACAAGCGAGATTATCGCGAGATTTTGAGCAACAACATCAAAACAAATCGTGATAGTTTGTAATTGTGGAATTGTTTAACGATGTAGTCTGCTTTTATTTGAGGCTGAAGATTGTATCTCTCAACAGCACTTATTTACTAGCAGCAATTAAGGGCATTTTGAGACTTTCATCTGCGTGGATAAGATTATTAGATGGTGACTAGTCCACAGACCAACTCACACAAAGCTCTAAAGTAGACATCATATGATGAATCTTCACAATAGGTGTTTTTTTTATATTAGTGCATGCTTTTTTAAAATAATCTGTAAATGTAAAATGAAACCATCTCACGATAAAACAATTCTGCCATTCATCTAAAAATTGTGATATCATCTAAATTGGAGAAAATATGATAATTAATTATCAATACGGCCACCACCCTCCATATACAAGAGCTGGTCCCAAACATGGAAAATAAAAAGCGTGATTTCACTAATTCCAAGTGTAGCGTCTGTATTAGAAAAATATATTATCTTTATATTAATGCCTTACACACAGACTATCAGAGTGCCAAAAATGCAAAGTTTATGCAAAGAGTACTTTCCTCAGAAAACTTTTTGTTGCACCACTCTATCAGTTGTTCAAAAGTGGCTTGACACAAGCTGTGTGACTGCAGAAACTCGGGTCTTGTATACATCTGTGTGTAGCGGCTCTTGTCAGCGGCTGCCTTTCCCTTTAGGTGAATCTCTTTAGGTGAGCTTAACGTTTTTTTTCCCCATCCACATGTTAAATGACTAGTACTTGTTTTAAAGTCTGCTCCAAAGTCTACTAGCTTCACTTGTAGTGTGAAATTGTACTTTGTTTTACCCAAAGTCATGTTTTAAATTTTTGATTAGATAATAACTAATCTATCCCAACTAATATCGTGAGTTATTACTGTCAGTGTGTTTGAATAAAAGCTGAGCCACTGATTGTTGTTCTGTCTACAGTTCATGTTCGTCTAAAAGCTGTTCTGTTTGTTTGTCATTTAAGAAGGATTTTTTTCATGCTAATTTATATAATTAAACAGAATGTTGCTCTGATCAATTCCATCTTATCCTCAAAGCATTTCTCCAGTCAGATAAGTGTTCTTATCCTTCTCATTATGTGGTTAGCTGTCTGGGCAGGGGAAAAAAATAAAGTTACATACCATTTGATATAACTGTGGTCATACAAATAAATTCATTTATACACGTTTAGAGTTCATGTAAACTAATGGTTAATATACTGTGCTGTATAAATGACTCTAGTCTAAATGTTTTCATTGTACAGACATTAGAACTAATAATCTTTGTTTGCCCTCAAATCTGAACCTTTATTTGATATATTCTCACCTTTATGTTTATTATCAGGACAGCCACACTTGGATGGTGATTCACTATCAAACGAGATAAGGTGTTCCATAATAAAATGGTTGACTATCTCTCCTTACCCTCATCAAGCAAAAGGCTGTTTTGACATGGTTTATCTTCTCCATCACTAGGTAATTTATATCAACCCTCAGCCGTTCTTGAGAGATGGAACTCTGCTTATAAGGAGATGGATGCTGGTGGCAGGTTCTCACAGTTGGCGGTTAAGAGGAGACTATCAGAACACCCTCAGTGCGGGTTGTCGTCCTGATGATTTCTGATACTTTCCCCATTCTTGCATTTTTTAAAAATAAAGTTAATCCAAAGAACTTTAATCTGCATCTTCCCATTTTAGAGTCAAACTTTACCCAAATTCACCCTGGTTCATCTCAGGACCAAAGTGGTTAGTAAAATGCCTCCATGAACGGTTGCTATCTGAACTGCATCTAATGGAGAAACTGCATGTCTGATTCCACGGAGAGCTATTAGAAAGGTAGAGATTGGAGTGCGGCGCCACGGTAACTCTGGCTTCAACAACTGTTTTTGCGTCGAGCTGAATTACAGTCTTTATAGATATAAATCATTTACAAATAAATTCTTTAATCTATTAAAACAGCGCAAGCAATACAACACATTTTACACTTTTCAACACTAATATAGGGTTCTCTTATTTTTCAATGACAATATTGATATTATATGTGATCAACTACTGTATTTCTACAAATACAGTATAGGCACCAATTTTTTTTCTTCCAATAATAGAAACTAAAAAACTTGGGGTGTGCTTATCTGCACGTTTCAAACATGCAGATAAATATAAGCAACGCTTGTCCTAAATTTTGATTTCGACATACGATTATCCTTATGCAGCGGTGAGCTTCTGTGTTGTGCTCAAATTTCGGGCTCAAAGTGGGGGGCTCGACGTATACGCGCTATACCGACATATAAAATATTTTACTCAGAACAGTGCGCAGATATTTAACCCTTTCTCACAAAAATAAACAGCAGAGACACAAGCGCAGTAATTAAATTAACATTTATGATGTGAACTAAATACATCTTTCAGAAAACAAGCACTCCGCTGGGCGCTCATCTCGTGCTAGTGTTCTGAAAATTCTTCCTACCTCTAAGAATTTCCTACATGGCGCTGCGCATACGCGTTAGAACATACGTCACTGCTCAGATGTTCCTGGCTTGCACATGCGCATGTGCCTTAAAAATGTCACTGCTCAGCTTTTTTTAACCATCGCGCTGCGCGTGCATGTTAAAACTACGTCCTCCGCTCAGATTTTTCTACTTTCCGCGCTACACGAGCGTTAAAAAATTTGTTAGATCTATTGTTTCTTCTCCTACTTGATCGTACAAACATTCCTACTTGTACTTTTGTTGTATGTACTTTTGATATTGTAGCGTTGGACCAATGAATAAACATAAATGCACTAAATTAACACAAACACATAACAGTACACAAGATATTCCTAACATGTTACTATATTTTGTAGTTATTTATATTAGTATTCAGTTTTGACGTGTTTTAACGTGCTTCCACAGCGCGCTAGCTACGAACAGCTGAGCAGTGACGTAAGTGTAGGAAGTTCTGAGCTGTATGAAGAATTTTCAGAACACTGGCTCTTTCTCTCACACACACACACACACACACATACACGCACAGTCTTTCGGCTCAGCTCTCATAAAAGAGCGGCTCTTCTGACTCCAGTCTCTCTTTGGCTTCTTGTGTATCTTGTGTACAAATAAACGAGTCACACGGTGGATTTCGAACTTAGTATTAATTCCCAAAGCACGAGTCAGCATTTGGCAGAACTTTTTCTTTCTTTTTCCCCTAAAGGGGCAGGGCACTTTTCCCACAATTCTTGAAAATTAAAATGCAACCATACCAATGACAAATTAAACCTTAAAGATAAATTAACATTAATTTAAATAGATTCATACCAACGTAAACAAAAAGGGTAAATATAATAACCAGAGGGCAAATAACCGGAATTGACTTTATATGAAACCCAAAATTGGGTTTTTGTATTAAACAAATTTCTATTTGTTTTTACTTTTCTCTCATTCCTTTCCTCCATCTTATAAGCGGGTCTAAACAAAATACCACAACCTCACAGCTGAAGTGTGTGTGTGTGTGTGGGGGG
>CM051497.1:8402925-8506215 GCA_028031935.1 Paedocypris micromegethes
GGGGGGTCGACTTAGAGTCGAGTAATTACGGTAACAAATTTATCTGAATAGAAAAAAAGCAACTTTATCTGTGCAGCGTAACTTAGCAGTGGCTAAATAACACCGGAAATAAAGTCAACGCAGCGTAAACCCGAATACACCCATATATACGCACATAGCAACTGGTATAATCGGACCCATAATGGAGAAAAACTACTATTTTTGAAATAATAGATCATTATTATATTTTTATATATTTTGTTTATATTTACATTTTTTATCTATTAAGTAAAAGAGTCACAAGTTAGGTTTGTAAAAAGGCCAGCCAGGTTAACGTGAACACTTGAGTTGAAAAGGAATAGTGGTTATGAGCTCTTACACGACCAGTTACATTGTTTGTTCAATTAGCATGCTAACAGTTCACAGAGAAGATGCTCAATTTTCGGGCCAGTCTTTCAAAATGTCTCTGTGTGTTCCATTGTGGGACGTCTAATTATTGCTGTTTTAGAGTCTCAACAATACTGACCATCCTTGACTGCAGGACTGCTGAGTCACATGCTCTGGAGGGAATCTGTGAAAAGTTGTGACACGGGAGAACGTATGAATGTGCTTGACATGTGCTCACGCAGACAGACACTTTATCCTGCACACAGCTCTGCAGAGATGAGAGAATGATGGAGGAAGTCTTTCCAGGCTGACCAAACAGAAACCGGATTATCAATCAAAGGCGAGACAGAGACTTACCTCCTCCAGAGTCCGTGTGGTTCTCTTTTAGCGTTGATGTGAGTTGGAACTGGGGAAACGATTTAATGGACGTCGCCAGTCCCAACACAGCAGGGCTGGGTGGTCTGATGGTGTTGTGCGGAACAGATTATCATATACAGTAAGATGTGTGCCATGCATTGGCGTTGTGAGCGAACAATAAACACCTTTTTCAGCCTCTCTAGTGAACTAAATGATAAGATCAGGAGTGTATTTACACATGTCTGTATTAGGAGCCAATTGCAGATCCTACTGGACTATTTCCCAGGCTTACTGCTTGTGTTTCCAAAGAGTGACGTGGCTTTATTTCAGAGGTGAAAAGAGTACCTGAAAAACATACTTGATAAATAATACAGATACCTTACTCCATTACAAGTTACCAATATAAAAATATATTTTGAGTAAACGTCGTAAGGCATCCAATTTGTAAAGAACTTTGTTTATGGGGTTTTATGTCCTGATATAAAAATGAAATTTACACCCCAATGTTTCAAAATGGCAGAACAAAAACGATAAAAATAGAACAAAAAAGTAGTTAAATAAAATTCAGAGCTGACTTTGTGATGTACCTCTCAGTCTCAGAGAAACAAGGGCCTAAAGCTACTAACTAAAGCTGGTTCTCAAAGTTCTTGGAACTTATTCCAGCACTTTTTGGCACTAATAAATGTTCACATGATTTAGCCCATAAATAGCATACAATACTTAAAAGTATTTACATTTTATATTAACATTATTTTTACCCTGGTATCCCCTACATCAGGGGTGCCCACACATTTTCGGTTTGCGATTGACTTAAATGACCTAGTCATAAAATGACCTAGTAATATATAGTCATAAACAGTCATAATAATTAAAAAAGAAACAAGTAATTTATTTTGAGGAAAAGAGACAACGAATATGTATTTGTATATTTGTGTGGCAAAAGTATGGCACTGATAATCAGTCTAGCTGAAAAGACTGATCACACATTTTTATCTAAAGGAACAAAAGTCCGACATATGGTCTGTGCGCAGTGCGCACGCAGTCTTCTGAGAGACTGCAAATAATTGAATTGCACTCTATTTTTTCTATAAGTGCGCTGTGATTTCAACTTTGCAAAGAACTATACAAATAATACTGAATGGTTTTGAAGTGAAACTCATGCCGGAAAAGTGCCGGAAAAAACGGAAGTGCGATTAATGGCGTTAATAAAATTTGACGCGATTAAACAAAACTTAAATAATCTCATGCGTTAACGCGTTAACTTTGACAGCCCTAATATATATATATCTATCTATATATATATATATATATATCCATGGGCGTCACTAGGGGGGTGCGGGCCGCCAATCACGTGCAAGCTACCAATCACATGGGGTGACACCAAAATGAAAAAAATGCAAATTTAACAGAGCAGACATAGCTCGCCTCGAGTTGGTTTCGTTTCAATATTCATAATCAATCAAGACAATCTTGTGAGCAGGTTGCTGTTAAACGTGAAGAGGACGCAATGAAGACGTGATACAAGCGCATTTAACACACGTTTACTCGCTGCAGAAATTTAGACGCGGTGGTCTGGTGAAAAAAAATTTGGGCTGACCAAAAATTCAGCGCGCGGGTAACTGCGGCCGGGTGCCACGCCCACACGCGTTACGCCCGCTAAAGACCCTGTGCTGACGCGGACCGAACGCGCTAGGGCGTGCTACGGGCGCGGTTGAGACGTAGTTACACGCGGTAGGACTGGAAAATCTTGAGGGCAAGCGCATTCGTAGAACGTTTGTTTTACTAATACTACAGTACTACTGTAACTGTTCATCAGTTCATCAACTGTTCATCAGTTCATCATGCCACATGGAGTGCATAAATCGACGAGGCCAAGTGGATGCAAGCGAAGAAAAGCAGGGAAACTTTAGGACTTACATTTAAAGAATCACCTAGCTATAATAATGTTACTGTTTGTAAATTACTAACATTACTATTGGCCAGCCATGGAAAATGCCATTGGGGGGAGTGACCCCATGGCTTTACCGCACCATGTGACACCAATCCTAGTGACGCCCCTGTATATATCCGAATTCCAAGAAATCTTGATCCTACCACCTTTGGTGAGAGCAGTTAGAAGGGCAGCTACAGTATTGCAATTTTTGACAAACTTTCGGTACAAATCTGCAAAGCCAATAAACCGTTGAACTTATTTCACGGGGGTAGGAACGGGCCAGTTCCAAACATCCTTGACCTTATCTAGGATTCATCTCTCATCATCCAGGGCTGACGATGAATCAGAGAAATTGTACTTGAGTAACATGAAACTCACATGTCTCTGGTTTAACAGAGATGGTTCGCACAGAGTAGTTGAAGGACTCTGGTTACATGTTTCTCGTGCTCCTGTATAGACTTGGATCATCCAGGTAGACGAACACACTTTTGTTTAACTCGTCACGCAGAACATCATTAATGAGGGCTTGAAAAACTGCAGAGGCATTAGTGAGTCCAAAGGGCATGACCAAGTATTTGTAATGACCTGTGGGAGTGTTAAAGGCTGTTTCTTGTCTTATTGTGAGAGTTAATGCATGACCGAAGGCCTCCGTCCTTTTTCTTAACAAAAAAAAATCCTGCGCCAGCCAGGGAAGTGGATTTGCGGATGATGCCAGCTTCTAGGGACTCCTTGATGTACATGTCCATAGCTGTGCGCTAAGGAGGAGAGAGGTAAAAAACACTCCCTTGCGGCGGACAGGTGCCAGGAAAGCACCTTGTTTATATTTAAAAGCTACTTGCTAAACACCGATCTAAATGCGTGTCTCGGTATCGTGTGTGGGTCACTGGACGAGTGACCGGGCCGCCGGAGTCAAACTCAACGCGGACCCAGCCAGACTCCTCGCCCGCCAGACCGGCAGGTGGATCGTCCACACTTGGCCATCCATCGGCCTTCTGCTCCGAGGTCACTCCTGGACGCAACAACTCTCCAGCAGACCCATCAAACTCCAGTTTGCGGCAGAACACTGCGGATCTTGGCTCAGCTGAAAGGACCTTGTTGGCGTTGTGCCGGCGCTGTCCTGACCTGTCCGGGAATCTCCTCTGGCTTTTCAGCTGACCAGTCCTGGCAGGAGTTGTTTTAGCCTGCGGCTTTTCCTCGTCATCCTCCAGGCCACTGAATTAAACATGACCATGGAACTAAATGGGCAGGAACAGGTCAGATCAGAGACAAGACACGAGCACACCAACTTGGCCATCAGGCAATGTTTTAGACACAAGGAAAATCCAGGCAAGAAGGCATATCTAACATCACGAAACACCCTAACAAAATGATCCAGCAACAAACAAAGAAAAAACCAGCCTTTTATACAAGAACAAATTAGACACAACAAGACACAGGTGTACAAGATAATGAAATAACAAATTCAAATTAAAACATGACACCTGGGCAGATAAAGTAATGAAATTAACTCAAACACATGGCCAAAATAACTTAGTAAACTGAGAGCATGTGAACCAATCATTTCAAATTAAAAGTCCAGAACAGGGACTTCAAACTCCGACACTCAGCTTCTCCAGGAGACACTGAGGCACTCACAGATCAGGCCAGTCCTCCCTCTGGTCCTTTCTTATTTTGACATGTCGAAAAAGATCCAAACCTGCCCAGCTGACAAGTCTCAATGTGTAGGAGCACCTGTTCCTCACTGGTGACTGAACTCCTAAGATCAGCCTCCAAATGACAAATCCCTATTTCAACCGCTTGAATGCCAATTGTCCTTTCTGTCGTTATCTGTCATTAAGTTTAGTTTGACCGGTGAATTGAGCTACTCGGCTCTGCTTTCTTCATCACACTGGACCATTACACCAACTGAGAGTTGGGACTGTAGTGAACCTGTGCTCTCCATTTAATTAGCACAGGAACACATGCGCACACACACTTTTGTGAGCAGTCTGAAGCCATGGTGTCGGAGGGAATGTGGGGGTCCAGGACTCAAAGCCAGTGCGTGTTTACACAACTTGTTAAAAAATGTGTACACAGGTTTTTTTTTTCATTTAAATCTGCCTGAATTCAGTTTTTTTTTTTTTTTTTTTTCAAATTATGACTCACATGCCTTTCATTAGCAGCATAATCCCACTATATTGAACTTGCAAAGAACATGGCACAACAAAGTGATCGAGTGCAAAAATACTTTGCTTTTTAATTTAACTTTTTTAGGAAAATTTGTATTTCAGACATTGAAGTGTGTGTGTGTTCTGAGATTGCTGTACCCCCCAACTTTTCACAAAGAAAATATTTCCTGAATTCATTGCAGTTACATGGCAAAGCAAGCTCGAGGTTTCTTAATTGCCTTTCAACAAACCATTTTCATTTATTTATACAATAGAAATGGAATAATTATTCCCCTAATTATGGTAAACACTAAGCTGCTATTTCATGTGGAATCACTCATGTTTGATGTCGGAGCCGATAAGCCACGTTTGAAGTCGCTCTGGATATTCTGTAAATTGTTTCTTTTGAGTTCAGCAAGAATCAAATGGCTCCTGTTTCACAACTGGGAATAAGAACAGGCACTTCAGCACCACAGTTTCAAGCCAAAACGTTCTAAACATCTTTTCCTGTGACTAAAATTAGTCCCATAATAAGACTTGGTTGCTTCCGTTACTCTGAACTGACGCAGTTGCCCTGTGGAAATATTCCAGAGTACAATGCGAGTACAATATATATATATATATATATATATATATATATATATATATATATATATATATATATATATATATATATATATATCATTCATTCATTCATTAGACTATATATATACATACACGTATATATTAATTATATCTATTATAATCATTATTTTATGTCTGATATAATATACAAGTCAGTGTTTCTGTCAATTAAGTTAGAAAAGTCACACAACAATGTAACAATCAACAATTATTGTTGTAGCTTTACTAGTGAATCACATTTGACCGACAGTAATGACAAAATAGCTTCAGATACACTGTTCTCTTCTTCCACCTCATCTTTTCTAACTGTCCAGAGTGTTTTTCTACCTCAAATATTTTATCTTCTCTTTAAAGACACTGATCGATTGTCCTAGAACCAGAGGATCGCGTTTAATTGCAGTTGCATTAATCTATTTAGTTTCTACTAATGAGCAGCATTAAATTTAATTGTAGACAAGGAATTTTAAAGAGTCCTCAGCCTTGTTTGATCACGCAGTGAAGCTCTAGTCGAGCCGGGCCGCTGACAAGTCTTTACGGTGTACAGTACAGTGTCCGGTTACCTCCGGGTTTGATTTTCTCCCCTCATTAGACTTTCTCCATGGTGAGTAAAGAGTCAACTGATCCACAGGACTGTAAATGGTTAGGTGAGGGACGGGCCCAAATGAAAACCAACTGAGATCCTTCTGGGAGACACAGCATTTACTAGACGCCATCTCGCACGATATTCTTCACTTTTCTATTCCCATATATAACACAAGTGGAGACATAAACTCTCTCGCTGTGTGAGACGTTGCATGTAAGTTTTATTAAGATGAGCTTTAGGTCGGCGTTGAACTGGAAACAAGATAAAGATATCGTGTCAATCAGAACGGGTCAGACGTCTTGAGTTGGAAAGAAAACTCAACACCAATGGGTTTTTTACTGCAGATTCTGCTGTCTACTTCAGATTATAAAGGCAATGTTCGTGTTGGTAATTTTTACAAGGTTCAAGTTCGAGATGTTGGAAGTTTGTTGGTCTGAGGTCACTTCCTGTTGCGCGCTGTTTGTAGCTTCGCTGCTAAGCTAAGATATTTACTACATTTGCTGCTTTTTGAAAATTCTCTGAATCTTTTCATTCAACTTCAAGGACACCTGAAGCCAGCTGTTCGTAGATTCAGATAAATTCTCTTCAGTCTGATTTGCAGACTGATTAAGGTGAGAACTATGAAGAACCAGACACAAGTCCTGACAATTTGGATGAGACTTTGTTTTTAAGGAATCTAACTCTGTTCTATTTGAAACCGCAAGCAAAACTATTGCTTCCAGCCTCAGTGATTCAGACAGTCATTGAAGATATTCAGTCAATACATGATGTCAATCAGTCACATATGCTATTCAGACTTCAGGAAAGTAGTTAATTTCACTTGACGTTTCAGAGGCAATGATAAAAATGGTTCTTGATGCTCTTAAAGCTGAAGATCTTTTTATGTTATCTTTTAAAGGCATTGTTGTGGGAAGGATTGTGATGATAGTCATTCAAGATGCTTCAGTGTATTTCATCACAGAACTTGGTTCTTTCCTCCAAAAAAGCAGCCATGTGAAGATCGCGAACAAAAATAATAATTAAAAAACTAAACGAAAACGTAAACCATTTCTGTATCGTTTTTTAAAATACAGTTGTTTATGTTTGGTATGTTCGCCACTAATATGATTCACTTGGGCGGCCCAGTACCATTTCATGCACTGACCAGGGGACTCTACCGTACCACTCCCTCGATCCCAAGCAGTGAAGAGAAACGCGTAAAGCAGTCAGCGATGAATGCAATGAATGAAGATGTGCAAGATAAATGCGAGAACAAGGTTTTAAAAAAAAAAATAATAGCACTCACTTGCTATCTTGCGTTTCTTCAATGCTGCCATTTCTGGGTGACTGTGCTAAATATTTTTCTTTGCTTAATGTTGTTTAGTGGAGAAGCACTTTTTCTGTGACTTGCTTCATCTAGTGTTGAAAGTGAGAAATGCAACAGAGTTGAGCTCAAGCGCCTTTTGATAAGATAACACTAGAAATCCGACCCAAAATTTTTGTGTACAGCAGCAGCAAAAGGTTTTTAACAGAAGTGAATAAGGACTATTTAAAAGACAACAGTGAAGGCAAAATGCAAAAAAAAAGAAAAATTGCTGGCCACGCATTCAATTATATTTTCAAAATGTATTGGCCCACGGGCCATAGTTTGGAGACCCCTGGTTTAGGTCGTATCAGTCCAATCGCCTCTCTTTTGTCCATGTAAATGGAGTCTTATTGCCCAAATATAGTGTTAAACATGGAGTTCCACAAGGCTCAGTGCTCAGCCCAATCCTATTCTCATGAAATGCTTCGTCTAGGGGAGATAATAAAAGGGTATGGTCATTGCTTTCATTGTTATGCAGATGACACACAAATGTATATCTCTGCACGGCCTAACGAAATCTCAAAATTCTCCAATATACTAGATTGCTTCAGCGGCATTAGTGATTAGATGACAAGTAATTTTCTCATTCTGAACTCAGACAAAACAGTGTCATTTTTGATAGTAAGCATTCTTTTGAAAGTTACGTAAACAACGTCTGTAGAACTGTCTTTTCCCACCACGGGAATGTCTCAAAGCTGCATCACATGCTCTCCCGACGTGATGCAGAAAGACTGATACATGTGTTTATGACCTCAAGGTTAGATTACTGTAATGGTCTTCTGGGAGGTTATCCTGCCAAACTATTAGATAAACTTCAGTTAGTTCAGAATGCAGCTGCTAGACTACTCACCAGAACAAAAAAGTATGACCATATTAGTCCAGTGTTAATATCGCTACACTGTTAAATTGCGCATTCAGTTTAAAATTCTTTTAATCACTTATAAAGCATCAAATGGTTTAGCTCCTCTATATCTCCAAAATCTACAAGGGAGGAAGATATTTTGTATATTTAGCAAGATAAAATGCTCTGCCTAGCACAATTCGACTCAGAATCAGTGAGTCAAGTCTAGACTGAAGACGCGTCTCTTCTCAAAGCATATATTGACCTATAATATTAACATATTGAATTAATTAATATAATTGTATAGTAAGGCTGCCCAGTCTAGTTGCTCGGAACTGAATCACACATCATATGACTCTCAAAAACTCCGCCCTTTTCTCTGTCACTTAGGAGGGAGACTTCTTCCGGAACCATCGTCAAAATGCGGCGGAACAACCAACGCACTGACTTTGCAGTGTTGGAATGCCAGAGGAGACTGGCACCAGTGAGCCGGGATCCCAGGGTTTTTTCTTTCCTCGCTTTATGTCTGAGGTTTTTTTTTACCTGGCCACTGTCGCATATATGCTTGCTCACTTGTCATAGTCATAGCCATTATCTTAACACCAACAAACAAATGAATAAAATGCATCAATCTTTTTTAGATTTTCACAGATGTGCTTTGAGACAGTTGTAACTGTGAAAACCATCCTACAAATGCATTGAACATTAAATTTAACTCAAGTTCTGTCTTAAAACGGGATGTCGCTGTGCATTATATTTCTTCAATTTGACTCTTTTAAACAATGTTCATGTTGTCGTAATTGGTTTCCTCGTTTGTTGTGAATCCATGTTTAGTTGTTGAGTTTGATGCTAGTGCAATGTGATCCGTTGATACGCATTAGTTGTACGTTTCAACTGTAAAATTATTGAATTGTACAAAAACAACCCTGGTAAAACCAGGAAAATCAGGCGTTAATTCTGTTTGAAGTTGTAGTTTTTAGCATTGATGGATGAATATAAATGCAACTTGTATTTGCATTTACCTTAATGTTAGTTTAAACATATTTACAGTCCTTGTAACAATATTTGTACTAGACTTTAATATGCCCTGCTTTTATAACAAGACATCAACACCAATTTCTGGAGTGGTTTAATCTGTCTAAATGTCACAATTATATTACAATTATATATATATATATATATATATATATAATGATACTTCATAATTAATATTATAATTATTAATTTTATGGGTCTCGTCAGTAGAATCGGTGCAATAAACACCTAAGACGTGGCTTCGGATTAAAGCGTTACGTGCGCAAATGTCATTGCAAGCGTACATAAACGTGAAAGTATTTCACATATATTTATTTCACATATATGTGCCGGCACAGTAAAAACATTCCTCCAGTCCTCTGCCCTCTGAGCAATTGCTCCTGAATCGTGCCTGTTCTGAAAACAAACACGGCAAACACGCACAGGACCGTCCCAGGCCCGGCACGGCCCGAGAGAGCAAGAACACAGCGGTCGCATCTGACAGCTGCTTCCTGTTCCTTAACTACACACAGCTGCACTTCTAGCCGAGGGACTGGCATGTGTAGACGCTGCACGGGGTCAAAGGGAAGAAAAATAATGTCAATTTAATAGTGACCAAGAACAAGACCACCAAAGTGACTGTTAGCTGTGGGACACGGGCGAATCAGCAGTCTGGTCAGATTGGCCTGATGTGATGGGTCGCATGGATCTCAAACAATGAGATGGATGGGCACGGACTCTGTCGTGAGTTTTCAAACAGATCTTGGAGTTGTGGGAAAACTGCTAATTCGTTGGCTACTGTTTCTCTGTAAATATTGGCTTTGGTTTTTATAGTATAAAAACATACACACTGACACTTTGGACACACTGAACGGATTTCCAAGAGTATCTGACGTGGATATTGTTTAATAGCTTGTGAACAAGACCTTGCTTCGCTTCAGCGGCAGATGTGTGAAAAGACCACCCCTATACCTCCTCGCCATCGGTTTGCTAGATTTGTGTCTTTTTTGTTAATGCACCATTAATGATGGCTAGCAGACGAATCGTCAGAAAAGCAGAACTGAGGATATGTTTAGCGTGCTTTATGGCAAAGGATGTTCGCAATATTCCACAGCAGCGCTCTAAACCCAAGAAACGTTGGCTCCGTCAGTGGAGTTGATGTTGGCAGCACGATTCCCAGAAAATGTGTCCAGTTATTGTGAGCGTATGATACAGTGCAGGTAAATTGATCCAGAGGATGTTGGATAATTGAGTGCTTTCCATCTGTTTGACCTGTTGGAGCGCTATAGACACACATTAAACGGCGATATTATAATGCGTCAGAGCAGAGGACAGACTTTATTTCCCCTGGGCATCGCTATGAGACAGCTGATGGCTAATTATGTGGCAATGGTGCTAGTAACCGGCAATGCTGTCAAAACTAGTCACTTTCGTTACTTCGTTAAAAGTATAGATACTAGAGTTAAAAAGTACTTCTGTGAAAGTAAAAGTAAAATGCCAAATATTTTAATAAAATAAAAGTAGCGTTACTAATACTGATAAAACTACTTTTAAGTATAAAAGTAAAAGTAATACAAGGAAAAAAATGCCATTTTATTAAATTAAATTATTAAATTTTGTTAATTACATTGAAAATTAATGCATTTTTTTACAAAGCTTCTGTGCAATCTGCGTGGCCTCAAAACACTAAATCAAACAGGCTCCTCAGATGTTGATAAATATGTAAAAACTCAATAGATTCTTTTCAAATACATTTTATGAAATAATGACCTACTCTTATGTTCGAAAATCTAGCTTCAACATTACATTATCTCCTTTATCTCTAGTACAAGATAAATAATATCTCTCTAGGTCTCACAAAGATACTAAATGAAATGTTTTTCTGTATTCACGTGAGCTTTGAGATCTCGGGCAATTTGATTACACAGTGAGACGTATGGAGCTTTTGAGCGCTTTGACAGTCAAAAATGTGAAAAGCACCTTACAAATGCTCAGAACTTAAACTTGAGCTTTACACACGGTCATTGCGCCTCACACTTGTCCGGACTGGGACGATATGTTGAACATTTGTTTGCCGTTTTACCCACATTTTTGGTGCGTTACTGCTGCGCTGATGATCTGCCTCGCGTCTGTTTAACGGTGTTGGCGTGCACGCACCGCGGTGGAGTTTGTGCTCTAACCGTAATGACACTAATCTGATTCCATAAAACCACTTCTCCGTCATTCTGTCGCCGACAAAGCGCGATTCGCAGGTGTGATGGACCGCGCACAAACCAATAGGGTGTCGGAATGATACGTTTATATGTCTCATCCAACCACAATAATTTACTGTAGACGAATGGTGCGATTTGTCTCGACGTTTTTTTAGATTGATTCAACACGGAAATAAAACTAAAGTAACGTGGGTGGTTTTGAAGTAGTAACGAACAGAAAGTACAGATAGTTGCTTAAAAAAACAAGAAGTAGAAGTAGAAAGTAAGCGGAAAAATAAATACTCTAGTAAAGTAAAAGTAAGCCAAATTTCTACTTTAGTTTGGTAACAAAGTAGTATTACGAAGGTAACGTACTACTTCGTTACTTGACACCTCTGGTAACCGGAGGCTGGTTGTAACGGCTCACACCATGGTCTCCTGAGAGCCTGGTGACCCAACCAATTAGACTTTAAATGTTGCAGGACTGGCCCAGGAGAATCCGAGAAGATGCTTTTACACCTCCTCGGTGTAAACAGTGAAGTTTGATCAGGTGCTGAATGGCCCGGCCCTCTCGATCACACCATCCAGGGTCTGGCCCCGACTGCACGACAGCAGGGCCGCCATGGATCAGCGCCATTTACTGCACACATCTGTTCTGGGTTAGAAGGCCAGTGGAAGTCCAAGTGCACTTGGAAGTCGCTTTTAGCAGGAAATGGATTTGTTCCATTATTTTTGTGGATGTCATGGAATAATACGTTTGCAGTCGACACGTTTCCATGAGCGGCGGTTAAACGCTTTGGACAGGTAGTTCTCAGGCCCGTGTGGTGCGCTTCACCACATGCTCTGTTTTTCTTACTGCACATTCCTGTTAGTTTAGTTTACTGCAGCAGCACGACTAGTGAGGTCATTTATTGCACAACATGACTCATTTATAACGCAGAAGCTCAGGTTAGCAGTTTCCATGCTTTTTGTTTCTGAGCGCTGTGACCTTCCGCCTTTCTTGTGACTTTCTTTGTGGGTGTTCAGAAGATAATGAATTCACTTGTTTGCATGTATTTTTGTGCGAGGAAACAAGTGAGCTGGGAGCTGCACTTAAGGGAGTCTCATGTCAGAGGTCGCTTTGCACGCGTCCAAGCAGCTGATTGACAGCCACTAACTCAAATATCCCCTGTGACTGTTCAGCACAAAACGCAAAGCAGGCGTTACGTAGACAAAATCGCTTTTGAATCAGACAATAAAAACACTACAAATTACTTTATTGTTTTTCTTAACCACTTTTCGCCCTAAAAGTCCATGTCCGTCTAGCCTACACCCTGATGTTACATACTGGATTAATCCGAGAAGTAACTAAAGTACTGTTCATTCTCTAATAATAACACTATTGTTATTGTCATTTTGCAATTTTATATACATACATTTTTACTATACTATTACATAAATACTATTACTGTACTATTATTACACCTGTTTAGCAGTGTATTACTTTTAGATTTGCTTATTGTGATTTTGGAGGGTTTACACAATTTTTTTATTTATTAAAAATGTTTATTTAAAGAGTTTTTAGTTTTTTTCTGCTCAATCTTTTTTTTCCTTCTCAAATAAAAAAAGACAATAATTGAGTACTGTTGTAAGCAATACTTTACTTTAGTTTTAGTACAGTACAATACCTTTTTAGTTTCTGGTTCTTAATCTTTTACTGCATGCTACTGCATAATACTGCATGCTACTATTAAATCAAAATGACACAAAATAACAATGACAACAATTACAGATTGCATGCCAACCATAAACATAATTTTCAGATTCTTTTTTCCCCCCAACGCGTGTGTTCTGCTCGTTTCGGACTTCTCACACGTAACCCTCCGCTCGTCCATCGCTGTGCCGCAGTTGAACTTCTGACCTAATTTCCACGGAGACACATCAAGACAAAGATGGAGGGCAGCAGAGAGACTTGGATGTCAGTCTGGAAAACTTGTGTGGTCCTCAGAAATGGGAAGCCCAGTCCAACACACACATTCACGCCTGGCTCATGACCGAGCTCTGATTCATAAGCAGGATTCATCTGTAGCCGCAGCCGTTGAAGGAACAAGAAAAGATTCCCTGGACAACAAATTCCTTTTCAGTAATGTCAAATGTGGAAGCTTTGTGGATGTAGGAAAAAAAACGGAGGAGGAGGTTCATAACTCATGTATATATTTTGAATAGTCGTGTCTAGTTTATAAAGGTGTGTATATTTAAGCTTTTCAAGATGAGTAATGGTGGTGTGGGTCATGGTGCATGCAGGATTGGACACCTCTCAAATAAAACAAAAGCAAACACTGTCAGTTCCAATATTCCGCTGTATAAGTGAGGTTCAGCTCGGTGCTAGCTTACTGTAACGCTGTGCCCAATCAGTCTCATTCACAACCGGTTCATCGGTACATAACGACAACATGAAGTGAAACCAGAAACTCTGAATCTGTTGTTGGTCTGCCCGGCCGTGCACGGAACAACATGTTTTTATTCGATGCAATTCTCTGAGCGTTCCAGCGTTTTTTTCGGTGATCTGGAGTCCTTGGTATGTTTCATACAGCTGATATACATTAGAAGAAATGGCCTTTGAGAGCCATTGAAAGACCGACCGCAAGAGGAAGAAATCCCCTACTGATCTCCTGCCACTCTGTGTGTGACGGAGGAAATGCATCCTCCAGTCTTTCTCTCCGTATCCCCAAACTCAGCATTTCTGTTGAAAAACCTGTTTCAGTGCAACAAAGCAAGCGGTAAGACATGAGAAAACCGATTCCCAACCCCCACAACAATATGCAAAAACAACTTCTACAATTGATTACATTCGTATAATGCACAAACAATTAATATCAAGCATATATTTGCAGTTAATACAAATACGGAATACTACAAATATTAGTTCGAAAACACTGAATTCACAAGTATAACACTTAGTTAGAAAACACTGAATTTGCAAGTATAACACCAAGGTGTTGCAGGTTTGAATCCTGGTTTATTGGGCTCTACCACTCAGTGTCCTTGATCAAGGCACAGACTTCCTCATGCCCCCCGACACCACGGCTTAATACTGCCCACTACTCCGGGGTTGCGTGTGTAACTTTGCTGGATGGTTAAATGTAGAGCACCGTCTGACACCCTCATTCATTTTAATTTATTGTCAGGCTCTTAAAAAACACTAAAAAAACCAAATTGTAAATTAAATATACCAAATTGCTTGGATGTTGCCGTCTGATTGCTAATGAGCAGCCAACCACAGAGTAGGTCTACAAATACAGTCCACAAAATAAAAATTATAATGGAAACAGTTCAGTTTTAACATGAGAAAATTGTGATAAGCTCACATTTTTGATACCCCAACAACAATAAAAAATTGAATCCATAAAACATTAAATTGTGTAACTCAAAGTGGCAATAGTTTAGCTATTTTAAATTATTAATATGTTCCTGTTAAAATGACTTCAGACTTAGAACTACTAATGAGATTACTCTTGATTAAACAAATTTATGTAGGAGGAAACTGTAGGAATAAGCCCAAGAGTTTTTTTTTTTTTGAGAACTTTGGTAGAGGGCGGAACGACTGTGACAAGCTACTTTGTGACTGGATCATTTTGTCCAATCAGAGTGAGGCGTCTAATCAATTACATACATTTTGTACTTTAATAAACATTGTCAGTTCCACAGCAGTGGTCTCCATGAGCTGGGGAGCTGTGGAACTGATCAGACTCCTGCCGGGCATCTGCTGGAACGAACACTTTCCGTCATGACCAGCGGTTTGCAGGGGTCAGCTGCAGGGAACAGGACATGCATTGTGCAGGTCAACAAACAGGTGCAAAGCGAGAGGAAGTCAGACCCTCACGAATAAATAATCTCCACACTACAGCATTATACCCAAGTTTACTAAAGCGTCCCGTCTAGTTCGGTACTGTACATGTCACAGTGAACCCCAACCCAGAGACCATGCAGTGCTGCCGTCATTACGGTCAGTAAATTCATGAAGCATGGCTGCTCAATCTGTCAATCGCAATCTATTGGTGTGATTGCAAAGAATGTGGGTGTGACTTAAGAAAACATCAGCCAATTATTTGTCCTCATGAATTTGGTAATTTAATTTGTATTTATTTATAACATGTTTAAAACAGAGTCATCATTAGATGCTTGGAGGCTGATCCTCAGTCTCTGGGTAATATCACGGGGGTGTTGCTGTGTTTGGATAAGGGTCTCTCGTTCTCTCTCAGTCAGATAAATTTGTTAACACTCTTCCTGACTGTTCCTGAGTTGCAGCTCGACCAGACGCAAGTTAAGCGACGCTTGATGATTTGAGCTGACGTCACATCAGCCACGTGGCAGAAACATCCTGCACTACATATACTTATAGAAGAGACAAACCTGGCGGGTAAAGATGCTAACACGCCTCCGTCACAGTGACGAGAAACTTGAACTGCGGCTGAACTGCGACTGAAGACAACGTGCCCTGCTTACAGTGACTTGACTTGTTTGCTTGTTTTGTGCGGACGAGGCCGAGCCAGATGGAAAAATTCTCTCTCACACGCACATCACGCACCAAGAAAGTGCCCGGTCTCCCGGTCTACTCCTATCTCACCTGCCATCAGAACTCTCCAGAACTGGCTGATAGCACACACAGAGCCAAGAATTCCTGGGTGGTGCCAAGGTCGAGTTGAACGTTGGCCCATTACGCGCACAATCGGCGAGTGTGTGGCATTATGGAAGACGTCCAGATGGTTAAGATGGAATGTTCTGATTCCTGAACCTTGCCCTCTTTGACAGGATCCTTATCTTTTGGCACTGCAGCCACACACAGCCTTTCATTAGAGATGACTATCAGCGAGGGAATGATAGACGCCAAAGATCAGCTGCTTTGTTCAACCTGTGTTTTGTTAGGTAGAGTAAAAATAAAAAGTAAAAGTAAAAGTTAAAAAAAACCTGCATGTGTGTGTTTTTGTAATCTCACGAGAGTACAATGTATATGCATGCAAATAATGAACATACCATAATGTGTTGATGCTTGTATGTCTCTGGTTGTAAGTTTGCCTGATGTGTGTATACTGTAGGTCAGTGGTGTAAAGAGTACCTGAACACCACTCTTAAGTACAATATCTTACCATAAAGATTATTACATTACAAGTCGCCAATTCCAAAAAGTCTTTAGTAAAAGTTGTAAAGTAATTTATTACTTTACTGAATTCAGGCAAAAACCTAAGAAATGTGGGAAAAAGAAGAATGTATTTCCTAATAAAGAAATGAAATTTAACACCTCAATGTTTAAAAATGGCAGAACAAAATAGATTGACAAGAATATGCATATGACGATATTGCCTCGTCCACCCAAAGAAATTGAGAAATTGATTTTTCACATTGCGGTGAAAAAAAGATGCCAACTTATTGGGCACAAGTATCCATCCAAATGTAGTAGAGTAAAAAGTACATATACTCAATCAAAAATGTAGTCAAGTTGAGAGTAAAAGTTCCTTATATTTTTGATTAGAACAAAGTAGTTACTCGGTACAAGTTAAAAGTAGCCAAAAATGCTTACAAAAGTCAAATTACTCAAGTACTTTACAACCCTGGTATATATTCTATTGTTTGTGTATATGGTGTGTGTAGGGCAGACAGCGGTGAACTAGTAACTGGAGTTTTGGGGCTTGTAAAGACTGAAGCTGGAAACAGATCTGTCTGTAAGTGACTTCTGGTTCTGTCAGACTAACTAATGCTTCACCAGACCGCCATTTTAAATCAGATGCAGCACTAAGAGCGGCGATGCTGGTGGTGTGTCAGTGATCTTGACATGGAATGAAGCAGGACATCAAAGTGAAAGACGGATGATCCTTGCTTCACCGTCGTTCTTTCTGCCTGACCTTGGGGCCAAGGTTTTCCGTTTCAATTTTAATAGTAAGGCAATAATTCTTTACAGCTTTTAGAAGAGAGCGAGCAGTCTGAATCCTTTCTCTTTAAGACGAGCGCATGTTTAACAGCAGATTCCCAAGCTCCACAACCTTCTGCAATAACCAAATTTAATGTAAAAATTGTCCAGAGGAGCTGACTCCAGCGCTCAGCTGCATTAATACGGCATTATCCTTCAGATTCTGGCCGGAATTCAAGAGCTTTTCTCTCCCACTGTACTTCTGAAGACGAGGAGGCAGAAGATTATTCTGTTCGGTCTGAAGTTTGACCACAGTGGTAACTCTCAATTTGGTTCAGATCTGCTTTAAATAAAATAAGATTTGCTTCGACCTAAATTTAGTCTCTTAAATTACACAGTCCAGTGAAGACGGTCCGACCGGAGGAGACTTGAAGGCTCGTGTCCTGCTCTCCAGATCGTAATGAGAAACTGCTTCCAGACGGACTTGCTCATAAAAGCAAACACCTGCGACGCTGACACCGGGGACATCCATCTTCCTTTATCCCCACCATCAACACCCACGCTGAGCAGTATTTGCTCGACCTCTTTATTATTTCCACGTGATGAAAGTGGAAACTGTCAGTAAGAAGACGAGGCGTGGACGGTTTGAGATGCAGAAGTCAGAAGATGGTTGGCGAAAGCTGAATGCATCATCATGTGTTGAGAATATGCGAAAGAAGCAGCAGTGGTGGGAACAGTCAGGAGTAGTGTTCGAGTGGTAATGTTTGAGTGTGTGTATTTTTGGAGTGGTGATGACCCTACAAACGTATTTATGTGTTTTTTTTATAAGAATTGACAAAATATAAAAGAAAACTTACACAATTTGTGAACATGGATCTAAAACAAAATATGCGTCACATGTTTGTTTGTCACAACGTCACAAACACTTGTTATGTAGTGACACTCCACATTACTCGATCATTACTCTCCACATCCAGAGAATCATAGCACAAGATAATAATATATTGCCCAAATCATATATTCATAATTAACTAAACTTCTCGCTTATGAAGTGAGGTGATTTTTGACATGTTCACTAGGGACTATCAAAACTGTGCTCTGCATTTAACCTACCAGTGAAGTGACACATACAAACCCGGAGCAGTGGGCAGCCTTAAGCTGCACATGCCTTGCTCAAGAACACTCAGCACTGAAACACACCGACTTAAAGCAAACTCCCTACCGCTGGACCAATAATGCCACATGACATCACAAGACCGCCATAAAATGATCTGATTGGCTGCTGAATAATTGATTGATTTGGTGTTTTGGTGATCTACTGAGGTTTGATCTATTGGAGGTTTGATCAGCTGTGAACAGTGAATCTTCCACACCAGTTCCACACCAATCAAACGACAGGATTTCCCTGCCATTAGTTGATAGTGTTGATAAAGTGATTCAGTTTCTTTTAAATTTGTGCTTGTTTTCAACAAAACTGAAAGCTAGAGACCATTATAGGGGAATGGCAATTATTGCAAATTAGAGCAAAACAATTAACAGTTAGTGAAAATGGAGATATAAGTTGTGTTCATGTTTATCCAAAAAAATTAAAATGAAGATCTGTGCATGTCACACAAACAAGAGGGATTCTCAAGCTCCAACCCTGAAATAAATTAATCACATTCAACACTATGAGAACAAATAAAGACATTGAGACGTATCTGGTATGATGTGAAACAGCTTTTCTTTTTTTTTTTTTTTTGCATTTTGACATTTCAGGTAACTCTGCAGTAAAGATGCATTATAGCATAATATAAAATAACATGTTTTATATTAGTGTGTGTGTGTGTGTGTGTGTGTGTGTGTGTGTGTGTGTGTGTGTGTGTGTGTGTGTGTGTGTGTGTGTGTTGAAATTGTAAACTCTAGCTGGGCCTGTTCCACCCATGTTTGTTTGCTTTGCATCGCAAGGATGACAATAGGTGCAAAAAGGTGGAATTCACTTCTTCAGGAAAATGGTCTTTAAGACCAAAGCGGATACCTCGTGTCTCTGGCTGAAGATGCAGTTAAAAGCTCTTCCTCTAATCTGGTGACACAAGCTTTTGTTCTCAGCTAGAGGAATGAGGAGACCTTCCCAGATAAAGGGTAGACGAGCACTTAAGAGCAGCGATTCTTTAAGCACATATCTGTTTTCTGTGCATTGTTCTGGACAGACTTGGGATGAAACATTACCATGGTTTGAGAACGAACGACTTAGTTTCCTTTTTTTACTTTAAATATTATAGTTATGAAATAATTATTCTCTAAACTGTGTGTCTTAAGGTGGTTTTCATCATGTTGTTGTTGTTGTTGTTGTTGTTAATTTAAAGCATAATCATTTATTTAATTTTTTTTATAGTTTGGCTCAATTTTTTATGCCAGGCAGAGTTTGCATTTAGCAAAAACATTTTATTGAAACGAATTACTGAACATCAATTAAGATTGATGTTCAAGATCATGTGTTTTTTTATAAAATACATTGTAATGGAAAAGTTGTTAAAATATGCACTATTTATTAAAAAAAAACCTAGAGAACCCCCATCCCCTTTAGAGCCTGTGTGAACTATAAAGAATAACCTTGTTTTTTCTCATTTACATCACCCTCTGAGTCTAATTGGAAATGCTGAGGAAAAGGATGTTCTAGAAGTGTTGGTAAGGTCTGATCAGTAGATTGTAGGTACAAAGAGCAGTTTGGCCTCTGCAGTGATGCGACTCTATTCAAATAGAGATATTTACTCATGGATCATGTTGCATCCCCATTACTGCACAAAAGACTCTAAGTTCAGTATCAGAAACTGTGTGTGTGTGTGTGGGGGGGGGGGGGGGGTAGCTTTACTTTTTATTATATTTTATATATATTAGATTCACATTCATTAATTTTAAATTATTTGTGCTTGTGTGTGCTGTTTTAGCTGCACTAAAATGGTACTGAAAAAATTTGAAAAATAAAGTAAATATGCCTTGATAATAGGTATACCACACTTCTTTCTATATAGTAAAAAAACATTTTTTAATAAAAGTAACCATTAAACCAGTAGTTTAAATTGTCTGAATTATTTGAGACATTTTCTCATCCGATATTAATTTTATATTTGCCAAACATATTTTTGTTTGCCTTTTAATTACTATAAAGGTAGAATGTTGTTGTATTGATGTAAACGCAGTTTTCAACCAAATCACAATCAATACCGTGACTTCGGCGACTAATGTTTGGAACGCCACACGCTACTGTTTGAGTCACGGGAAAACATTTTTATACTGCTCTTATTGTATATATCCCTCTGCGTATTTGTTTACACTAAACGATATATACAGTTTAGTCCATTAGACTTTGGACCAAGCAGTAAATAAATACATTTGTCTGATTCATGGTGTCCGAACTTTCCAGTATACAAATCAACATGCATACATATATTTTAGCACAGTATTGGAATTTTCGAATAGAAAGTAATTAATTTATCTTGTAACTTAATTGTAATATTTACGTATTGTTTTATCGCTAACCTCGCACGCGATGTGTGTGTGTCCTATCGCGTTTACATAGTCATCGTTCATTTATAAGCTTCACTTATTTGCTGCATGGATCTTTACTGCAAAATTTTTGGTGTTAAAAGAAATATCGATGTGTGCTACTCCCAAATGCTTGGAGAGATTTGTGTGGCCTTTACAATCATTTTATTTTTCATCTTAAAAGTTCGTTTTTTTTTTTGCTAACATAAGACACGTAAATAGTCCTGTTTTAATGTGTTTTGCTGAGGGTTTTTTCTTCCTTGGTTGGAGAAAGCTATTGGAGTGCGATTCATCGATATTTAATAAAACGCCAGTGCAACTTTTTATGTTTTGTCCATGGGTTGTGTATACTAAAGGCCTTAAAATGTATAGTATAAAAAACCATTGTGTTTTTTGCACCGTGGCTCTTTGTCATTGGAAGTTTCCGCGTGCTCGTGTTGGTCTTTGAGATGTATTTTATTTACATTAATCTCCTGCTCTCTCTCCTCCTCCATCCGTCATCTCAGCTTTAAGCTCTGCTGCAGTTGTTTCACACGCAGGCGCTCAGGTAGCAACTAAACTGAGGTGCGGAAAATATATTCGCGACTATAGCCAAACTATACAGCGTTATTTAACACACACACACACACACACACACACACACACACACACACACACACACACACACACACACTAATTAATTAATTAATTATAAAACGGTGCCAAATACACCTATTTTCTTTTGACTTACTGATAGTCTCCGTGTCGTTTTGATGCATCAGTTTGGTGATGCAAACATGCTTGCACAGCTTATTCTGGCAAAGTTGCTTGTGCACGCGCAGGCCACCAATTTCTGAGGGAGTCCAGATGCTAATTTCACCTCGAACAAACGGGTTAAATTTCAGTTCTTTAAATTCATCTCAGACAGACGATGTCCTGTGAAAATGAAAGTGAATCAAGCTCGTCTTCTCATTCCCGCCAAAGCTAATTTCACCCCCCCCCCCACACACACACACACACACGACACTGTGCATGTTTCCAATCAACAATTTTGGTAGTTGAATGCACAAAATTGCACAAATTACCACAAACCAAAACGAATTGCAGACAAATGTAGGCAACAACAATTAATCGTACTTGTTCTTTGGTTATTTTGTTTAAATGTTTGTTTGTTTTCGTTGTGTAAGCATTCAAAACGAGCATAAACGAATACATATTACATAAGCCTAATAAATAGTATTTCTCAGAGATGTTCAGATGTATACTTTTGACTCCATATTGTGAATTCCAAGTGATGCGCACGGATGTGTGACGGGTTTGTGACTTGTAAGCATGACACGTTACATATGATGGACATATTATGTCCATCAAATCTGTGTATATATATATATATATATATATATATATATATATATATATATATATATATATTGTAGAAACCTCTATCAACAACCTTAACAAGAATAAACTCAGCTGGAAATCAAAATAAAAATTTTTATTAATTTAAATTTAGACATTAATAAACTAAAACACAAATTTAAAAAAATTTAACTAACTTGTTCAGAAATTAAAAGTTCACGTGTTTGTTATACTTTATACCGATTGATTTAGAAAACAGTGAGTGTGTACTGTATCACTATTTCTGTAAACTTTATTGAATTAATTATAGCGACAAACGATCTATGCTTAAGGGACTTCGAAATGCATGTTAAAAAAAAGAAAATAAATTGAAATTTTCGTTTAAAGAGCAGCTAAGGCGTGATTAAATCCGCACAGGTCAGTCTGAGGAGAGCAATTGAGAATAAGAATTAAAATTAAATCAGTAAACGTCTAAAAACCTATATTAGTAATCATATAATAAGTAAATGTGTGCAGAAAAGCTTATATTACGAGCGAAAATAGCTTAACGCAAGACGTATCCAAAAAATTATAAAAACAGCATTTGTGTTTGAATTTGAGCCGTTCAAATGTATCATCATTCAAATAATTTCTCCTCATAATCCTTGTTGCATATAATGATAAATACACTGCAGTTGGTAATCACTTGGCGTAAAATGAGTATTGTGTAATTAAAATTGCTTCCCCGGTGGCCCGGACTAGTCACGTGAGGCCAAGCGTCATTACACCGTTCATTAAGGCCTCTGTCACATTAACCCATTAGATAACACCCAACTACTGTAATTCCGGACTTTGCAAATTTGCGAAAACACAATTTATATCACGCTCTCATGAAAGACAAGATTGTTTTACAGAGTTTTTATTCGCCCTATACACATGGATTTATAAAAATATATATAATTAAAGCTTTTGTCGTATTTACATTTGTGAACACAAGACCGTGTATAATGTACAAATACATATTTTAAAATCTGTACACCAAGACATGCACGGCTTAGCCTTATGCATTGAAACATCCGTTGATGTTTTAAATATCAAACGATTCCGACTCAAAATCAAACCGTGGACAACTAACGTTCAACAATCGAACACCGAACCGTGTCCTGAAGTCGGTAAGAGAAATGTCCAATACATTCACTCCCAGCCTGAACGCACGATCCAGAGCGCGCCGCGGTCACTTGTGCAGGTCGAACTTACGTTTTCTCGAAATGCTGCAGTTATGACGACGAGGTAGCGAGGCTGAGCCCGTGGATGCTGCTGCTGATGGCCTCCTGCTGCTGCTGCTTGCTCAAGGGACTCAACGGTGGCTTCCGATCACCTGTGAAACCAGGATGAAACATTCCACCAAATATTTATTCGCTATAATATATATTTTCTACCAAATATTTATTCGCTAATATATATATATATATATATATATATATATATATACACACACACACACACACACACACACACACACACACACACGAACACACATCAAATGATAACAAATATATAAGCCAAGTGAAAAAAACCTACATATGTCTGCTGATGTTAGTTTTTCTGATATCTGTTTAGAAAAATAGATAACAGAATAACTATCATATACAATCGAGACTAGCACAATTGACACTACCCATAAATTATTGTTATACATGAGTTAGTTGATTAACAAGAATTTAGTTATAAAATAGTTATAGAAAGAAATAAATTATTGTCTAACACGCAACTTTAAATACCAACTCTTGCAACTTAAGATATATATAAGATATATACTTAAGATATGTTAAAAGTCGTGATACTTTTAAACCCGAGATAGTTAGATAGATTGTCTAACTATTAGTTAAGAACTAAATTAAGTATGAAAACAAAATATTACAAATATTTCTAAAATATTAATACAAGAAGATAATGATGGCGATGAAGCATTTTACATTACGTTAAATATAGTTAACAAGAATAATTGTCATTTAATATTGTTGTTGTTATTATTGTTGTTGTTGTTGTTGTTGTTGTTAATGGTTAACCCAATGGTTATGAAAGTGTTTATTTTAACCATTTCTCATTGCATTCTTGAACGCCATTGTTAAAAACGTTACTTGTTCATAAACTTAGTTCACTAATTTGTTATATGGAGGGGGCTATACCGATTGATTTAGAAAACAGTGAGTGTGTGTAAACTTTATTGAATAAATTATGGCGATTAAGCATTTTACATTACGTTAATTATAGTTAACAATAATTAACATAATTGTGATTTTATTATTTTTAGTATTATTATTATTACTATTGTTGTTGTTGTTGTTGTTGTTAATGGTTAACCCAACGGTTGTGAAAGTGTTTTTTACCATCTCTCATTGCATGCTTGAATGCCATTGAAGAATGGATATCACTCGGGTGCATGGTCACCGCTGCGCCGGTGTGGGAGAGACTGGATCCCTGTGACTGCCAGTGATGCCCGGGGTTTACATAACCCGCCGCCGCACCGCCGTACACGCCGTACTGGTTAGAGGAAGAGTACGCACATGCGGGGACATAACTAGATAAAGTCGAAGAAGACTACGGAGAGAAGACAAAAAAATAATAATGAATAACGCATTATATTAAAACGGTGTAAATATGCATCCTACAAAAAATGTTATTCAAAATACTGTGACTGCTGTAGCATTTAGCAACATTAATCTAGTTCAAGTAAAACATGTAATTCCGATCCGACATTATTAACACAAGCGCAAACACTTCGCTATACCTGAGGGTATTTTATGTCTGCGTCAATCGATTTTTCAAGTCCATTGACTCCATGTGCAGAAGAAAACGCCGCTCTGTTCACACCACCCCAGTCCTCCATTTTTGGTGTATATCCTTCGGCGCTTGCTAGAGCTGTAAACGAGTAAAGTATGTTAACAGCGTTCTATTCGTGCTGTACTTTAAATTCGGGTAAAATAGACACATTTACAATGTGTGTGTGTGTGTGTGTGTGTGTGTGTGTGTGTGTGTGTGCGTGCGTGTGTGTGTGTGTGTGTGTGTGTGTGTCGATTATTAGATGTTGAAACAAGAAATATGTTTAAATAAACGGCTAATATTTCGAAATTTTTAAAGTAAATCTTATTTTAAAAGTCAGCATAAATGATAAATATTTTAATGTCTTTCGTTCGGAAGTATTTCGATCAAAATTGCATTTTGTTCTTATGATCGATAAACATAATGACAACAACAACAACAACATAATATAGCACAATAACACCACCAACAACACAACTACAACAACAACAACAATAATAATAATAATAATAATAATAACAACAATAATATCAACTAAAGGTAAACCCATGACCACTGTCCTTAATCTCACAGTCTTTGAAGTAAAACCAATTTTTAAAAGTTGTTTTAAAAAAGCAAAAAAAAAAAACAAAAAAAAAAACAAAGGATGCGTGGCTTTAGGCTGACCAAAGATTAAATAAAACCGTTTGTTACATTTCAAGCCTTAACATGGCTTGTCGTGAACTATTTTGCACATAGTAAGCCTTTGTTCAGACATACCTGCAGGATCCATGAAAGCGCGGATGCCCAGAATATTGCTGACCGTGTGCGCTGAAGGCCAGCCGCGGGAAATGCTTACGTGACCCCCAGTGACGGGGACCCCGGCCGGGTTGCTCATCTTAGCCCCAGATGGAGAAATGGCGTTGGGATATGAATATGGGTATATGTGATTGTAAGCCAGACTGGACTGTGGAGACGCCTGCTTGCCACTCTCGTACTGGTGGGGCTGGGAGAGGTTTCCGATCTTGTTCCGTAGAATCCGACTGATGGAACTGACCGACGGGACGTTGTATTTATCACACACTCCGTCTGCGAGAAGCCGGTCACGGATCTCCCACGCGAAGATTCCCGGGTCTCCCTGCTTGTACTCTCGTATGTTTTTCACTACGTTCGGCGTCGTGACCCGCGGCTTGCTGCCGCCGATGGCGCCGGGCAGGATGGATCCGGTTTCGTTGTATCGCGCAAGGATTTTACTCACACATCCGTGGGACACTCGCAACTGCCTGCTGATGTCGCAGGGTCGAATCCCAAGCTGTGCTAACTCCACAATCCTCAACCTGATCGCGTTCGGCAAAGGTCGTCCGTTCACAAAAACTCCCCCCAGTTGGTTCACTTCCCCGTAGGTTTGCTCTGCGAGAAATAAAAGCTTATTAAACCAGAGCAAACGAGCGGTATAAAGCAAACACATTTACAATAGTCAGTTTATTAAAAAGAGCGACATTAGAACTAATGACACAATAAAAATTCAGCACATATGCAAAATAATAAAAAGCCAATTTGTGAGACCTAGACGAGCTATCGATCAAAACACGACCCAGTAAATTCCACGGGCGGGGTATAATCTTTCTTTCATATATTACAAGAAAACAAGTGACCAAATCGGCAGAGAGATCTCACCCATTTGCGCTCTCGATGCGCGTTTTCCAACGGTTTCCTTTCAATGTGCGACGTGTGGAGAACTTCCAATCCCCTGGAAACCCGTTTGTCTGTGCAAATTCTAAACATTCAGACCCGGTCTAGCGTGCACCATCGTCAAGATTGACCCTCTTTCGGCTAAAGAAGATCGAATCTGTGGCCACGGTTGGAGTTTCCACGAGTTCATTTGACGCGCCCTCCACGTCAATCCGACTCGTTAAGAATCGAGCGGAAGGCGGATCTCATTGGTCAAGAACTGTTACTCGTGCGCGCGGTTTTTTGTCATCCCTTATCATCCTTACATGATACTGTAGCCTAAACTATGTGTAATTTATTAGATTTTGAAAACGTATAATTTATTATCAGCAACAATAACAATACTGATGATAATAAATAATAATAATAACAACAACAATAATAATAATAATAATAATAATAATAATAATAATAATAATAATAATAATAATAATAATAGTAAGAAAATCTTTATTTGGCCCAACAATGAGAAAACAGCTTTTAAAATATTTGCAGCAAAATAATAATATTAGTAAAATTTTTGAGTTGTTTATGTGCTTAAATAAAAAGAAAAAAAATGAAAAAGTACAAATACAATTGTTATTTTTCTACAACAAAAACAAACAAAAAACTAAAACATTGCTTGCTTTCCAAATATGCAGACAATATTTAACACTTCTTGTCAGCTACGAATACTGTATAAGCCAAGAAGACCTTTCCCTGTTGGCTATTCGGGTTATATGTTGTATTGCCAGGCGCTGTATTAAGACAAATGCACACCATTTCAGAATCAATTATTTTTAAAGTCCACATTATTAATTTAGATTCGTTGTTTCCTGCGGAGATTGGGGGGTTGACTATTTTCTCTCGAATATTGTACATCGTAAAAATTCACAAGTTTACATCACCGTTCGTCTCATCTTGATGCATTTTAAAGAAGAAATTGACAGCCTTATAATAATAATAATAATAATAATAATAATAATAATAATAATAATAATAATTCATTCGATTTATTTTTTGGCGCTGTAAAAGTCGTCTTCTCAAAGCGCTTTTTACAAAGTCGTACATCAGCACAAACACGAACCTTTTTGCCCGATCAAATAGCGGAAGCCGTATTGTATATCAGATTGTCGGGGAAATCGGAGGACTCGGAGGAAACCCACGCAATCACATGCACACGCACATGCAAACGCCGCACAGAAAAGCCCGGGCCGGCCTCGAACTCACAACGGAACCTTCTTGCTGCGAGGCGACAGCGCCACCGTAAAAAGTACACGAAAATAAAATACCAGATTTAAATTGTTCGCAATCTTTCTTTCTAAAGTATATGGAATGAAAACAAGTTACAAACACTTGATTTATTTGCCAAACAAATTGCCAAACACTTGACATGCAGTGTGATAAAACCAGAAAGTCTCCCTCATCTGGGAAAGGTCGGGACTGCAATTGTTCCAACCAAACCATGCTTATAGCTTTACTGTGATTGATTGTAAAGCACAACCTATAAAATGAACAATAAATATAATAATACTAATAATAATACAAAATAAAAATAACAAGAACAATATTATTAATAAACGTTATTTATGTTTCCTTTATTTCATGCCATTGTTTTTTTTTTTCCTTTTTCTTGTTTCTTTTTTATATTTATGTTTATATTTGCAAAAGAGGGGAAAAGACGGAGTCAGTCCAAACCCAATTCCTTGTTGTCATCGCACTTTGGTCAATAAAGTTTTCTGATTCTGATTCTAGTAATAATAATAACAATACAAAATAAAAATAATTATAATAGCTATAATAAGAAAATACAAAGGGCAAAAAATACGTTTAGAATAACAATAATATTAAGTGACGTCGGTATATGTTTTCAATATGGCGTACTGCGTTTTTTAAGAGCTGTGACAATGATGGTATAACAAAGCCCTCAAGACTTCATTATTCAAGCGTTAACCCTTGTAATGTGCTAGGGTCGCCATCACCTTTCATTTTGAAAGACAAAAAAATACAAACAAATTTTTTTAAAAGTTTTACCTACCCAAAAACAAAACAAAAAACAAACAAAAGTGGGACTGTTTAGACCAGTAACATCAATACGACAGTAGAGACTGCACTGTGTGTCTGTACATCTTCTTGACTATCTTAAGTATATGCATCTCACGTTTTTAAGCAAAAGTGAGAAATTGACTCAAATTCTGGAATTTTGACCGAAGAAAAGTAATAACAATGAACTTATGATTGTCACAGATCCCGGCTTAAAGCCGGTCAGGACTTTTATATTGAAAGTTTTCCGGACTATTATTTTGAAGTTTTTGTCTCTGTTGATCTTATCCTGCTTCGTGTCCTATGTCCCAGCTGTTCTGCCAGTTTGTCAGTTGATTTTGGTCCTGTCACTCCCACCTCTATGCCTCTTGGATTTTCCCAGAAAAAATCTTTATATTTTGGACACTTAACCCCGTGTGCTCCCCCTGGCTACTCCATGTGAGTCCAACCCTGTCTTTGCCTTGCTTTGGTGACAGTCAACTCTATGACAACGATGATGAGAACGATTAAGATAACTTGTATTATCCAGAGGAAACGAACTCATCTGAGTCAGATGAGAAGATCATGACTGAATAAGAAACTCAAGAGTTTCGGTCCAGAGAGAATATGGTCCAAAGATAAGGAACAACGTCACAACAACCAGACCAGCCAGTGACCCGGCCACACTCAGGCCTGCTGACTCCAGCTGTCGGTTCTGCCCAACCACTACCAACAGAACCCAAGTGAGCAGTGTAACAACTGCAAGAAATATATTTGCAAAGAACATTTTGCAATTCATTTGTAAAAATGTTTTGTAGCTCTTGGTCAAAAATGACCTTAACACCATAAACAGTATTTATTGTTAATAATGATGATAAATAAAAAAAAAACCTGAAACTAAATAATAAAGATGTGTGTTGTAACCTCAGTAACAGTAAGGTGGCACAGCTACTTTTATTTTGTAAAACGATTAACCAATTTTCTAAAATTGTAAAAATTCAGAGATATTTTGTAAAAAAAGTCGAAAACAAAAAGCTTTGGCTTTTATAGCTGACATAAAATGCGATAAAATGATAAACAAAACGCTAACATTACGAGGGCTAACGGTACAAGGGTTCGCTGATTCTCGATCTGCTCTCCTGACTCTGACTGCAGTAAGAAAGATTTATGCTTTAGCCACATGTACAGTGCTTTTCTATTTTGAAAACATAATAAAGAAACGAGAAACATTTTTCTTTTACTATTTTAATAGCAAACACAAAGTAAACACAAACCATGAAACACTGTACACATTTTTAGAAAATATATCCACACACACAAAGTTTATAATAATAATAATAATTTTTTTTCAGCAACTGAAACTTCATCCCCACTCTCCATTCAATAAAGACATCACTTTTTAGTCACACACACACACACACACACACACACACAAAACCCAAACCCACACACACACACACACACCCACTGGAGGTCCAGGACTCAAAATTGCAAGAGTAAATTCACAATGATCGTCTCTTAGTGCACAGCGAGTGTGTGCGTGTGTGTGTGTGTGTGTGTGTGTGTGTGTGTGTGTGTGTGCACGGCTTCAGCGGTTTACATTAAGCTCACATTAGCTAAACTAATCTTCTGAAGTCCAGCTATGTCAGGGAGAAGAACTGATGAAAGACGCCTGCACGAGGTTCATGTGTACAAACAGCATTAAGGAAGCCACAACTGAATACATGCAAAATAATCTTTGGGAAAACAGACAATTTGCCAGACAAATCAGAGCATTCAGTTAAGCTAGAGAACACAGTGGAGCGGTTTAGGTTTCCTCATAAATTACTCATAAATAGGGAATTACCCTTACTCCTGATGAAAGAGAGAGAGAGAGAGAGAGAGAGAGAGAGAGAGAGAGAGAGAGAGAGAGAGAGANNGTGTGTGTGTGTGTGTGTGTGTGTGTCTCCTACAGGCTGTGGAGAAAAAAAACTGTGTATTCTACAAGCAGAAAGCAAAATATGCCGATCATCTAACGCTCGCTTTAAATAAGGCAAGAACAGAACGTTGATCAAAACTCTCTGTATAACTGAAATCAAACTCATTAGCAAGAAACTGTGGTACTGAGTTCCGCTCAGGATTTAGGAGGCACATACTTTCTGAAAATAAGACCTAATAAGCAAATGCTCTGGAATTCTGGTGTCAGCACATGACGTCACTGTCATAGGTGGTCTTCAGTCTCCAACAGTCACAACTGTACAGTCATTACAATTTTCTACATCCAATAGCGTGGTCATTAATAACAAGAAAGCGTCTTGTAGTGGAGTTATGTTTTCAGACTTCCGGAAAAGTGCTTGGATATGCAAGTTTCTTTTTTCCACAATTTAACCACATAGGTATGAGTGAGTGTGTGAATGTGTTTGTCTGTGTGTCCCGCTCTGCGAATGGTTGGCCACCAATCCAGAGTGTGTATCCTGCCTCTGGCCCTAAGACGCTGAGATAGGCGCCAGCTCCCCGCGACCCTGTAAAGGATGAAGCGGTAGAAGATGACTGACTGACTGTAATAGAAAGCGTAAAATCGGCTGTCTACAGTCATTTTCTTTTTTAAACAAAGCATTGCAGCTTCTTCTGAGCTGAAATTCTCGACCAGCAGGTGGCAGCACAACACAAAAATTGATTCGAGCGACTGAAAAACAAGCGCTACTCTCTACGAACCCTCGTCTTCATGATGATCGGAAAATAATGTTTTTGTTTAGTGTTTATAAAGCCTAAAGACGTATTCATTGCTCGACAATAAGAAAAGTAACCATCATCATTATCATCACCATCACAATTATTATTTCTATTATTATTATTATTAATATAACGATCATATTATTAATAAATATATATGTGTGTGTGTGTGTGTGTGTGTGTGTGTGTGTGTGTGTGTGTGTGTGTGTGTGTATTATAATAATAACGATCATATTTTCAGTGTTATTTATTATTATTTTTGGACGTGCAATCTGTCAGACTCCGAAGGACTCGTACAAGACGAAATCGATTGAATTAAATATCGAGCCGCAAGGGGGCAGTCTTCGATCATTTTAGAGTAGTTAGTGGCTCAAGGTGTAGTAGTTCACCTGTAGTAGTTCAAGGTGACGAAACATGCTTTAACTTGAAACTTTTTTTATCCTACAAAAAGCCTTTCCTTGCATTAAAGATGAATGTTCCTGTATCTTTCTTCAGCCATTGAAGAGCTTTGCCTCCAATTTCCTCGTTTAGGTCCAATAGTGTGTTTCTTAATCTTCCTTACATTCAGTCCTTTTAAATCCTAACTGGTTTCATTAAATTCTCAAAATTGCTTGGTGCCCTTTGACTTTTAGAGCTGAACGTCCTAAGATGATTCTAGATCAGAAGAAAAATTTTGGTTACTTTTCTAATAGATTAAGTAGGTTAAAAAAACTACACAATGTTTATATTTAGTGGTAAGATTTTTACCATGATAAACACCAATGATGTAATACAATAAAATATCAACTTCCAATTTTACTGTATTTACAAGCTTTTGTTAGTTTTATTTCAAAGCAAATGTATTCATCATTTAAAGATTATTTTGGTTTATGTGTTGGCACATTTTAAATGACACAACCTCGCAGATCACATTGATATTTCTGCTTTTATCGGGTGTTTTTGTACAAAGCTACCTAACTTTATTGTTACTTACAATGAAACAACTTTTTTTCCTGAGAACTGAACCCATGGCCTGTAATGTTTCCTGCAAGTTCACAAAACATGCATGCCACAGCAAAGTCTTGTATGTGAGAGTGTGTGTGTACCACCAATTTAGGCCGTCTCCTGCCTGAGATTACCTGAGATTAATCCAGATTCCATGATCCGGAAATAAAGAAGTGTGGATAAGAGACAAGGTTGAGTTGGACAGTGAGAAGCTCCTTACTCAGGCCTGATCACGCGTGAGAAGTGTCCGCCGCTCTGCGCGTCCTGCCTGACTCGTCTGCTCCAGCAACTCAACACTATCTCAGCTCATCTTGACAGACAATTGTTTTTACTATTTTCTTTTCACAAGCCAATAAAGGCGAGTCAGTTATTGCATCAGATTAAATGAAAAACTGTTTAATGATTCCAATTTATAACGCGACAGCGAGTGAAGCTCCGTTAAGAGCTGACAGGCCATGATAAACGAGGTCTCATATAAAACATATTCAGAGTGAAGAATGGCTCTAGATGAATTGCACAATGATACAAACCCCTGATAAAACAGCCTAAGAGCCACTAGAAGACTTAATAACGTGTTATTCATTTTGAAGTGATAATCTCGACTCATAAAACAGACTCAATAGAATCGGGGAACTCTGAGGCGTTTCAAGAGAAGTTTGTTACCCAATGTTCGCTGACGCTCAGCTCCGTCTGAGCTGGTGTGACTTAATGAGATCCAGCAAACCATCCATCAGCCTCTTATCTTTTCCGGGTGATTGTTGCACGTGCTGCTTCTGCAGGTCACATCCAGCCTTCAGAAGGAAAAGCCATTTGTTTAATCTATGTTGTGCACCTAAAGCGCTAAACTGTACTGAAGTTGCTTTGTTACAGCTTTAATCACAATAAAAAAAAAAAAACACTTTCTTAAGAAACCCTCAGAAGCTCCTGAGTGACAGTCTTGCTATTAGCGTAGCATTCAATAATTCTAACCTACATAGAACTTTTTTAATTCTTTATCAGCCTAAATGTACAGCCTAAATCAGCCTTCATGTAATAATTACTACTACATTGTCTTTTTACATTTGTCAGATGTTTTCATCCAAAAACATTTACAGCGTATAACAATAAAAAAGCTCATGATAGTCAAACCCCACTTGACTGGGTTAGCAGGAATGCTAAGCTAATCATTACAATTCTATATATTACTTTCTTCTAGCGTTTCTGCTACAACTATTATCAAATGGACACATTAGTGTGTCAGAACAGATATCTCTGTTACCAGCGCTATGACTCTGATCAGATGTGGTGCGTTTCACTTGTTTTAATGTGTGTAACAGGATTCTGGGGTCTGGAAGCTCGAGTCCTCTTCATCTGCAAGACAAATCACTACCGCCTCTTCTCTGATATCAAGGGCAATTGTGGCGCTGTAGGAAATGATGGTCTATTTGGATGATAAGAGTGTTGCAATAATGAAAAATGCTAATTTAAAACTGTTGAAACTGTTTGAAGAAGAAACAAAGCTTGTTGTGTATGTGTGTGTGCAGGTGAAGGATGTCGAGTTATCAGATATCAGATGGAGGACGTTGACAAATTCAATACTTGAGTGAAAGTTCCGTTATTATTGGGGAAATGAAACGTCTGATGAGGAAAATACAACACTGACACTTAGATTAAAAAGCCTTTAATGTTGAAATAATGCAGGAAACGTTTTGTTCTTTGGGGTGTGAATGTTGTGGACCATGCGAGGTCACCTCAGATAGTTGTGTTTAAGACCCGTCTAAAAAAAATACTTGTCAAACACAAATAAATAATAGATAAAAAAAATTATGTTTGAGCTGAGATCGTTTTTTTTTTTTTTTTTTTTCAAAATTTGAAAAAATTTCAAAAAACATACAAAATGTTAATTTGTCAGTGTGTTTGCAGAATCACTGTATCTAAAGGTAAATTAATCATTTTGTATCATTCAGGTCAAGACTAAACTAATAATTGAAACTAAAATAACTAATACATGCACTGAAATTATGTACTAATAAAGTACTAGAATGTACTACACAAGTACTAGAATGACAAAGACTTGGACAAGTCTGGTCGGGTCTTTTTCTTAATCTTAAATTGGTCACAAATGGTAGTGGTTTCCGTTCCAAGAGCAGTACAAAGACACCGAAGACTGAAGAACTGGCTGAAGGCCGAAACGTAACTGTTGAGATCGAATACTAGTATAAGACCCTGTTTCCAGGGCTGGCCATGTCCACTCACGTGAGCGCATGCTCCCCCAGTGTTCTCCCGCTGACACGTCACTCTGTCTAATTGCTTGAGATGCTGATTAGCACAAACAACACAACTCAGTGATGTTCTTTGTGATGTTTAGCGACAGCCAGTGTCCGGCTCCCTGTTCACACACCTCCTTACAAACACAAACTCCTCTATCTACCCAAGTGTGGCTCTCAAAAGCCCTTCTGGGTGCTTGTGGAAGACCCCAGGCCAGCGCTTGAGGAACATGGGTGTGAATAGGGCTCGCCCTGCCATTGTCCAGAGTCTCTCTGTATGTACACAGCCTTTGCTCTGTGTGTTTTCATCCTTTTAATTGCATTGGTTGAGACAGACAAAGCCCTCAACCAATGAAATCACTGGACTGTTGTCAGCACTGGGGTCTTGGCCAGGTAAAAAAGGCAGACCGTGGGAGAGTTGTGTGGAACGGTGGGATGTGATCTGTTTGTAGACTTCTGATCCCCCAGCGGCATCTCAGAGATTTAATTCCGAGGCACAAACTGTCACGAATTGCTAGGACAAAAATTATAAAAAACAAGCGCAGAGGAGACTGAACCCAAAATGCAGGGAAAAATCCAAAGTCAAAACTGAAGGGAAAAAACTCTTGTTTAATGAGTCAAAAGATCAAAAGTCCAAAACTCAAAAACCAAAAAATTCTTCAGCTGATAATCACTGAAAGTACAAAACATGTCAAAACTCAGAATCCAAAAGATTAGCGAAAACCCAAAATCAACAACCAAAATCCTACCAGGCGTAAACATGGAGAAAAAACCAAAGAACATCAATGCAAGGTCACAGGACATCAAAAACTGAGCAGAGAACACAGGTAAAATGATCAACTTAAATAGTACACAGGGAACAAGACACAGCTGAAAACAATTAACAATAAACAGAAATATGGAAATGGCGACATCTAGTGGCCATACATGGCCATAACCCTCACACAAACAGTGTCCAAACAACTTTTTCATGAAGCACTGGAAATTCCAGGAGCACGGTTTCCGCTAGATTCCCAGGTCAGATGTTTGACCCTAGCATTACTGCTTTATTCTCAATCAGTGCTGCTGTTACGTCGCATCTATAGATAATCAAGATGATTTTATCACTGAAAACACGAGCCACTCGATCCTTGGAGAATCTAGATATTTGTCAGCAGAATCTGTCTGACAAAGATCTGTCTGTCTGTGCTGTGGCATAGCGGGAAATCACAGACAATAATCCAGATTATTAATTTCAGTGTCTCAGATGTAGAACCTCCTGGTCTGAGAATTGAATTAGTGAACCTTTAGTCGCAAGCTCCTTCATTTTCCACTTCTCTCAATGTGCTGGATCACTGGCCATTTTATAGTACTGTATATTTACTGTTCTGTTCAGCTGCTTGATGAAGGTCTGTGACTGTGTGTTAAGTGTGCTACACTACTATGGATAATAAACACTGGGGTTAAAATCAGGATCATGGTAGATTATCCATGGATGTGCATCTTTCCTCCAGCGTTGGTGAAACGGTCTGTTCTATCATGCTGTGGCAGATGTGACTGAACTTCTACAATTATCTTTTTGTTTACTTTAATAAAGAAGCACAAGCGCACACACTCCAACGCTGATAAATTACAGGAAACAAGCCATAATAATGACACTGCCCCATTCACTGGTATAATTAAAACATGAAGAAGTATTCGCTTTTAACTAACCTAAATTATATGCAAATCCGATCTATTGTCTGAGTTGCAAAACAGTGAAATTTTGCCCCGTTCCGATTACAAAGCACTGAAAGTTCACGGGTGAAAACGCTGTTTAGAATGTGACGTAATGGTGCTGTTTAATTTCAAGAGGCACTTATCGAAAAGTCAACATCTTAACTTTGTTTTCCATGATTCCACGCTTCACCACCTTTATTAGTAGGTCACTTGGCAACCAGATGGGAATTGCTCTGGAAAAAGGATGAATGGCTCTGTTGACGGTGAGCCTGGTGTGGACCTGGGCAGTGACCTTGACTGTCACATTGAGAGTCTTTTCTCTTTCTACATTGGAAGGTGTCACCGATAAACGTTACCTTGTCTCAGCAGGTGTGCCAGCGTGGAGAGGTTCACCATGCCAGCTTCTCCATTTATTCAAATTATGGCCCATTAGGTGGTAGCCAATGAGATTGTGGCTCTCACTAACCTTTACATAAAGGAAATAATTGCCCCGTGTAGAATCAAACAGAGCTGCTGCTGTACTTCTACTTGAGGTCTCTGGCGCTGGGACAATCTGGCCACTAGGGGGCAGCAGAACGAGCACTGCGTTCTGCACAGGCTCTTTAAGGCTCAGGCCACTTTTTTCCCCACCACATTTTTACTCCAAATTGAAAAAGCATGAGCATAAAAAGGCAAAGCAATGCAATAAAAAGCAATGCTTCATCCATGCTACAGCATTTCCATCACCTTCACCTACTATCTATCGATCCCAAATTTCTAAAATCTGATTTCTAGATCGAAACCATACAACTTCCCTCCATCATCCTGCCGTTGTGCCAACAAGAAACATTGCCAGGTAGAAATGTGTCCGTCTGTTGAAGAATCGTCCTCCATCAGACAAAACTCCGTCTGGAGTGTGTTTTAATTGAACATCAAATGAGACCGGACGCTACAGAGTACTTGTGCGTATATGCAACTCATAAACCATCAAAACCCATTGGATGTGCCCTTGACGTTCCCTTCATCAATAGATATCATCTTTTAAAAGCACCTTTTCAGGCTCAAAGAATGGGCAAGCAAATCTTATCCCATTTCTAAATGGATTTCTGAAATTGTCATCTTGACCGCTTTTGAGTAAAGTTTCACCTCCTCACTAAAAATGCTAATTGCCTTCAAAGCCTGTATAAAGGCTACACGTGCAAATATAATTATCCGGAAATTTGGCTGCCCATCTGTGGGAAGCACATTGAATTTCTTGCTTTTCTTTTTTCGGACGTGTTAATTAAAAGGCTTCAGGAGACACAGATGGGTAGCGCGTGTCTCGACAGGGTGACGCGTGGTTCAAGGTGAGCCTGGCAGCCTCCTTCAAACCTCGTTGTGTTTTGTTTGGACGCTCTACCTGGAGAAGAGCACGACTGCAGCTCGGCCTCAAAAAAACAAGTGTTTGAACAGCATGGTCCCGGCTGGAGGAGTGAGAAAGAGAGGGAGACTTCATAAAGACCTCCATGTGTACCTTGCTATGGCTTTTGTGAAGGAAGAGCATGAGCTTTGTGGTTGAGTTTTTGACCATATGGCTGATTGCTCCTGCATGACGGGGAAGTGAACATGCACATATACAGCAGGGAACAAGAACATGGTGCGCTCTTGCATCATGTACTTAGTTGAAGTTGCAAAAAGTTTAAAATTTCCTTTCATTCCATAAAAAAATCTGCTCTGATATTGACGTTTGAAACAGCTATTGCTTTAAAACGACGGTCGTGTCATGCACAAGACTAATTCTTCACAATTCACACGTTTTTAGTGTTTCCAGCTTTCCTGTGATGTTCACAACAACAAAACCCATAGTTTCAATATCAAGGTCAACTGTAGAGTAGGGCTGATTTTAGATTTATATTGAAAAAATTCAAATATATTTACATTTTTACGTGAATTATGTGTATTAAATATTAAATACATATATTTTATTTTTTAAATACAGTATACACAAATAAATGTTCAGAGGTTTGGACTAGAGTAGAACACTTAAACAAGTGTGTTAATCCTGCCCTGTTGAAACACTTTTCTGAGACATAATATTTGGACATTTCCATCATATATTCCAGGAAATTTGTATTTCACCTTTTCCTGGAACCTGTTTTAATCATCCATTTTATTCTTTAATAAAAGATAAATATAAACATAACAATGTACATTTTACTCGTATGAAGTGACAAAGATATTCTAAATATGAAATGTCTAAAGTTGTCTTTTACTTTACATTGTTTATTCATTCATTCTTGTTTACAGGAACAGAAACCATGATGTAATCAGAGTCCAACCAGGGAAGTGTTTATAATAATACACATGCGAAAAAATAAGAATATGAAAAGACAAGTATAATTATAATACAAGTATAATACAAATTATATATATATATATATATACAAAATTATTTTTTTACATCTTATATTCAGAGTTTTATTGGATAGTCTTGTTTTAATTGATTTTTAACAATAATAATAAAACAAAAAAAAAACAATTTCATCCTTCCTAACAAACATTCCTCTCTCACCTTCTCTCTTTCTTGTATTCACCCTCTTTCTATTTTTGTCTCTCAGCAAGATTTGATAAATAAGTTAAACAGGCCCTGGTTTCAAACTTTCAATAGTAAATAGGAAAAAAAAAAGAAAAAAATACATCACTGTCAATATGTGTGCAAAATGTGTTTTATTAAAACTATATGCAAAAATTGTTTATTGGTTATGATACAAGAGCGCGCGCACACACACACACACACACACACACACACACACACACACACACACACACGTTTCACGCTTAGAAAAATAGTTTCAAACCTTTAGTCTTCAATTCTCATTCATGTGTAAATTTACACTAAACCCTGGAGTGTCTGGTCTTTTTACAACACCTTTCTATTCCGGCGATTACTCACATGACAGAATCCAGTTCACGCGGCCTGAAGATTAGCAGGACGGTGATGAATTCGTTCTGGAGAAAGAAATGAGATGACACTCTTTAAGTGGAGAGTAGTGGCCATTACCAGCAGGCAAAAGTAAAGAGTGGATGCAACCCATCTGAAGGATGTGTCAGGGCAAACGCACACGGCTACCCCGCTGGTAATTAAACGTGTTCACCGCACACCTCAGCTGAAAACCATTGCAACTCCAGCTGCATTTGTGTTCGGAGAAGCTCCTTACATGAGTGAAGCTCCTCAAGTGGTTGATATATCAAAACTTGAACTGATAGATTCTAGAAAGGCATGCCTTTGGCGTCTTTATGTGCTCGTCCAGCTCATCTGAAGTGTCTCTGTCATCAGGCTTTGGCAGGGGATGCGTCTTAATAGCTTGACCACAAGGGTCTATCGTCTCCATTCTTGCTCTGAAGGTCTTTGAGGAAACCCTCTGAGTGTCCATAATGGAAATCCCACAACACAAAGATTCACCACAGGATGAGTGGAACGGATTGTTGCACCAGTGAGAAGCTCCATGAATACATTGCTGGTCAAACCTACTCCAGATTAAAATTGCGTCTGATGGCGGCGCTGAGTTTATTTGCGCACCTCCGCCTCACTGTGGCATTGCCCTGGAGAGCAAGGCTAACATCAGGCTAATCTCACTCTTTTAGCCACAAAGTGGTGTCCAACAAAGACCTTGAGTAATGTATTCCTCCATTGATCGCTGGTTGTTCCCTTCATATTTAACAAAGGCCTTCCTGTGACGGAAAGATTTTAAGCCCTTTTGCTGTAAAATCTTTAAGACTCCACTTTCAGTGAAAACTGAGAGTCTTGAAAATGCTTCATTATCAACTTTCTGGGAAATGAAAAGAGAAGACATGTCTGCTTTGTAAAGGATGAATGTCCCCCTTAAAAAATTATTTTTCGCAGAATATGGTTAATATTAATCTAAACCATGTGTAAAATCAATTTTGAGCATCATCACTATTAACAAAACTGCCGATGTGCATATATATATGGGGTCGTGTGTGTCCTGTAAAGGTCTGTTTTTTTACATAGACTATATCTCTCTATAACTGATTTTCTTCATAAATCTAAAAAGTTACCTTTTTTTTTTAATAAAACGATAAATCTGGTGCAAACGAAGGTGTAACCACCTGCTCTTCCTCTGAGCGCGATCACTGCGGTGGGATATCTTAAGTAAACGGGTCTTCATCAGCAGAACATGCCGCATCTGGTCCCTTTGGCGTGTCAACTCATGGCAACCCGACGATTTATTACCAGAGTTCTGGCAGAGACCCTCAGTGGGGGCTTCGCAAACCCACGCGAGTGAAGTTTTCGGGGTGTGTGTGTGTGTGTGTGTGGTGTGTGGTGTGTGTGTTGTGTGTGTGTGTGTGTGTGTGTGTGTGTGTGTGTTGTGTGTGTGTGTGTTTGACACAATAACAGCTTCGGAAAATGCAACGAGCGCGCGCGCGTGTGTGTGTTGTGTGTATCGAAACGGCACAGAAGGCGCTAATAGCACTTTAGTCAATAATGTGGCGTGAGTCGGTGACGGCGGACCGGCTAAAAGCGTCCTTACGAGGCGACCCTGTTTGCTCTCGTGTCCAATTTATTGCGACGAACATATGGTCAATATTTTTCCTCACGTCATTGCCGGGGAAAACAAACATCGTGCTAGGGTAGTAGCAATGCTAAGCTGGAGTCACTTGACCAGCTATGCAAACCTACTTGGACAATATGAGAGAAGTGCTCACACCCAGGGTATATAAAGCGTATCGGGGCTCATTGAAGCGCGCGCTCTCTAGTTTCATTTACAGATATTTCATTAACGGTCGCTGTCTTCACTCCAGCCAGGCCACTTACCTTCTTCCGTCAGCGCCAGGTGAGCGACTGTTACCCTCACTCGACCTCTCCGCCGCTGCTGCAGGTAGAGAGAGAAAGTGTGTGTGTGTGTGTGTGTGTGTGCGTGCGTGCGTGCGTGTGTGTGTGTGCGTGTGTGTGTGCGTGTGTGCGTGCTTTGGCCTACACAGTGTAATAGACTTAGTCTTTTTTGACGTATTGACAGCACGGCGATAATTCAGCATGTTACTTAAGCGACACACCGTGATTCTCATCAAATGTCATTTAATATGACACATGTCATCGGGAATTTATTAACGACGAAACTGCATTAATTTAACCAGTTTTACATATGGGTCAACACCATCCTTAAGATTTATTACATTTATACGATTTATTACATTAGGCTTCAAATATTCTCATTAGGAAAATGCATTTGTGTGCGCGTCGGTGCCTAGGTTTACAATAGTGCAGCAAGGAACTATTAGGTGCAATATGGCCAGGCCACAGAGTAAAAGGCGATACACGCGTTTTTCTTTTTCCCGCTATGCGCATCTCAGCCGGTAGAGTTCGCCCGAGTACCATAGATGTTCATTTGTGCGCATCTTCGGTGTCAGGGTAGAAATCTTTTTACTGGATGCAAGAGTAAATAAGAGGAAATGTGCAGCAGCAAAAATGGGCAGTCTTTTTCAATTATTCCATCATTAAATTGGTCACCGTTTACATAAATAAAAGAATCACTCCCAATGGATTTGAAGTTATTGAAGAAAGACGTGATTAAAATGATAATCCCTAAACCAATTTGTTTTGGGGTCTTTGATAAGGTACCATAGAATTTAACAATCTGCGAGGTGAAAATCACCGTTACAAATAACCGAGTAGTTAAACAAATAAAAGCGTGTCCCCGGGCCACGGCCACCACGTTAATCTGCTTGTGACATGTTTAATCATTAGAGACTGTGGAACGAATAAAGAGCAGCGTTTGCCCGACAGCGCAGCCCGATCTGTGCCGCGGGGCAGCAGCTTATAGACGCGCAAAACCTCCGCGTATATTTCCCACACACACATTTCCCTGTTATGCCTTTTAACCGCGCGTGAATCGTAAAAACGCGCTCCGGTCAATTTATAGTCTTATCTGCAACACCTGGGAAACTGCGTTTCATTTATCAAAGCTTAACCGCTCGCCCGAGGCTTCGGAACATGCTGAAATGTGTCGATTAAAATAAAATCAACGCTATTAAACAAAACCTGCTGGCCTTCTGACAGGACAATTTTTTTTTTTCTCAAATCAAACATCTAAGCTCTATTCTCTCCAATAGTGCAGTGGTAAAAATAAATAGACGAAGACACATTAAAATACTAAAAACATTTAAATACGTAAATAGTTAAAGTAATTGTTTAAATAAATAAATAAATAAATAAATAAATAAATAAAGTACACACCTCGGCGAATAATGCTGTTTTGCTTTTGGTTGAAAAAAGGATTTTTTTTACTTGAGGTGAAAAATTCAATGAACAACAAGTAACAATAAAAATGGTTCTAAAAAGAGTATAAATTCTACTAATACATATATTTAACAATGTTATTTATTATGACAACCATCATTATTATTATTGTTGTTGTTGTTATATTCTGTAAGTAATTGAAGTTATTTTGTACAATTAAAAGAATAATGTTTTTGAGGAGTTATTTTTGGGGTGAACCTTCGGGTTGCTTTAAAAACACACTATTGCTCACGAGTCACAAGTGTCCGACGACACTAAATATTTGAAGAACACCCTATAAACCGCTTATTGAGATTATTTTGGTTTAACAAATCTAAATTAAGTGAGCTGTATGCAGTGCTGCTCCTAAGTACTAGAACAAACGCTCTGTTTGACTTACCTGCGAATGTAAACAGGTAAACAGAAGGAAATGACACTTGAGGTGAAGTGAGATCCTCAACCTCTGAACATTCACTTTCACAGAGACGCATGTAGATCACCGCTCTGATAATGTGTGAAAATGCGAAAATTAAGACGGATGTCTTACTTGGAATTTACTTTCAATTTCCATCAATTTAACGGCACAACATTTGCTTATAACTTCAACTTCTGCTTATAATATGTGATGGTTGAATTGTGAAATGCGGATTATTTTGTAAAATGCACCACAAATATGTTAAACGTGAATATGCAAAAATACTATTCGACTTTTCACATGTAGTTCAATGCTTTCATTGTCTGCTCTAATTTATCTGTCGTGGCGTGAGAGTAAAACTCTGGTTAAGTATTTACCTATCAGGTAACTGATTATAGGTTATGGCAACAAATCAGATGTTATTGTTCACACTCCTCGCTGTGTGTGTGGGGGGGGGGGGGGGGTGAGGAGTAAAATAAATGGAAATATTATTTTCCTATTCTCACGGCGGATCTCACCAGTGAATGTTATGTGTGTGCGAAAATAGTGCGTGTGCCCGTGTGTGTGTGTGTGTGTGTGTGTGTGTGTGTGTAGAGAGAGAGAGAGAGAGAGAGAGAGAGAGAGAGAGAGAGAGAGAGAGAGAGAGAGAGAGAGAGAGAGAGAGAGAGAGAGAGAGAGAGAGAGAGATGAAGGACTTTGCTCGATATTGTGAAGGGATACAGAAATGAATGAAGAGATAGTCCATTGAATGCAGTGAATGCCATGACAACTAGGAACAACCTCAGATTTATTCCAAACAGTTAGAACGTATTGTACAGGGGCGTCAATCATCTATTATTTTGGCCCTTAAATAAATGCAAAAACTACGTCTGGACAAAGGCTTCCAACAGGAGCCGGACATTTGTCTACATTTCCCCTATTGTCTGCAGCTTAGCAATCGGTTTGTATTTGTGTTTGCCCGGGTTCGACCACCCAGGATGAGCAGTGGACCAGCTAGAAACGTGCAACATTGTCACCCTCGTCACATACTAGATAGCAGCAAACATGCACAATCCTAACAAAACGATAAAATAAAACGAAGCTTGAAAAAAACAACCTATAATTTTTTTCAACAATGGAATTTTAAAATCTTTCGAAAATTCTTAGAAACAAAAACAAGAAAGAATCAATCCTTGCTTAACTATTTAGAGACAAAAGCAAGCTATTTACGATTTAGAAAAAGTCGTTTTATGTGGCTCGCCGTAATTGTGTGTAAATTAAAAAGTACGTTTTTCTTTAAGTTAACGTAATTACTTTGACGTATTGCAACACTCTGCTTCTGCAACGTTAGAACTTCAGCAAACATGAAACCATTAAAATGTTCTTGTCCCGTTTCGTCGTGTTTGATGACTTAATGGCGTCCTGTGAATGACCCTTGTCTCTAATCCCGAACCAAAATATTGACCTACATACATTAGCCTTTTTACTAGAAGAGGCGACATCGCGCCTTGTTGTGAACATTTTTCGCATCTTTTTTTGCAAAAAGATTTTTACATTTTGTTCAGTATAAAAATACTGTTTTCTTTTTCGTGCTTGGATTCTGACCATTGCCGTTCAATAAAGGGGCTGATGTGTAAAGCTACTTGGAGGTTCTTTGTATGTAAATAGGGTGTAAAAAAGGCCCTCCCCATCTTTGTAATTAATTGACACGTTATACCACTCATCATGTTCTGAAGCACCAATGGTATAGGCTAGGATCTCCCCAAAACCCACAATTTCACATCGGCAAACACAGTCTTCATCCACTTGACTCCCAAGACCCGCCCACACGTGGCCAACCTTTTTCGTTTTTAATGCTTTTTCACTGCAGGTTCATGCGTTGAGACCAACCTTATATGGACTGATCAGTCTGGTAATGGCTTATTTCCCCCTGACACCCAGCGGCAGCGCGTTATCCATGAGCTAGATACAGCACTTCAGCCACTTTGGCATTCTTCCTGGACTTACAGAATAGATTTCTCGGCGACTTTTTCTCTCAGATGCAGCCTCATGCGTCGTCTTCAGTTCGGGCTTAAACGGCACTGATCCCGCAACCCACCAACGCGCGTTTGTGTTTTGTGTTTTTGAACAGAGGATTTGCCAAAACTGGTGCGGGAACTTTTCAGCCTCCAATGCCCCAGAACATGTCGTTGACCAACACAAAGACGGGCTTTTCGGTAAAGGACATTTTGGACCTCCCTGACACAAACGATGAAGAAGGATCTATCACCGGCACCGAGGAAGATACGGAGAGTTCAGAGACGACCAAACCGCCTGGAGTGTTAGTGCAGAGTCCTTTAGAAAATGTCCAGAATCTGCCTTTAAAGAACCCGTTTTATGACAACAGCGACAATCCTTACACTAGATGGCTCGCGACGACGGACAGCATTCAGTATTCGAGTAAGTGAACGGTTTTTAGCAGATATTTGTTTCATCTTGACTATAAAAACCAAAATGACTATTTTCAATTGACTTCTTATACAAAAATTGCGACTTTGTCCGTGTTAAATGTTTAAAATGTGTTGAATTAAAAGCATCGGTAAATATAACTTTCGTAATAACCTTTCGCAGTACAGTTATTTCTTTATACGCATGCCGTGTGTGCGCGCACACACACACACACACACACACACACACACACACACACACACACACACATACATATAAAAACACAATCCAAATGTCAAAATCAAATTATGCGTCGCTCTTTATTAAATGATGTGTTGATCTGTCGAAATCGGTCATCATAAAGTCAATACCTCAATTAGTTTATGGGTTTTTATTGAAATAATTGTTTGTTTTTCAAATTGCATTTTCTAAAGTAACTGACACCAGAAATCGGATTAAATTACATGTGTTTTTATACAAACAATGTGTTCATACAAACATTTCTTTTAGTACAATTTTAGTTGAATATAAATATACAACAATATTGTTTCTTGTTATTTAGATATGTTTAAGTTTAAAATTGTGTGCTAAGAAATAGTGTATTTATATATTATAATGAAATAAAAATGACACCTCTAATAAAGAAGAAATATTTGAAACGAAGTAATTAAGCCGTGTCCTGCGTTTTTATTTTTTAGTACACGGCTTGTCCTCAAACTCCCAAGACTCGTCGGCAAAATCTCCGGAACCTTCAGCAGACGAATCGCCGGACAACGACAAAGAAACTTCCAGCAACGGCAGCGACTCTGGTAAGAAGCGCAAAAGGAGGGTGCTTTTTTCCAAAGCGCAAACTTACGAACTGGAGCGCCGATTTAGACAACAGAGGTATCTCTCCGCGCCCGAGAGGGAGCACCTCGCCAGCTTGATCCGCCTCACTCCGACGCAAGTGAAAATATGGTTCCAGAATCATCGGTACAAAATGAAAAGAGCCCGGGCAGAGAAAGGAATGGAAGTGACCCACCTCCCTTCTCCCAGGCGGGTGGCAGTTCCAGTGTTAGTCAGAGATGGCAAACCGTGCCACACGCTAAAAGCTCAGGACTTGGCTGCTACTTTTCAGGCTGGAATTCCGTTTGCTGCATACAGCGCTCAGTCTCTCCAGCACATGCAATATAATGCGCACTACAGCGCGGCCGCCACGCCACAGTTCCCCGCGGCGCATCACTTGGTGCAGACGCAACAGTGGACTTGGTGAACTCAAGCAGATTTGAAAACGCGCCGCTGTGTTTTAATGGCCGAGCCAGGGAGCTTTTCAAACAAAACACAAGACTTCTAAATACAAAAAAAGTTTGACCCGTCATTACCCGTTTCATTTTGGGGATTGAACTGAGCGCCATGTTTACACGTTTTCGTTAAGAAAACCGGGTCGAGCCTCTCCCCCTAATTTAAGAATGTTAAAGCTCTTGTGAAATTTTGTACAGTACGTTTGTGTGTTGTAGAAATGTTTTCCTTTTGTCTTTCGTGTCAAAAGCACGCGCAAAACCACTTTATGATCATAGAAAATTTTATTTCTTTCTTTTATAACGAACCCGAATATATTTATAGCCGTTAAAAGCAATGGCAACTTTAGCTCATTTCATTGTTTTTTTTTCGATGTAAATATTTTGTGATAACTGTTTACGATATTATGTTTGGCCGGTACGCCATAACCTAAATATATTCTATGTTTAGGAAAATTAAGGAACATCAATTGTCGATGAAAAACACATATCTCTTGTTCACTGCAGCATCAACACGCCCGGTGTAGGAGAAATCCAATTCTTTTATTAAGGCTTTTAATAAAATGATGTGTTTCAGAAATTCCAAATTGTTCTGCGTTTGGTCTCAGTGATTTCGCGCAAAGTATTGCGACCCTTTTCTTGTTTTATCTCCACGACTCCAGAACCAATTAATTAATGTAAGTTACTTTTCTTAATCACGTTTGTTCCGAGCTTATATTTCGGCTGCATTTAAAATCTTATTTCACTTTACTCGAAATCAAATTAGTCTCTGGTTTGCTTTTCATTTTTCGGGGAACGAACAATAATGGCGAGGCTAAAGTCACTTGTTAAAAATAGGATAAAATCCACTCACTTAATTTAAGAGGGCTTCTTCAACTAAGCAGCTTTCACTTAGACGCTCTTTCCTTTTCATTGCACCGTTTTGACACAGAAACGGCACGTTTAACAGAGAAAACACACGTGGCAAAGAAGCGATGCAATTTTTATTACATTTTAAGTGTTTATGGTTCAACGAGACAATACCGCGGGTTGTACGTCTTTTGCGCGTTTATTTGCAACAACATTTTGATTTATTTGGATTTTAAAAAGCAAGCAAGATCGGAAGTAAATTAACCAAGAACGGTATTTTGATATTTATCTTAAAATCATATATGTATTATTTTATTTTTATTTCTGACTCGCGATACACACATCTTTAATTAAACGAACCTGAACGGAGATAGAGAGTTGAGATCATTTGAGTGTTTTCTGAGATAAACAGTTGGTTTAATCAATTAAACAGTCGTTTCCAACCTGCGCTTGGCTTTAAAAAAAACATCGTATCCAATTTGCTGCAACGTTTCACTTAAGTTTCAAAAATTATATCAAAACGTGTATATACACATAAAACAATGCATACCAGTTTTTTACATCTTATATTTTATTGTTTGTATGTTTAATAATTTATTCTCTGCTAAATGCCTGTTGTCTTCGTCATAAATGATGGTCAAGAACATTGCTGCGCTTGAGCGATGTGGCCCGATAATGGAACGAAACTCTTTTAAGCAGCAATTGCGAAAAAAAATCAGTACATTATACACAGGCGGAACAAAGCGGATAGTCGTTTGGTGGACGACAGAGGCGTGCATATTAACAGGGGGAGTGGATGCCTGGTGGACCGGGGTTAAAAGAAAGACAATTTGGATTTTTTTTTTTAAATTCGGAACTAGATCCTTCTCTCCCTGAGCCAGGGAGGTATATATTTTTTCCGCCTGTCAGTTGGTGCTATTGTGAAGCTTGTAGTACATGGCCTGTTCCATATGGACAGCTGGGCCCGCGAGAGGAGAAAGGAATCCTTCACAAAACCCAAATTGTGCGCCGCATTCAAACGCATCATTGTTGTCCCTCAAAGAAAAACGAATTAAAAATTCGTGCTATATCTATTCTGGAAAAGAAGGCAAAGCCATTCAACGATAACAGGGAGTCCTTCTTCCTCCATAAAGCTATCAACAGTTCTCTCGTTCCCTGAACCCTCTCACACACTTTCTTTTTTTTTCTTCATTTATTTCCTGGACATTGAATGGGACTGATTCTTGTTCGTTCAGTGAAGTCTGTTGCGTTAGATCAGCAAAACTGTTTAACAGATTTATTACCCGTTTTAACTAGCCACGTTGTCGGCACTTTAAGCATTTAAAGATTTTTTGAGAACATTCTCTAAGTCCCTATAACTCACTTCAATAGAAAACAGAAAAATTAAATGGTTATTAATTATTTTGTATTAAAAGCCAAATATTGTTTTGTATTACTAAACACAGTGTTTTTCTTTTAACTCATATTATACATTTCTCAGCAAATCCTACATGAATAGGTCAATATAACCACTTTATTATACAATTACCACAACCTACATCAAAATTTTACCAACTCTCTGTGTGTGTGTAAGTGCAATGTATATTGTAAAAGTAACTTTAAGTTAGTTTTGTCTAATTAGGACGTAATTTCGTTTATTAACACGCACCGTGAGTTTTTTACATATTTGTCTTTATACAATTTGTATGTCGAAAAAAGTCGTTTATTATTGCAGTGAATGAAAATAAAAGATACAGTTTAGATTTGTCCGCCATCTCAGGCGCGTTGTAAAAAAATAAAAAATGAAATTTTAACGCGATAAGATTCACATAAACGTAGCGGCCTATTATCCTCACGCGTTTCCACTGGATGGCGCCAGAAACCGCGGAAAGAAGAGCCGAACCGGGTCTCCTGCTGGCCTGAGCGGCGTTGAGCCGGGTTATCGGTCTCTTGTACCCGTAAAACATTTGCCTTAGTAATACAGCTGCGCCTAAAAGTAATGGTGGTACCGAAAATATATTACAGAAACCTTCTGTTAGGTTTGATGAAGATCGTTGATTGTTGAAGCTTTATGAAGTTTAAAGAATGCCCGCGGAGAGGCGCAATTGCCCCATTAAAGAATCATGATGCGTCGGAAACTAAACGTTTTTGTGGGTCTGGGATGTTTAGCCATGTCCCGCACAAAAATTTCACACATTTATTTTAGATTTCGTTTAGTTATATGTGCATCAGCTGATGAAGCGTGATCTATTTTAGATCAATCGTCTTTGTTTACGCAATAGAAATAGCTTTCTTCAAGTAGTCCTATAATAACTGCCTCAAAAAGTGGGTTGCGTTTCAAAGACGCCTGAAGAGGGCGCAAAAGTTTAGTGAATTAGATTATGTTCGTCATTCGTGCCCTGTAGGTGGAGCTATACACACTCAACATAAGCTGCAGCTGCTGGGTGCACATGCGCACGTATACACGCCCACACAGGCTTTTTTCTTTCAAAATTGTGTTAATAGTTCACTATTTTAATTGTGAACAATAAGGTTTTTCAATTGTTCAATATTTTCTTTTTAAACTAACATTTAATTTTTTTAATGTACATTATATTTTAGATCTCCATTGAAATGTATTTTAGCTAATAGCAATTCGGCTAATAGGATTTATCTTGAGTTTTAATATTAATTACGTTTTTTGCTGCTTATTCTTCTTATAAAAACATATCTGGCATTTGTTTTTATATAATTTTTTATAAGAAAGTGTAAATTGAGTGCATATGTACACTGTGTCCACTAGGGACCGTATCGAAAAAGTGACACACACAAACCCAGGCACCCTTAAGTGCTGTTTGGGGGCATGTGTGGGTCCCTGTCTTGTTCAAATACACTCAGTTGTAGAACTCACCAGACCGGGATTCAAATCTCCCGACCGCTGGAACACTGGACTGCCACAGAATATGCAGAAAACAGTATATTACGTACAATAAAAAACTGAGTCTCGGTGAGGGGTGAGGAGTTCATCTGTGTAGGACGTGTGTGTTGTTCAGCCAGTGCTGCATCAGTTTGCTTGGGAATTAACTATTTTTTTTCCACAGAAAGGTGTTATGTGATGGTGGAGGAGGTGGTCTGCCTCTCTTGGGCTTCTCACTGTAGCCAATCTCACTGTAGCCAAACCGGTTGCTCTCTAAATAATCCACCATCACTGTCTCTCCCACACGACTAGATTTTCATAGGCATCGTCCGGAGGCCAGACCAGATCATAGAGCAGCTGTGAATGCAGGGTCAGACACATTCCAGCTTCTTCTGATGTTGAGAGTTCAATGGGACTGTTGAATGTTCCCGGTGGTCACCACAACAAATATTGTTCTCCTGCTCACTTATGAGGACCATCAACACTTCGAGATGTCACCCAGAATGTTGTGTGCATTGCAATGATGGTAAACGGAGCAATTACTCAGCTAATGGACCTTCAGATTCGCTGTTTGTGGTGGAATGTTCCTTGACCAGCTGGACTGACCTCTAGTGTCAGATCAGTCCTGACAAAGTGTTTATCTTAAACGTCACGTAAAGCAAAACCAATGTCGCTGCGTCTGAAGTGTCTGTGGTGTGGGAATGTTTGGTTGATCACATTGGCAGTTGCGACTCAGACACGGTGAAATAGTCCTTACACTTGTGCTTGTTAGACATTTGTTCTTTTATGATGAATCCTTGAGTAAACCTCTGATTTTTACTCCAGTGAATCAGACTGAGATCTCAATGATCTGATCAACCAATCATCTCGCCTCATTTGCAATCACACCAATCACAGTCGCTCCTGCTCAGTTGTTCATTTATTACCAAAATATTAGAATATGTTCCATTATAATTAAATATTGTTTAATACTAAAAAGAAAGATATTATAACCAAATACACATCTTGCCTTGTCTGTGTTTTGTATTTGTCAATGTACATCTGCACTGTCTAGAGCTTGCACTTTCACTCACCGCAGCTCACACTCTGTTGGTGATTTTACAATAAAAGTGATTTGATTTGAAACACTTTATTGCAAGAACTAATAGTTTGGGAGTTTACAATAAACACAGCTTAATTTCCTGCTTGTGTTATTATAAGCTTGTGTTTTCTGAAATTGATAGTAAAGCCCTGTTTACATCCCAACAAAAACAAAACATTGCTCCATTCCTAACTGTACAGAAATATATGAATATCAAGGTTCAGTACTTTGAAAAAATGTACACTGGAGAAATATACATGCCCACGCCGATACACTCTCTAATATGATGAATTACTTTCATATAGTGAGTTTTGTGTTTCACCTGCAGACCTCCTGATTTTCACTAAGAATTCCATCTTTCAGACTTTTCTTCTTCTTCTTCTTCATCATCTCTTTTGTTTTACGGCGGTTGGCATCCAACTTCTGGTTGATGAACACCCCTCTGCTCCGGTGTGTGGGTTGTAGGAATGGCAAAACCTCCCTTCCTTCACACGCATTCCTCCCTTTAATCTTTTAAATTCTTGTTATTAGTTTTGTATCTTTTATAAACCTTCATACTATTTTGTTCTTTTCCCTCATCTCTGCACATAGTATTCCCTCTACTGTTAACTGCTCCTCCCTCATTCTTTCTCTCATTTCCTCTCTTTTCACTTCATATCTCCTGCAGTCCATGAGAACATGTTCCACAGTTTCATCTTCTCCACGTTCCTCACACAGTCCTGTTTGATGTTTCCCTATCATCTTAAGAGTTTTATTTAATAAACAGTGTCCCAGTCTTAGTCTTGTCAGTTTTTTCCTCATCTCTTATTTTCAGACTTTTGTTTTCCGGAAGTGTCAAAAAGTCAAATTAATTGTATGCCTTTGCCTTTCTTTATTTGGGAGAAGATGCAGCCGCTGCTTGTGATCAAGACAACGCCCCCTGTTGACAACTGGGTTTGTGTGGGAGGGGTGGGGTGTTCGAAGACCACAAACTCCTTGATATACGCATTAAGACCACCTTGTGAATTTGAAATGTTTGTTATTAGCCTCGAGTAAAATTCTGAAAAATTTATTTTGTACTCCATTAAACTCTCACTGAAAAAACTTTGATGCGCAACTGGTTTTCTTGTTCCACCTGACACTTATCATTTGCTATTTTCATCTTATAAACTAATGGTAATTGAACAGTTAGTCATAACGTAACAGACACAAAACTCCACACATAGATTAATCATGTAGATTCATCTTTATTTACATTGCTCACTGTACAGCCATTACCATCAACGCTGCCGGTCGTCTGCTGGCTTGTGGTTTTCTCCGTGGTCACCTTCTTGTTCACAGACTTTTAGTTTGTTCCAGTGTGCATCCTTACTAGGCCCTGAAGGATCCAGCGTACTCATACATTCAAAGATTTCTAGTCTGCTCCATCATTTCCAGTATTCCATCCAGTGTGTTCCAGCTCACAGCCCTCCACAGGCCGTTTCCGCCAGTCCATTTCACAGGTATCGGTCCCATCACTCAGTGCAGAGCCCCATTTAAGAAATGTTCTGTCAAATAAAGAACTTGTTTTGTAAATCATGTCAGTCCTCTATTATAGTGTGTGACAGTTATCAAATAGCTTGACTGAAATTAGTTATGATGTCTGAATTGTTTCTTAATAGACGATGTACCATGTGCTTCGTTGATGTTAATGGATTCACTGTATCAACTAAATTAAGTAAAAAAAAAAAATACACACACACACATATATATATATTTAGGTTATATATAACCACACCAACATGATAATATTAGTTATTTTTCAACAGTTAACATTGGGTGCTTATTTGACTCATGTCATGTGAAAGCTCCTGAAGAGCCGCATGAAACTAGTTAAAGAGCCGCATGAGGCTCAAGAGCCACGGGTTGGCCACCGCTGTCCTATTTGAATCACTGACGCTCTCTGAGGAGATCTGGATGTTTCACCTGATGTCTTGACTGTTTCAGGTTGAATGATTTTCTGTTCAATATTTTGAATATTTTAAATCTAATGAGTCCAAGTCCCCCACTACTGGACCACAACCCCACCAAGGTAATCATGAGGCATAAGTTCAAATTCATTTAAAAGCTTTTCAGTCACAGAAAGTCTCACAGCAGCTGTGCTGAAAACACAGAACAGTGAATATAATTTAACAATGACTAAGTCCAGTGACTGGCAGAAACTCTGTGATGGAGGGGAAGCGAAATAATCCTCTGAAGAAGCATCTCACTGAAGAATCTCTCCTGATTGGTCCAGAAGTGACCACACCCCTTTTAAGAAGGGCAATGAAGGACCCCAAAACTTCTCTGAGTGACACCATCATCCCTCATGCCAGCAGAAGTGAAGATCACTGAATACCTCAAGAGGAGAATGAAGATAGAGAGAAGATCTTTTGAGGAAGTTTATCAATTTAGCTGAAAAAGGTTCTACTCTAGAGAGCATTATAAGATTTGGTTCCAAGCACCTCAGTTAAGCCTATGCGTTTTGTGAATGCAGCAAATGTGGAGGTACATAATAACTGATAAGCTCATTTAGATACAAAGCTAAATCGTTTAAGGTTCAAATGTAGACTGGACATTTTTGAATGATATAACATTTTACAGGCAATTGTATAACAGTATACAACATTTTACGGGTAACTGGTGTAGGAACATTACAGTTGGACATTTCAGGGGGGCTGGAAACAATTGAAACGTCTTTGGCCTGAGGTTTTCAGGGCCAAACGCATAAAGAGCTGTTAAACACTATTATACTTAAAACACTAAAGTTACATTTATAATATGGGTTTAGAGTAGATTATGTCCACATCAACAACACGATTGTCAAAATGTCAAATGCATAAACAGCATTTTGCAGAACAAATGCATTATACAGTGCAGCGTGTTTACCTTTCTGTCAGTTCAGTCACCACAATGTCTGGCACGTTGGCTAATGGTGTGTGTGTGTGTGTGTGTGTGTGTGTGTGTGTGTGTGTGTGTGTGTGTGTATTTGCTGTATCCTTCTTGCTAAGGCAACCTTCAGGGTATTGAAATGTGCCAAATAAATTAAATGAATATAATAATAATAATAATAATAATAATAATGGTCTCATGTCTTCATAACCTCAAGACTAGATTACTGTAGTGGTCTTATAAGCTTCTCCTGCTCAACCAGTTAATAAATAGTTACTCACTTAAACAAAGTGGTATGAGATATCATGTAGCTGCATCGATTCAAAGTTATTGCCACGCATACTGATGTATTCAACGTTTATTCGAGACATTCGAAACACGGGACAACAAATAAACAATTACACAATTGACTCTGTTTCCGTGTGATCCTCTGTTTCTTGTGCAGTTACCTTCAGATTTTGTCTCTCTGTATGAGTTCTTGCTGCTCTGGTGTGGTAATCCACAACTTTCGACAAAACCGATGGAAATACAACATAAAAGTTCATAAAAATTAAAGCCCACAAAATAAAAAACATCCAAATTGGTTATTTGAAGTTTCTCCGCAACACTTATCTGTCCAGTGTTAATGTCACAACACTGGTTACCTGTAAAACACTGTATACAACTCAGAAGTATAATTATTACATTATTATCATTTTACATTAATACACATCATTACATTATAATTATTGTAGAATAAAACCCATCTATTCAATAAAGCAGAACTGTTTGCGTTGGAGTGGTTCTATGTTGCTCATGTGAGTCATGGTGTCACATCTGTGTCATGCAAGAGAAATGTTTTTTTTATTTCTGACAGTTGTGATCCATTGCTAGGAAGTTGGACCCAGGCACTGCAGGTTTCCAGTGGGTTCTACAACTGACTGACCTTGAGTGAGACAATGACCCACACATACCTTCCGGTCAATATAACCACTAGGGACCGTGTTGAAATTCAATCAGAATTATATCATCTAGCTACACAAACAGTTAGTGACTCACAAACCCGTTGCAGTGGGTAGCCAAGTGGTGTCCCGGGGCATGTGGGCTCTTTCTCAAGGACACTCGGTTGTGGAATCAGCCGGACCGGGATTTGAATCTGCAACCTTTGGGGTGTCCCAAGTCATTCCAAATCAAATTGGGGTGTCCCAAGTCAGTTCTCTACCACTGGACCGCAACAAAACCATAGGTGGTCAGTACAGTGATTACTTTGATAAAATTATTATTCTTATCTGGATGTAAATAGACCCTATCTATGTATATTACAGAATCTTCCTCTCAAAAAGGTTCTGGTGAATCTGAAGTGTATCTATTGATCCATTAATGGAAATACATAGTTACGAAGCACCATCTTATTCCAAGTCCTCATCAGATGTGAGATCGGTGCCACTTGTTTATTATTTCCAATTTTTTTTACGTGTATTTTGTAGACTTTCTCCAGCTTCAGACACACGGTGTGTATGTCAAAAAAGAACAGCAGTGTGGCTTACAGTTGGTCTTTACAGGTCTTCATAAGGCTTGAGATGATGCCATCTGGAGCTGCAGCCATCTTAAAAACAAAGGTCGGTCAACAAAAAGCTTTACAAACAGGTGACACAGCACTGCTTTTCATTCGTTTCGTTTTCAACTTACTTTTAAATTTGTCATAATTGTCTTTTGAAAAAAAATTATTGATTTGGCTTTGGGATAAAACTCTTCTTGTCCGTATCATATTCTTTGGTAACGCTGTATGATTCCTGTATGTATATAGCATTTTACTTACAATTAATAAACACATGTTTAAAATAAACAATTTTGATTTCATATGTATTGGCTGTTTATTCTTGTATACTTTCTATGTGTGTATATTTATTATTATACTGTATATTATTATAATATATAATATAGGGACAAATATTAAATAATAAGTATTTTTTTTACTTTTAAAATCAGAATGACAATAAAGTGTGCAAGTGAACAAATTCAGTGTACCATTTTTACAATGTGTTGCGTGTTTTTAACGTGTTTAAAATAAGCCTTGCAATATTTTTTCTACTAAATATCTGCTAAATATCATTATAACATGAGAACATTGTCCACTAAGACTGTAAATTCTGTGTTGATGGCATGAGCGAATGACAGCAGACGTGAGGCCACTGAATGGGTGTATGTACAGTCTCTTGAGACTCATTTCAGATCCAAACTAAAGGTCTCCATTAATCAGGCAAACATGGACCAATGCGTCTGTGTGTGTGTGTGTGTGTGTGTGTGTGTGTGTGTGTGTGTGTGTGTGTGTGTGTGTGTGTGTGTGTGTGTGTGTGTGTGTGTCATGTGTTTAATGAAAAAATAAAAAATATAAATCTGATGAATCAATTATAAAAGGTGTGTAAGAAATAATGTGAGTGTGTGTGTGTGTGTGTGTGTGTGTGTGTGTGTGTGTGTGTATACACCATAAGCAGTAATTGTGGGGTTCAAGCATCCATTTATTTAATATTAATCCTCAGACAGTCTAGCCAAATTAATAATCTTTTATATCTATTAAATATAATACTACTCTGCTGTGTATACACTTTTATGACATCATGGAACATTCCATGCAACACAGCTTCTACTACTACTACTACTACTACTACTACTACTACTATTGTTGTTGTTGTTGTTGTTGTTGTTGTTGTTGTTGTTGTTGTTAAAAGTATAATATATAATAATAATAATAATAATAATTATTATTATTATTATTATTATAGTAGTAGTAGTAGTAGTAGTAGTAGTAGTAGTAGTAGTAGTAGTAGTAGTATTGAGCACAAATACAAATGTAACTGATATTTGTCTTATATCAGTACTCTGCATCACGGGACTTCCTGGTTTTTATCAGAAAAAGGAATAACGCTTTTGTCACAGTTTTAAATCTTCGGATTTATATACTCGTAATATGAGCTACATTTATTGTCACAGCGATCTATTTTCTACAACCTATTAGCATCGTTTCGTCTATCGAGTTCCATTAATTACATGTGAATAAAAACTTGCGCGAAGAAAGAGGCTTTGGAGAGGGCTGTCAGATACCTTCTCCTCTTAGGAGACCTTTCACCTTCTTACCGCGGGGTCTGCCACACTTAAAACACAAATGATAAAACACAAAAGATCTATCTTTGAGTACATTTACAGAAATCTGCAGCTACAGAAAGTAGTCAGAGATTTTGAAGATTTTAAGACGTTTAAAAATATATCATTAATTTTCATATATCATAAATATATCATTAATTTTGAAATGTAAACGTAGCTTATGTACAGCATTTAATTCTTATAGCTTAACATATTTTCTATTTTTATTTTATCACTTAAAACGCATACAAATTCAAACTAAACTATACAAGTTAACGTTTCTGGTTTGTATGTTTCTGTTTTTTTTTAATATCCTTATCAGACCGAATCAAGAACTAAATTGACTATATGATTGTGTCTATCTAAATATGATTGTATTTTCTAAAATGAAAAAATATATACATTTTTAAAAGGTTTGGGTAGTGTTTTGATGAGAATACTTTATTAATCAGGAAATGTTGCTCAATCTAAAAGCTCTACTGATAATACCGAAAAATAACGACAATGTGTAATGACGCGGCGGTTGCTTCTTTGATTTTGAAATCAATATAATATAAACCCGTTTATATTAATATAATATAAAAACATTTTTTTCTTTTTCCAAACGTATTTTCTGTATGGTTGAGAACGTTATGTTTTCGAAGTCCGATTCATCGAGCACTGCGCCGGAAGATCATGTTTATGAAACACAAAAGGTTTTTTTTGTGTTAGGAAATAGCAATTGTACCTTCGGCCGACAGCAAAAAGCAAACTTCTGATAGTCTTATAACTATAACCGAGTCACGTGCCGGGAATTCATGGTTGGGGTATTGTGATTTAATGTATAATGGAGATACGGTAAGTGTACATAAACAACCGTTAAAAGATTTCTGGAATTTTAAAGCACACTATTTATATATGATATGAAATTATATTTAAATTATGTTTATCACACACACACGCACGCACACAACACACACACACACCACACACGACCTGACATTGCAATACAATAAGAATAAACGCGTTTTTTTGCATTTAAAGGTTTTAAGCAAAACTTTTTTTTTACTTTTAACTTATCTTTTGTGCTATAGTTTATCTTTATTTAATTATTTCCCCAATCATTAACAATCTTCAGAAACGCACGGAACAAGACAAAGCTTCTGAATATATGATTTTAGAAAGATTGGAAGATTTACCGTGCAGATCTGCCAAGGAAACTCGTCGCTCTTTATCATCTCCTCAATCAGTTCTTTGAAAAATGTTCCTTTAAGATCTGATGTTTTTCACATTTTTTTTCCAGCTGAAGTAAATGAAACGAACAATGCGTTTGTGTTGTTTATATTCTTCTTCATGGATTGAAATTCTACGCTGTTCCGCCGCTCCTCAGCAGTCAGTGAGTCGGTTGCTGGCCCGCGGTCACGCTCTCTCGCCTTAATATTCCAGGAGGTTGAGTGGCCCTCATTTACCTAATGGACCAGCGCTCACAACCTTACACCAACCTTCAGCAGAGATGCTGCCCAGTAAAGCTCACTTTAACAAACTTACATGATAATGCAGCGACCAAGAAGGATTTAACAGTATTAGCATTTACAGTAGCCGATGTTTAAACATTTGTTTTGTTCAGTCAAACATTGAACAAAAATACACAACAACTATAATAATAACGAAATATAACAACATACATCTTTATTTAACGTTGTTTTATATATGTGTATATGATAATAACCGATGCTACAAAATAGATAATTACATTGAAATGTAAACCCATCAAATTAAAAGTTAATTGTACGTTAATTAGAATTTCATTTCAAGGCTTACTATTATTATTATTATTATTATTATTATTATTATTATTATTATTAGTAGTAGTAGTAGTAGTTGTAGTATTCTTATTATTCGTATTATTATTATTATTATTATTATTATTATTATTGTTGTTGTTATTATTGTTGCTGCTGTTGTTGTTGTTATTGTTGTTATTATTATTATTTATTAACCCATACCGAACCAATATTATTATATTCAAGGACTAATATTATCACTACTGTTGTAAAGGATATAAATATGAGCATGGATCGATGGGACGATTTAAACTGAAATTCCGAACAATACACCCAAATGCACATAAAACACAAAAACTACAAGATGAAGTATATACAAATGATTAATTTGTTAGACGGACTATGGAAGAAAAACATTTTTTAAATAATGTGAATCATAAATAGAGCCATTAAATGTTTGTTATTTCAAGTTTAGTAGACAAATATTGTTTCTTTCTTTTTCCTAAGCCGTGCAGCAACTGGCCTATATTATAACCAATATACAGTTTACGCGTCAAAGTGGCAGTCGCAGTTTTAGTCTATGCTTCTAGGAACGAATACTGTAAATAACACTGTCCATGTACATTTCTCTGAACATAGTTTGGCTGTGATTCAGAAGAGCCTCTCACTTGTCCAAAATGATGCTTAAGACGCATAAATTAGGTCATAGACTGGAGGGGTCTTCTCTGTGCCACTCTGACGGCGCGCGCTGGCGCTCGTGACTCTCCGAGGGCTCTCAAAGTTGGAAAAAGTACGGAATTCCCCATTGACGCGCATTAACAATCTCCTGCGGAGAAGCGCGGCACTGTCAACACGCGGCGCGAAGTACGGCAATGCACGGCGTCGCAGAAGAATGACAACAATGAAACGCTCGTTAATGCGCAAACGGAATAACCACAAATATCATTTGGAATCAACAGAAGGGATTTATTGAATTATTTCGCCGGGATGTCAATGACTATTGTTTTGCTGATCCATAGTCGCTCCGCCCCTCCTGTTTGTCGTAAATCTGGCGCCTGGCTACAATAAACCTGAGATAAGAGTGGCCAGGGCTCGCCTCCTTCTCCAAGGCGATCAATCGGATCTCGGGCGCACCACAAGCACTCTCCTCTCTTACGTCGACGTCCGCGAGAAGAGATCTGACAACAACACTGCTGAGCTGCACCACCAAACATCAAGCTGCTTTCCGAACCATGTCGCTGAGCCCAAAGCATACGACACCCTTTTCAGTGACAGACATTCTGAGTCCAATCGAGGAGACGTACAAGAAGTTTAGTGTCATGGAGAGCACAGGGAACCTCACATCTCCACTGGGTGCGTACCGACAACCTCAGGTGTCACAGACTGGCATGCAGCAGCACTCCATGGGCCACAACCCCACCGTGGCGACCACCTACCACATGCCACACTCCGTCTCTCAGTTCTCGCACAGTGCAATGGGGGGCTACTGCAATGGCAGCATTGCCAACATGGGGGACTTACCCTCTTACCAAGAAACCATGAGAAACAGCGCAGCAGCAACAGGGTGGTACGGCGCCAACCCAGACCCCCGATATTCAACAAGTAAGTTTTTAAAAATCCTTATTATTATTATTATTATTATTATTATTATTATTATTATTATTATTATCATCATCATCATTATTATGTTAAAATATGTGTTATTATATAATGCAATATTTTAAATCACAATATTGTGACGGTGCACTCTGTTGATTTGGTGCATGCATTTTTCAATATAGTTCTTGATAATTTTGTCCTTCAGAAATATCGCATGCCCGTTCGTTCTTCCTGTTTATGCGAAACACGGCATTATACAAACGCTGCTGCACATCTGTATACTGTACATATTTTGAAGTTTCTAGATTCATGGGACCTTCCACAGGTATGAACATGGCCAGCATGGGCACGCTGACAGGCATGGCCGACACTACAAAATCCATCCCGCCCCTGCACGCAACTCCAAGGAGGAAACGACGGGTACTTTTCTCTCAAGCGCAGGTCTACGAGCTGGAGAGGAGATTCAAGCAGCAGAAATACCTTTCAGCGCCGGAGAGAGAACACCTGGCCAGCATGATACACCTGACCCCGACCCAGGTCAAGATCTGGTTTCAGAACCATCGCTACAAGATGAAGCGACAAGCCAAGGACAAAGCGGCTCAGCAGCTCCAACAGGAGGGCAACCTGTGTCAACAGCAGCAGTCGCCGAGAAGAGTCGCCGTCCCGGTCTTGGTGAAGGACGGCAAGCCCTGCCAGAACGGCTCCAACACGCCGACGCCGAACCAACAGCAACAAATGCAGCAACAGCAGCAGCAGCAGAACGGCTCCGGGGTCGTGCTTCCTACCTCCAGCAACTCAATGAACCAGCATCAGACTCAGCAGCAGGTCAACGCTCTGGTCCAGGCCCAGGAGCTCGAGGAAATGTCTCCGAGCCCCCCGTCTCTCCACTCGCAAATCACCAACATGAGTCAGATGGACGCCTCGGTAGATTATACGAATAACATGGTCACTTCGAATCTGCTTTACGGCAGAACGTGGTAAAAAAGTAGTGTTTTTACTATTTCCGTTTCCTTTTGGGGGGTTTTGAAGTTTCCCCTTACAAACAATTACATTTCCTGAACTATGAATGGCTGACAAAACCTAAAGCAAGCCAAGGTTCCGTGTGAAGATCTCAAGCGGGTCCTCGAATGAAAAATACTTTTCCAGGGGGATTTTTGTAAAAAAAAAAAAAAAAAAAAAAAAAAAATTGAGCCTCAACAGACATTTCTCTTATGGACATTTGCTAGGCTGAAGCTGTGTGTTTTGGACTGTCTTCGGTTGTTCTCGTAGACGATTGTCTGTTATATTACATTGCTGCTCATCTATGGCCTGGACATGGAATCAATGTTTCAGATTGCAGGTATGAACTCAGCAGGTCCAAACCGCAAAGGACCTAAAAGTTTCTAAACGTAATGATGCCCGAAAAACCGATGATTTCAGTGTAAACTAATGTTTTCAGTTTTACATGAAAAGTAGGGACTGTATATTTGGCTAACACGTTTTGTTTACTTGTAATATAAATGTTTACGTTTTGGTTTACTTGAACCCTTTCGCATTTTTTGTACATTTTAACACCCACACCCACACACACACACACACACACACACACACACACACACACACACACTCCAAGATGATGGCTGCAGTTTGGTGTTTAAAGTTGAAAATTAATAACAAACGATTGAAACGCAAGCCATTGCAGTGGCATTAATTTGAATGAATTTATTTAAAAATAAATTATCACGAATTAAGAATAAATGCAATTGAAATTTACCTATTCGAACTGAAACATAATTTAACTAAGGAAAGGAAGCATTTCAACACAATCCAGAATGCGAAACAGCAAATCAATACTAAGAATAATTCTACAAAATGTTGTTATCAATAATAGTAAGATGGGCAACAACGCGCACAATTAAGACGTCAGCCTAATTGTTTCGAATTTTGTGATGAGTAAAATGTTTTACACAACTTTTAATTAATGTGTTCCCTTATTGAATAATCTGTTTTACTTTAATAGAAAAGAAAGTAAACATTACTTTTAAAAGTACATTTACTTTCAACTGCTTAGTGAGATTCACTGCTTATAGTGAAAATGTATTCAGTTGGAAAAAACGTTAAAATAATGTAAATCTATTTTGACCGATGATGATGATACTGATGATGATGACGATGACACAAATAGTAATAAAGTAAATGTTTTTGACGATAATATTAATTGATTGTCATTAATATTATCTCCATACATATTTCGATTATTATCATGTATTATTATTATTATTATTATTATTATTATTATTATTATTATTATTATTATTATTAATTGTAACAAATAATTGTAACAACATTAATAAAGAACAATCATATAGTTTTGGCGTAGCAGATACACAAAAATAACAACAAAAACAACAACAACAATAATAATAAAATAATAATAATAGTAAATAACAATAATAATAGTTAACAAAAACAACAATAATAATAAAACTTATCATTATTATTTTTATCATTATTATTATTATTATTGTTGTTGTTATCATCATCATCCTCATCACAAAAAAAATATGTAACATTAATAAATTACACCGAACTCAAAGTGTAAATTCTAAAACCACACCGAGAAGAACTACCAAAATATTGAACTATTATTGTTGCATTGCTTCTTACTTTTAAGAAACAATGAATGCTGACGACTTATAAAATAATAACATTAATAATAACTTATACATTTAAATAACAAAAGATGAAAATTAAATGTGATGTTTTGGAAAGATTAGCCACAAACCTCAAATATTGAGCTGCATTTAAAAAGTCAACTGATCAAAACCAATTATATATCCAAAAAACTAATTATTAGAATATTATAATTGTAAAAAAAATATTCGAATAAAACGTTATTATCTCTTTTGCAAAACTAAATCCTAACATTAGTGTGGTTTAAAATTGTTTCAAAAGGAACTAATCGAAATGTTCAAAAATTGTACAAAGTTTATTATTAATATTACTATTATTATTAATAATAATAATAATGATGATTTCTTGTGTCATTTACTGCCCAAAAATTCGTTTGAATCTGGTGATGTCCTATAAATGTTTCACTAAATGATTGTTTCTCGAATTTGATAGCTCTGAAATATTTCATTAATAATTGCAGTCAAATGTTGGAGACATGTTTTCTATAACGTATAAAATGTACATTTAAGCACGATAAAAGACATTATATGGCTTTTCTTAAATCTGGGTTTATAGGCTATTTTCTTTCTCAGTAATTGCAGGAACCTAAACTAATTCTTACCACCAAGTCATTTGAATTCAGTCTGAGCAGCTTGTCTATATTTTCTCGGGCTATTATTCTACTTAATATGTCAGAACGTCTGATCGCAGAGAAACCTTTTCAAGTTCTATTGATGTGTCTTTCAATTGACCATGGCGACCTATAGCAACCTGGACAGCACTAATTGGCCCAGGCAGCATTCAAAATTACAGTTAATGTGCAACTTTTTGTTGTTATTTTTATTTGGCAAAAATCAAAATGATGATGAGTTTTCAGCATTTTTGATGGACAATAGTATAATAAAAATGTTTCACGTTTTAACATTTGATCAATTTCTGTCGTTTTGTGCATTTTTATGTGCATGAGTGTTATGTGAGTTTCAGGACAAATCCCTTCCCCCTCAGTTCTGCTCTGCTTTTCAGCTAAAGTAGACACCGTAGGAGTATGAAAAGGACAATAGATTGGCGTTAAACCTCTTTTAATAAGATCTCACGAAGATGCATATTTAAACTCCAAAGCCTTCGCTTGAAAAATACTATTTTAGAAAAAAGTTTAGAAAAACCACTTGTGAGACTTTTGTAACTTTTCCAAAGTGGAAAATGTTTATCACACTATGCTTCGTCAAAAACATGGAAATTCAGGAAAAAATATAGTTTTTCCTTTTTGAATTACAGTTATGTTATTTTTCTGCGAGAATTACACTGCAAACAAATTTACACTGATTAATTGTCAAGTAGTGTGAGAGTGTAAGTTAACAACGTTTTGCATTTTCTGTTTGACAGCGTCCCCGAAAGTGCAAACTGTCCTCATTCGAATTGAAACCGGATAAACTATAGCGAACAAATAGACCCGCTTCGACACAATGAGACATATTTCAAGAAGGTCAGGGGACTCCGAATGCAATTCTCTCGGTAATGGCTTTCCGCAAAATGAAGCAAACGGACGTGAATCACCGGCGTCTCGAGGAGAACTTTAAGGGACGAGTGCGTGGAAATGACACAGTGGGCCTCGAACTCCTCTGCCTCTCGCCGTGAATAACATTCCACCTGCTTTATACAGGCGGCTACCTCGAGGCTTTAGTTCTCTCCGAGGAGAAACAGCCCTTATTATCAACCCATGTCACATTCCGCCGCCGCTGTCTGCTCAGTAATCCCTCTTCCAACTTTTCCATGCAGCTTCTAAGTCGGGAAAGAAACTGTTTTCAATCAGCATTAATAACCACTGACCTCGAGTGACACATGGCCACAATGGGCTTCCGAGTCCTGTGCGGCCGGAGCCGAGCAGCTGATTAGCGGCTGAAGAGGCCTGACAGCGGCCCTGCGCCGTTAGTTCTGCCTCATTAATTTCCGCAAACAGCACTTCAGCGCTGTTTACACGCAGACGCTTTAATGTTGCGAGCGAGGAGACCCTGTTGTGTGCCACAACTCTAATACACAAGTATTGTTTTTTTTATATTCTATTTATAATATTTGAATAACGTTTGGTTATATATGTAGAAACACACAGCTGCAAAATTATTCAACTGGTGTGAAAAATGCAGTAAGCAAAAAAATAGCTGTCTGGAATGTGGAAAGATTATTTTGTTTTCTTAAATGAACAAAATTCAGGAAATGAACTTAAATATATATAAATCAAATCAATGCTTGTCGTGTTCAAAGTTTAACAAAGCAGCCTTATGAGCCCTAGAGTTATAAAGAATTGTTGTGACAAAGAACATTTTGATAAAGAAACTAAAAGAGAACCTCACAGAACACATCTAGTTGGTGCAGGGTACTGACAGACCTAGTCAGTTGAAAAGATGGAGAAACATTTAACTAAGGTTGAAACAGGTAAGATCAATGAATCATGTGACTGGACATTGGGAAGGAAGGTGCAACAGGAATCCTGGTCTTTGAGGTCTACAAACCAATCTTTTGAAGTAACTTCAGATCTTCTGTGGATGAAGATATTCTCTTAGTTTGTGCAATCCCATACACTCAGCGCTGGTGAGATTGGACTCTGTGGGTTATGCTGTTCTTCCAGCATGTTGTGTTCTTCTTTATGATATTTTTGTCTTCAATATCGCCCCTCTGTGCTGTTAGCTCTATGTTTGTGGTCATGGTCCTGCTGCAGAATAAATTTGGGATGAATTCATGGAACTGAAGAAGGATCATTAATCCTGAGACGACCTGACCTAATCTTCAACTCCGTTTGCCGAAATGCAACCTGATATGCTCAAGGAACCTTCACCATGCTCCACTGTGTCCAGCAGGCACTCGCTGTTATTGTAGGACAAGTGTAGGGCAGGTGCGGCAGTAGTAGAGTATTGGACAACAGGTTGCAGCCTTGGATCCTGTTGAGTTTACATTTTTGATCAAGACAACAAACTCGATCTGCTCATTCCGTCACATCTAGACTTTTGAGCTTTACTTCAGTCAGAGGTGTGGATGCAACTGACCAGAAGTGACCGACTGGATGTCTTCTGATTTTAAAAGGCAAGTTTCCTTGGCAGACCTCTGCGCACACAGACCTCAACGTGGCCACACACATACACACGCATGCATGCACACACAGTCAATCAGACTATCAGAACGCAATCGTTTTGTGCCAGATTTCTAATAACTCTCACTCAATTCTTCTGAATGTCGCAGCGCCGCAAAGTTTTAGTGCTTTTCCCGATCTATCGTGTGATTTAAAAAAAAATGTATATACGTGGGCGACTAGTGTTTCTCTTTCTATTTCTTTCTTGTGTTCTTGGGTCCAGTTGTCCATTTTGGTCCAAATAAGTAAAATAAATAGAGCTTATGCATCAAGGTTTGATTTGGTTCTTTTGGATTTGGTCTGAATAAGCGGATGGTCCGATGGTAACTCGTGGTCTTATTAAACACAAAAAACCAAACCAATTTTGTGTGGGTTTGTGTGTGTGTGTATGTGTGCACACGGATATGTTACTGTATGTTACTGTTTCTTTCCTTTAGCTAGGCCATTCAATGACACAATTGCAATAGTCTTTTTATTCCATCTAATATAGTTCAAAGAGTTTTTACAACACAGATGTACGTATAATATGACACACCGTGAAATGCTGGTCATGTTTTTAAAGAGAAAGCAACGCAAAAGTAAAAGCAAATCAATATCCACAACTGCTCGGGCTCTAGCGTGAGCTTTCAATGAGACAATTGTGAAAATCTCTATGCCTTGATGAAACTGCTTCAGATGACAATGGGATCCTCAAGAACCCAGTATCTGATTTGTATTCGCCTCCTAAAATTCAAATGAGGGTTGAATGGGCCACATTGTGAAGAGCTGAAGTATTCTAGGTCCCTGGAAGAATCTCACAATGCTACACTTTCTAACTAGCACACGGCTTCCCTCCAGGCCGCGGTTGCCGTGGTGATGGCCTGCAGCTGCGGAGCAGTGTTTGTTTATGAGGGCAGGGGTGCCGCTGGTTCAAATGGAGCCAGGCAATAGCAGGAATTGTTTGTTTGCATCCACTTCAGAAGTGTGAAAAGGAGGATTGATGCTGCATATGTTCATGTCCTGCTGCACTCCCAACATCACAGCTGGAAGTCGCCTGTCTACCTGCTGCTGGAGCCTCACGTCAGCAAGCATCCGCCCTGCGTCACACACTCGCCGGACTGCAGTCACACCAAATATTTTGAAACATTACAATTTCTAAGTTAATGTCAGCTAATTGTTAACTTACAAACATATGTGGTTTATATATATATATATAAAAGGGCTGTCAAAGTTAACGTGTTAACCCATGCGATTATCAACGCCGTTAATCGCACTTCCGATTTTCCCCGCACTTCCGGTTTTCCGGTATTTCCGTTTTTTGCATAGCTGAAATCACAGTGCACTTATAGAAAGAATAGAGTGCAATTCAATTATTTGCAGTCTCTCAGACATGGGCATGCGCACTGTGCACAGACCATATGTCGGACTGTGTGATCAGTCTTTTCAGCTAGACTAATTATCAGTGCCATACTTTTGCCACACAAATATACAAATACAATAAACTACTTATTTATTTTTTAATTATTATGACCGGCTTACCCATTGTTGTCTTTATTTAAAACGGTATATTACAGTATTTAAACAAGCGTTTATTTCGTGTTGAGTTTAAATTAATTTACATTTTACACTTTACATATTTTACATTTCAATATTCAATATTACAAGATTCTATACTTGTTCATGTTATTAATAATTGTTAATACTAAAGAATTATTAATAATACAATATTAGTATTATTTGTGATCTATTCGCGATTCATCGCGATTAATTTGGTTGAGGAAGTGCGATTAACTAGTTAAAAAATGTAATCGTTTGACAGCCCTAAAAATTATATATATATATATATATCAGCAATCACCAGCTGTATACATAGAATACATGTATACTGTATATACATTTACATTAAGTCCTGAGATGTTTGTGTATGTTTTGGTTTGTTTGAGTCTTTTCAGGAGCTACCTGAGCCTCACTCGACAGAGTGTGTGTGTGTGTGTGTGTGTGTGTGTGTGTGTGTGTGTGTGTGTGTGTGTGTGTGTGGTTGGCCATGCATGTTGCATGTATCAGTTGTCTCCAAGTTGCAGAAAAAGTAGTTCATGTTTCTTCTTCACGTCCAGGGTGATGTGTAGGAAGAAGCGGATGTCTTCTCTTGTTTGTGCAGAAAGCGAGTAAAGTTAAGTCCTTGTCAATTAAATAGTTTTTGGAAAGACACACTAGAATAGATTATAAAAAAAATATTTTACAGATTTTAATGTGCCCACAGATTATAAGGCTTATGATTAAAAAACATCTTTTTCATAATCTTTTTTCATATACGTATATTTTCCAGATTACAAGACAAAGAGTCATATTTCAAAGTACGTATATTAGTTTAAGTTTGTGTGGTTTTAATATATACATACAAATAAAATTAATCTGAACTCAAATACATTACGATTTATTTAGCAACAGCTGACAAAGTTGTATACTTTGAAATGCATCAAAAGACAAAGATTGCTTCAAAATCAGTTAAAAAAAAAAAGTCAATTTTCAGTTCACCATTCAGTGGCCATTTAAGGGAGTCTGCTCCGCTCACAAGCTGAAGGAGCGAGTTTAATCGGGTCTCGTTAGCCAGTGCAGGCGCTTCATGAAGAGAAGATGAAGCTAAGAATGGCGGCACATTTGTTTGTGTGTGAATTGCCTCCGTGCAAACAGAGCAAGACGGGCTAACGTGCTGCGTACACAAGGCCAAAGAGCAGCGCGGACCACCCACTCGCTTTCCAATTATCATCTCGCAACAACCTGTCCACTCTCCACCATTCAGCAGCGGCCGCACCACTCCACCGGGGGCTTCACAATTACATGCCTGTTGTTCCCCTTAATAAATGTCCAGACTGTTGCGGGGAATCAATAGCTGGTAGAGCATGAGCGGGCCTGACAAACAGGATTACACCCCAAACCCCATGTCCAGCTCCACTTCCTGCTCAGATCCACTGCCCAGGGCAGGAGAGAAACTGGGCCTGATCACATCACCACAGCTTCTGCTTGTCACCATTTCAGGCTGGTCTCAGATTGCATCTCACCGTTAAAACAAGACAAATGTCAAGTTAATAATGTGAACTGACAGAAAAGGTAAAAAATGAATCTGAGGTGCTCAAGAATTTGCTAGATTCTAAAGACACTTGCAGTGTTTACTCTCAGGAATTGTGAATCAAACCCATGATTGATGTGAACACGTCTGCAAAGCGCTACATAATAATTGTCCTTCAAAAAAGCTGACGTCTATAGGAAAAGGTTATTTGTTGAAAACTTTATTTGTCCCCAACAGAGAGACCAGTTGGTCTGTGAATCAGCCACGTGTCATGGCGATCAGGCATTTATTACACGACAGGACAGTTTACTATCATGCGTCTGAATTCTACCGGCGGCATGGTGTTAAAAAAACACACTAACACCATGTTTGATCAAAATATCTTCTGCTTCATTTAAATGCATTTTTTGTTTCTGAAACGAATATAATCTCAATGTTACTTTCACACACACACACGCACACACACACACACACACACACACACACACACACACACACACACACTATTAAGCGCGCACGAGTAATTTAGAACAGTGAAGGCCATACTATTGTTTCTGAAGAGCACTGAAAGTTGCAAATGAAAAACAAATATGAGACTCAAAGATTGCAATCTGAAGCCGAGACGGAGTCGAGTGTGCTCCACCGTGTCGTTCACTATCTATCTGTCTGTATATCTGTCTGTCTGTCTATCTTTTCTAATTATCTCATGTCTGTTTCTGTAGAGATTCAGTATATTGTTTTTTTTTTACATCTAATTCAATTGATGAAAACTTCAATTTTTTTGTTAGGCACTGTTCTCAGAACGAAGTAGAAACTAAGATCGTGAAGAAGCTATAACTCGCGAAATATGATGTACAAGACCAAGATGAACAAGATGTAAATTATGCAAATAAAGACAAATAGTGCAGGAAGCAGCAGAGATAATGGTTTAGGTTTAGAGCTTTTAGTCTCTGCAGAAAGTGTGAGGTGTTTGCTGGTGCTGGTTGAACAATAGTTGAGCTCACACTGATTCCTGTAGCTACATCAGAGCATCTCACAAACTGAAAGAGAAAGTCTGAGCTCAGTCTGGATGGTGGCGAGAACACAATAGCCACATGGACAGCCCATTGTAGCTTACATGGATTCCCGCAAATCCTCGGTCAGGCCACACTTGATGGTTAATTAAGCAGCTTTAAGCAGTTTGCGAGTCATTACACAGCACATTAAACCTGTCCTAATCACAGCTAATCCGGAATGTGTGCTCCTGCTCTTCCTTCAACTGCTCTGGCCGCTGATGGACCTTCTGGAAGAGTATTGATTAGGAGGCAAGTGCTGGACAAGACCCCAATAATTACATTCTAATTCACGGATGTGCAGCTGATTTCAGATCGATGGCAACGTTGCGCATCAATGGCGTCTCGCTTTTTTAAAGACATAATTTGAGAAGCACAGAAGAGTTCTGAGAACACAAACCTAGAAGCTTCTGCTTACTTGAAAAAGCGATTGCTCACGGAGCTCCAAAGACTTCCAACCGGAGCAGAAGTCACCGCGACGCTTCAGTGCGAAGGCGGCAGGTAATTACTGTACTTCCCAAGACGATGAGGCCATACATTAACATCACCGACAACTTCTCGAGTGACAACTCATCTGATCACAAGGACAATCATGGAGAGGCTGTGATGTTTACTGATTGCTCTAATCAAAAACAGCTTCTTCAAACATGGCTAATTGGGAAGTTTATCCACCAAACCGCGTGCAGACGTGCTGGGGACACGGTCCTGATTCGCCGAACCCAAATATCCCATTTGCATTAAGTGCTAGTCGAACGCTCTTGACTCCCACAAGTTATCAGCAAACCAGACAATTATTCATCAGCAGCAAATTGGCACATCAAAGTCAAATCAGAGAATTACAGAGAGGAGCATCCTACAGCAGGGCCGAGAGACGTCAGCTGGCCTTTGATTGACCGCGTTGCCCTTCCGAAGTCTTCCTCCACATCACGATGCTTAAGGCCCCACCGAGGCCCATTACACTGATGGACAAGTGTTATATTTAGATAATGGCCATTTAGACAGTGAACAGACCCTGCTCCTGCTCGCCCTAATGCGCTGATGCACACTGAATCTTTGGCTGATTAAGAAAAAAGTTGTTCTTATTGTGGCTGAAAAATAAACAGTGCAGGTGCATTTTATATTTTCTTTCGGAAAAGAGATGAGCTGCTGTTTAGTTTAACTTGGCATTTGTTGCTGGCATTTGAATAAACACATATTATTAAGTTACTAGTTATTATTATTTGTAGTAGTAGTAGTAGTAGTAGTAGTATTAGTACACAAAAGTAACCACTAAGTATTCACCTGGGTCATTTCTCGTAGTCTTGTGTGATATAAACATCTGTAACATTTGTAGCCTCAGAATTATTTGGTAATTTCTGTGGAGCTTTGAATCCAAGTGAAGTTACTGGTTTATAACAGCCAATCTTTTTTTATTTGACAGAATGTATTGTTTTTTAAACTGGACTTCTGTTCTAGTTTTGAGGTGGAATTTATGTCTGTAATATTAAAATGTGTTCTGAGCACTAGCTTGAACATTTGCTAATTTTTCTCGATTCTTGATTGCAATGTTAAAACAATTAAAGATTTTATTAACAAAAGCTATAATTGTTTTGTTTTTTATATTTATATTTTATATTAATACCCATGAACAGCAGGTTTTTTTCTTGACTCTAGCAACTAACTCAAGTGTTTGCTTTGCATCAGTGGAGCTCATCATCCATATCCACAGATGTACAACCATAAACAATATTCTTTTTTTCTTTTAGCAGTTAACGACGGACTGTTTGGTAGCTTTCTATGTATATATTTTATCCCTCAAGTTGAGGAACGGGTCAAAGGTCAGACATTTGTGAAGATTTGCTCAGGTTTGAGTTGATTTAAAGCAGCAAGTGCACAGGTGAATTGGACAAAAAGAGAAAGACTGGAGTAGAATCGAGGAGCCAATGAGGGTTCAAGTTCATGTTTTGGTTAATTTGACAGTAGGAGGAGCTAAGGTCTGGTTGGTGGAGCCTTGCATGGACATTATAGATTCACAGACAGCTAAAAAGATCCAACACTTTAAGGTACAGGGGAAAACTAAAGACAACAGGTCTTAAAAATGTCACTTAGTTTTACAGATTAAAGTGGCTGGTTTAAACAAGCCATTTAATATTCTCTACTTGGTGGTTTTAACAAGCAATTTTCAACTGTGATCTTGGCGGATATAAAATAAGAACAATTTAATTGTAGTGACCAATCCCAACCCAGCAAATCACATTTAACAGTTAAAAAAAACAAGAAGAAAAAGGAAAACCTCTCCAAACTGCTTATGAAAGACGTCGCCTTTACAAGAAACATCTTGATGCACGACCTTTCCTCGTCCTCGAGTTAAATTCCACGAGCGTAACGGAGCTGGAAAACTGAAAGAAAATCAGTTCAAAGACAGAGATGCAATTTTTATAATGGTAATAAACTAGAATTTTATAGAGAATAACCACAGCTGAAAGCAAATGCGTGGCCATGGCACTGCTTGATGATCTTTTATCATGAGGTGAATGCTGTGTTTTTACTGTTCTACATACAGCCATTAATAAAAGATACGTGCAAATGAAAACCCACTTGCTGTTCCCAAAGTTCTCTGGAGATGTGAGGTGAACCAAACCACACAAACAGTCTCTTTTAAAAACCAGGGCAACACTCCTGTTTCATAAACATGTGGCCTTGCTGCTGATCTAGAGATGAAGATTTCTGTGGTTTTGTTGGCAATGTAAAGAAAAAAAATGAATTTTAAAAGGTAAAAGAATTGACAACAATTTGAGTAAATGTTGGCCAAATCAAAAAACTTGATTGTGGTTTCCGGTTTTTAAAAGGTCTACATCACATTACATTTATAAACGCCTATACGCCAGAACATCCTCTTCAGTCTGAGTACAGTAGGTAACTGCCGGAGTCCCATAAAACCCAATACCTCTTTTGTTTTACCAGTATGTGGTTCGTCTCAGCCTGATAGCGAGAAAAATACACAAATATAAAACAGCCCTATCTAATGCACATCAATTTGTTGAAAAATGTGCACTTTTTTTACATGTGAGTAGTAAAGCCAAAGCTGCTATTGACTTACTAGCTGCAGGCTAGTATATTGTAGGTAAAGACAGGTTAGTATTGTACTAGCACGTAGACTAGCTTTACATTTGTAACAGAGATAAACCGACTGCTACTGCTGCGAGCTACACTGAGCATTACCGCCGCTGCAGGAGCAGGTGTCTGACGCTGTAAATTAGCATTTCCCATTCATGCTAATGGCTGAACCCTGTTCCCCCCATGAGGAGAGTTGAGCATGCTCCTCTCTGGAGCTAATAAGACCTCACTCCACAATCCCTGCTATGTGTACTGGGGCTAATCTTGTTTTATCACCTTTGTTAACATCTTCACAAACAAGAGATTTAATCCAGGCAGAGATTACCTTAATGCGACTTCCCCTTTTCCAGATGGAGTCTATGTCTGTCAGGCTATGTACATTTGTATTCCCCGAGGTAGGAGTGAGACAGGAGGACGGGTGACAGATTATAGTGTGTCTGACTCCTTGAAGTGCAGAGGTTAGAGACACAGGAAGATGCCTTCTCATGATGTTTCTGTGCACAGATTGAGGAGTCAAAACCGTCCTCCAAAATCATTAATTCTGCTCCTCTCAAGAGATCGTCCTCAATCACCGAGCAGAAGGTGCCAGCACATCAGCTCTGCACTGCAGAAGGAGCCGGAATGAGACTGAGCTGTGGGTTAATTATCCAGTCAAAGCTCACAATATGGCCGACTTACGATGACAGTGTCACCCTGACGGAGGACTCAGATCCACATCAAAGATAGATTAGCCCCGTGTTCCCCCAAATCCCGTTGACCTGCGGCTACCGGAAGATCAAACACACTTGCTGGATCTTTGACTGAGCTTCACCTTCAGTTACAATTCGTTTCAGAACGTCACAGTTTCAGCCTGAAAATTAACATGTAGCATGACCGCAAATATTCAACCATCAACAGTGTTTAGCTCAAATTGTAGCTCTCATTAATAATAACTATTTGTGTCTCTAGCTTGTTCTTCTTGCATTTGTTTCCTCTGGGTCTACATGATCAGGACATTTTGAATCTGAAAAAATGTCAGGTGTGAGTGAAAGTCTTAAAGTGTGTCTCTGTATCCCGCTCTGTGATTGGTCAGCCCATCTGCAAGCTAATGGTCAAGCTAAAGGTGTGAACTGAAACTAGTGCACAGCAAAAACAACCGCTCAACAACAGCCTTGGCGTGCAGGGTCTGTGAAGGGCAGTTCAAGGTCGGACAGGAACTGAAGTTCTTATACCCTGACATACAATCACCACGCGTGCCCTTCAGCATGTGACGCTGTGGCATTCCGCTCACATTAGCGCGGATGAAAGCAGTCCGGCGTCTCAATCTAGCGCCCGGCCCGATGGGATGGAGGACTAGTGGCAGGAAAATCAGCATGAATACTAATTCAGCCTCTCGGCTTAAACGGCTTTCACAAGCCCGCCTCGAAGGGATCGACGAACATGGAGTCTTACCATATTAATTTCTCTGTGGGCACGAGGAAGATCGCAAGAAAACCTCAAGCACGGCGTGGCTGCTTCACTTAAATGTGGTTAATTATAATTTGATTTTCTAAATTAGATCCTAAGATCCTAAATGGTCCGCACTAAAAATCTGCTAAATATTTCACAGTAATAAATGTTCCACTTCACCATCTATATATACATTGTATATAATTATTAGATCGAGTTTTAGAAAATCCCTGTGCTGAGTTTCTACACATTGATGCTGTTGTTTACACGTTTTGGTTCCGGTGATGTCACTTCCTGTAGCATGTAGCTGCTTATCATTAATTGTCTTCTAAATTTAGACAGAGCTATATTTAACTGCTCTGCTTTTGGTCGATCTGGGCTCTCAGTGATTTGGATTAAAATTCATTCAGGCAGTTGGCAAACTCCATCACTAAAGCAGATGGAGAATGCAGAGTTAGAAACACACGTACAAGTCAAAGTCAGCGAGACTAGCCAGTGTCGGATGCAACACTCGAAGAGTGAGAGTGAAGCTGAACGAGAGTGAGGCATGAGAGTGAAGCTGAAGTGTACTAGAAAAATTATTTTCTAGTTTATTCTTTCTTCATTCACAGTTTGTTTATTACTATTGTTATTACTATTATTATTATTATTATTATTACTATAACTATCCTTATATTGTCTTACCATTTATCTGTGGCTGAACTTACACTGTGGGATAAAAAAAAGATAATTCATTCATTTTAAGAGAGAGTGATGTGAAGCTGGAGAGAGTGAGACTAGTGAGTGAAGCTGCAGAATGAGGCATGTGAGTAGAGCTGAAGGGTGAGTGAGATGTGAAGAACAGGAGAGTGAAGCGAGTCAGATGTTAACCTGGAGAGACAGAGTGAGACATAAGAGTGAGTTATAGTGAATCTGAATAGCGAGCGAGACGTGAGGGTGAAGCTGAAAATGAGACGAACAGGAGAGTGAAGCTGAAGAGAGTGTGTGATGTGAACCTGGAGAGAAAGAGTGAGACTTGAGAGTGAATCAGAAAAGTCAGAGAGTAAATCTGAATAGAGCGATACGTGAGTGAAGCTGGAGAGAGGGTGAGATGAAAAAAACGAGAGTGACTGTTCAGTACAGTTTCACATCCTGATCTTAGCTGCTCACGGTTGCACCACAACACAAACTTTACATTTGCTAGATGTATCCAAGCAGAAGAAAGCGTTAATTATCTCCGTCCGTCGGGATGGAAAACGTGAAATGTGGGCTGAATGATGAAAAGCGTGGCCTTTGTGTCTTCACCGAACATCCTCAGAAACACTGTCAGAGTAAATGAATATTTCATTAATGTCTATTGAATCACAAGATCAAATGACCTTGTTTTAAATCATTATTCCCTGATAAAAATAAAAGTGGATGGGCCTGAGAGGCAGGAACACACTCCAAACTTCAACTTGTCGGATAAGCCTGAATACATTACACAAACACGCAGTATGCTAATGCCGCAATGCTGCCACATCATTGTTCCGGAGTGTTTAACTTGGCTACTTGCTTTCATCTTGGTTTTCCTTTCTTTCATTGTCCCGGATCGTTCCAGAAACAAAAGCAGACATGTCTGGCCTTCCCTGAATAATGTTCACAAGCGGAACACAAGTTTCACATCATTAGCAATTTAGCCACTTAGCAAGCGAAACATCTAACAAAGTTAAATGGACAGTACATCGTCGTGTCAAGAAATCTAAATAGCGCAGCGGAAGCATCAAAAATACTTTTAAATGTGCGTTATTTTCAATCATGCTCATCTTTCCAAGCGCGTTTCACACCTTTCAGGTTACAAAAAGTCTATTATCCTTGACCCTGTTGTTTCAACAGTATAATTCCCAAGACAAGGCTTGAAAGCGCCGGCGTGTAGGAATGTTTTGGTATGATTCATGGAAAACACAAGATGTGCTTTAAAAGCTTGTTTATTCGTCCCAATTGAGAGCGCAGTTTCTAATACACTTCTTGATACGCTTGACTTGCTTTTGTGCCAATGAGATGACTAGATTTGGCTGTGGAAATCTGCACCTAGTGGCAACACCGGACTCGTCGGAGATCACCACAGAGGTTGGTAATAATTCTCCAGAACACATGTATTTTATGCTAAAAACAGAAGTCAAAATACACAAACACTTAAGAAACATCAGTTGAAACATTTATTGGGAAACAAACTGCCAAGAATACAACATTCCAGTCCAGATTAAAAAAACTAAACAAATAACTCAGACCATGTCCTTTCTGCTTGCAGCTATTTATTTTACGCATCATTTATCCAATTATCTAAAATATAATTTGATGAGACATCTCAAGCTTAAATTCAGCAAATGTAATTTAAAAGTGTTTTTCAGGTTACATATTCTGCATAGAAAAAAAGCTGTCTAGTCAAAACCTAGAACGTTTTATTATTTTGAGTCATAAAAAGTTTTGACTGAATCTCATTAGCAGCATCATGAAACACAGATGATGTGTAACGCTTGTGGAGTTCTGCACCCACATGGAGTATCTCCAGACATTCACGTCCGACACACAGGAACTTCTGTAACAACAATAAAAATAATTCCTCTGTCCGGGTCGCAAGACTGGCATTTGCGTTCGGATGTCGGTGCTTGACGCATTAGCGCCACAAACAGAGCAAGCGCTTGTTTCTATATTGAGATGAGCACGACGCATTTCGTTCTATAAGCGCAGCTGAGGCACTCGAGCGAGTTCAGAGGTGTTTCAGCGGAGAGCGGAGTGGCCATTGTGCGCGGCTTTTCATGGGAGTATTCCACTCCAGCTCACCACCAGATACCTGCAGCGTCTGAAACACGTAATGTTCAGCAGAGCAAAGGAATCACTTTAAAAACCAAGTTTAATCTATTTCAACCAGGTCCAAGTGTTGTTCAGCTAAAGAGACTCGCGCAGGGTTAACACCGACCAGGCTGAAAACCCTTCACTGCCACGGCTGCGATGAAGAGAGCGGCTCTTATTTGCTTTCACGGAATGTCGCACACATTCCTCGCGGAAGGCTTCAGCGTATGCGTGTCTGAAAGCATCCCATTTAAAACACGTCAACCGCTCACTGAACGTCACAGATAAAGAAAACCCATCTGCCTGTAAACTCTGAGGAGATCTAGTCATAAAAGTCATCAAAGTCGTGGCTGCTGGCGTGAGAGTTCGGACGCAAGGCCTGTTCAATCTCAGAGATGCTGTCATCTGATTCTCCCAGAAAAGCTGAAAGAAAAAGACACAGAATAAATGTGTGCACAGCTCTTATTCAACATACACATTACAGCCGAAGCGACCAGCCACTATACTCGGTCATCTAGTGTTTAAATGATCTGAAGCTTCCCTGCTCCTTACCCTTGGACTGGACGGCAGACAGAACTCGGGCTTTGGTCCTTGTCCTGAAAGAAAGCAAACGATGATGAGGGTTTCACTTCCAACTCACAGAACCACGCCACAGAATAAAAGCGAGCCTCTTCTCATTCAAGCTGAGCCGAGAGCTTCCCTATCCCATTCTTCACCAGGTGCCCGGGCAAACCACAAAGCCTGTCCTCACACGGGTCCAGTGTCCACACTAACTTCCTTGCCTCCTTAGTGAACGGCTCTGCAGCGGCGGGTCAGAGCTCTGCATTCATCAGAGGGCCGCGCAACGGGTTACTGGTTTCCCATAGCATCACTGATGCCTCCATGTAAATGGCCGACCCCTGGCAAGTCTTTGATCTGCGCTGATGCATATGCAAAAGCTCAGAGAGCTTCGTTCTTCATTTACATCAGCACAACCTATTCAAGCCTTCACAATGACGTCGTCATCCTCGTGTCTTCATATATCTATATTATTCATTCGTCTTCCTGTCCACACGCTTGAGAGAATTCCTCCAAGAACGTGTTTGTCTTGTGTACAACAGATAAATAAAACAGCAGGCCGTGTGTGTGTTTGTGTTCGGGCCGGAGGATAAATCCAGCCACGCACAATCGACCTTGACATGGAGCAGAAGAAGCTGTAAAGATGCGTTTGAACTCAATTATGTTGGTGTTCCGGCAATTCAGCTCTGCATTTTTGTTTCGTCTCTGTGCTCGAGGTACAAGAATTCAGACATTCTTTTTGTGGATCTATGCAGATGTTATGATCAGAGTCAAAGCAACCAGCTACATGAAGTCACCTCTGGCACCATGTGAATGAAACGCTAAACCCGAGAGAAGCGGCTGAAAGACGCCGTTCTGCAGGTCAAGGGACGCACGCACACAAAGCCGCCGGAACGTCTATCTGAAACGGATATGGCCAACTTAAACTCTGCTTATTTATTTGCTATTATGCTCTAAAGTTTAGCACCAGAGGTCAGTTCGGGACGAGAACTTCTATTTAACTTTAATTTAGTCCTTTTGAGATTTTGAGAGAGGAAAGTATATAGCCACACTTTGCAAAAGCCTTAAACATATTTTATTACGTGAATAAAGAAAAAAAATGGCAACACTATCTTCTTGGAGAACTCGCTAATGAAACGATTCCTTTTGGCAAAACATTTTGCTGATTGCGCGGGGTTTTTAGATAACATACCTTTGATTGTATAACATATTATTGCTATTACAATTTTGATTTGCATTGGGCTTTTGCTCACTGAACAATATACATTTAGAATGATTGGAATGAGTCTGGATTGGAGAAAGAAAATGGGTGTGTCCACTAGGGGCTGTATTGAGACGTTGCTCTGCATTAAAGTTGCACACACAAACTCGGAGCAGTGGGCAGCCTTAAGCTCATATGACACTCAGTTGAAGAACGCACTGGACTTGGATTGAACGATCATTGTCATCTACAAAAACTAATTTATTTGAATGCAGTGTAACATGAATAATTAATAATTTTTTGACAATCAAATTTTTAAACTAATTTAATTTAAACTTTTATTAATCCCTCAGTGGGGAAATTCGTTCTCTGCATTTCGGAGCAAGTGAAAGATTGTGAAGATTTTCTGATGGTGGTTAATTTCTAAATAAAGAGACTTTGGTGTGAACGAGGAATTTAATTGAAAAGACTTTAATTGTCCCACAGAAAAAGATTATGATCAGCTACTGACGTGTTAAAGTAAAAAATTACTCAATTATGAAACATTTTGTTATTTTATTACTTTATTATTTTATTATTATTAATAGACACTTGTTTGTTTTTGCCTATTATTGACAAATGATTGATATATTTTGTTGGTGCAGCTGTTTTACGTGATTTTATTAGTGTGTGTAAGCGTATGGATGCATTAGTGTCTTAGTATGGATGTATGTGTGTGTCACATAATTTTTCCATGGAAAGCCACGAGCAGGAAACCCTTGTTTAAGTCCATTATACTATCTGTAGATAAACTCATCTGTGATGCTTCAATAACGAGGAGCCTGATAACAGACACACAGATGAAGATAATCTTTTCTGTAACTTGCTCGTCGTTGGGGTCTCTCTCCATCGGACCACTTCAGACAGTGACGAGTCTGATTTCAAGACATTATTACCATAGAGAACTGCCAATGCCGCTGACCCTCCAATCTAATATTCCATTTCCATAAACATTTGCGGCGGTTCATCTTGCGCGGAGGTTCGGTTAATTGAGGCGATGGATCTGAATATGTAAGACCGCGACTGTTTAGCTGAGCCTCATACACAGAGGTGAGCGTGCCTGGAAAATGATGCAAATTACTGCTTTGACGACAACTGCCTCTATTTTCCTCCATTGCGGCCTTCCCTCCCGCCTTCCTCCGCTCTGCGTGTTGGTAATATTTGATGGGAAGTGCCCTGTGCGTTTTTAGGCAAGCAGTCGATACATTAATACACACGCAGAGAGTGGGTTGCTATTATGAGATCTATGAATAAAAAGATGTGCGCAGTGTCCTGTGTGAATGGCTGACGCTTGTTGTGCAGTTATTTTCATAATGCCTGCTATCACCAACAATACAGCATTATGATTACGGTTCATAAAAGTCTTTTCAAACGTTTTGTTGACCCTCATATGGATGAAAATTCTACTTTAAATGTTTTTTTTTCTTTCTTTCCGGGTAGGCATCAAGTGTTTTTGCATGTGTGTGTGTGTGTGTGTGTGTGTGTGCGCTCACAGACAAAACAGCAACATAAAAGGGTGTCGCAATTCATTATTAAGATTTCTTTTAACTTATCATAACAAATCAAATGTACACACATGCGCACACACTTTAATAACAATAATAGTGCTTTGTAATACATTGCCTCATTTCATGAGTCCATTTGTGTACATCATAATCTATGCCCACAATTAGAATGCTGCTTATGAATATGAATGTCTGTACGCCTCCACAGATATGCTAATCAGGTGGTGTTTTTGGAAAGGAGCAGCAGAACCTCCTACACTAGTCCAAGCGGTGACCAACAGCAGTTCTGATTCACCATTTATTAGACCTACAAGAACTCGGAAGTGGGATAACAGGTCAGAGAAGAACGCCCTCTATCTGCCGCGAGAAGCAGCACACCGTCTCTGAACAGAACCTCTCACACGTGGCCTCAAACACCCTCTGCTGGTCAAACAGCAGAACTGCTGGCGAGCCCGTCCGTCCCACTGAATCGTGCTGCACAGATGTCTCCTCCTCGAACAAGGTCATTACACTTATTACTCAAATTCTATTCTAACAATGGGACCACACTAATAAAAACATACTAACAGAAAATGGATGGGGTTGCTTTTAGATAAAACCATGAAGAGAGATAGTGACCCCCACTGGCCATGACGGATCAGTGCCGCCACTTACAAAGCCTCTAAATGACCAATAAACCATTATATAATAATAATAAAAAAATCTATTTAATTTCGTTTTTAAATATTTAAATTTAGAAAACATTGATTTAATTGATTTAAAACACAATTAGCCATACTCACAGTACTATTGTTATTATTAATTATTAGTATACTATTATTAGTAGTATTAATTGTTCTTAATATTACTATTATTATTGGTATTATTATTATTATTATTGTGTTACAGAAGATGGTCGCTTTGTAATAAAAAAGGAGTACCGAGGCGTCTCTGGCTTCCGTTTTGACCACCTCTGATCGGAGCCATTTCTCGCGGCGAGGGTTGTTGGTGCTACATGCCTGCGGTTCAAGAGGACACAATAGCGGCTGAAGAGGAGGAAGCCGCTGCACGCAGCCCCTAACAAAGCACGGGAACAAGAGGTCTTTACAGCGAGTGCAGCTGCGGCGCTCCCCTGCCCGGACCAAACACTCTGCACGCATCACAATGTGCTGAAACGCTGCCTTCCCTCAAACTAGTCAGCGGTGGGACGGAGAGGCCGGAACCAAGGGGGAAACGGGCAGGGGCGGTGCGGCGAAAAGCCCTGGTTCCCTTCAGCGCTGTAATAGTGAAATGAAGGTGCATAAATGTGTTAAAAGTATCTCTTGGCGGCTCATATGGACGACGCGCATTTAGCCTGGAAAGCTTATTGTGGGCGAGTCATTGCTATGCAAAGCAGCGCCCGACTCTTTTCTCTGGCCTTTCAGGCCCGAGCTGTTTGGCCAATAGGCCCCGGGCCCTGCCGCCTCTCATTGGGCATTCATCACATGCAACAATGTATCTCTCAGAGATGCTGAATGAAGGGCCTTAATACTCATGTAAACAACTGCAAACCAATTACTTAATGAATCAGCTCCACACATAATGAGGAGGCGCACAAAAGCCCATAAATGCATTTTTGCACCAAAGAAAAAGCGTTTTAAACTCCGGCTCCTCAGCTCCGGCTTAGCCACAAAATCAGAAGTGCGGCAGCGGAGAGAAGCACTTGATTCATTCGAGTTTGCTTTATTGGCGCTTTTCATGTTTAATTTTTTTCTGTTCCGAGTTTCCTTTGACCCGGAACGGATTTGCATGTGCCCGTCAGCTCAGCATGACAGCGTTAATGACGGCGAGGGAGAGAGAACGACGGGAAGCTCCACTGATGCTCGCGCGGCACTTGTGGAGGCAATAAAGCTCAGGAAGTCGCAATGAGTGGGATTCTTGAGCGAAGCCAGGATGTGTTCACCTGAACGAAGACACATACACGCTCTGGTATCTTCGCTGTGTCAGGCTGCTTTTAGCCCCTGATGAAGAGAATTGGCACGGACCTCGGGGCGGAGTCACTTGTGTTTTTTAATGAGGACTCTGATTGGCTGGGGGGTGAGAGTGGGCACTAGCACTGTGAAGCGGAGATGTTCGACCCGTGTCAGCGTGATGCTGGTGAATCAGAGACGACCACTCTTGACAGGGTTCATCCGTCCATTACTGGCCCTAATGCACCGACGCCGCTGCTGATTGTGTGAACTCATGTCAGTGTGGAAACCTAAACATTGCACCCTCGAGATCCCTTTCATCATTCAGAGGCCTGATTTACCGAAGCAATCAAATAATGCTGATGATGAGAGGAAGCTGTGAATAAAAATACAGCTTGACTGAAGCCTCCTACGGCATCTCCGGTTAATGATGTACGAGTGTTTCAAGGATGAACACGCATCACTTTGTATTAAAAGAGGAGAACAAGAAATTGATATATATATATATATATATATATATATATATATATATATATATATATATATATATATATATATATATATTTTAGTGCTGTTAAACAATATATTTTTTAAAACTAGTTAATCACACCCCCTCAACCAAATTATTGGCGATTAACCACAATTAACAATAATAATAATTTATTATTAATATTTCTTTTGTATTACCAATTATTAATAACAAGAACAAGTGTAGAATCGTGTAATATTGAATATTGAAGTGTAAAATGTAAATTAACGTAAACTCAACACAAAATAAACACTTGTTTAAAAACTGTAATACTGTATACCGTTTTGATTAAAGAAAACAATGGGCAAGCCGGTCATTATAATAATAAAAAACAAATACCGTATTTACTCGCTTAGAAGTCGATCCGCTTATAAGTCGACCCCCCCTCACTTCAGCTGTGAGATTGTGATGTTCTGTTTAGACCCGCTTATAAGTCGGGGGCAAGAAATGAGAGAAAAAAGAATAGGTAGAAATGAGTAGAAACCCAATTTTTGGTTTAATATAAAGTCAATTTAGGTTATTTGGGGCTCACGGAGACACTAAAGCGGCACAGGGAAATAATGATAGAACACCTGTTCAGATGCTCTTTAATCCTTCCTGTAGAAATAATAAAAATATTCTGACATCCGTGGTGGTAAAGGAAACCTAAAATTCAAGTAACTCTGTGTGTTTATGTTGGTATTAATCTATTTAAGCTATTGTTAATTTATGTTCAAGTTTAATTTGTCATTGGTATGGTTGCATTATCATTTTAAAGATTTTTGGAAAAAGTGCCCTGCCCCTTTAGGGGAGTTCTACCGAGAATCGGACGGCTAATGCTAACTCGTGTTTTGGAAATAAATACTACGTTCGAAATCCACCGTGTGACTCGTTTTTTTGTGAAGCCCCGCGCCAAAGAGAGACAGAAGTCAGAAGAGAGCTGAGCTGAAAGAGTGAAACGTGCGTGTGTGTGTGTGTGTGTGTGTGTGTGTGCCTGTGAGAGCGCGGAGCAGCGGCGAGCAGAGTGCTGCTCCTTTGCACAGCTTGTGCCGTTTTCTGAAAGATGTATTTAGTTCGCGTCATAAATGTTCATTTATTTACGGCGCCTTGAGAAAGGGTGAAATATCTGCGCACTGTTCTGAGTAAAATATTTTCTAATCCGGTAGACCGCGCGTATAAGTCGAGCCCCCCACTTTGAGACCGACATTTTAAGGAAAAATCCTCGACTTATAGTCGCGTAGATACGGTAAGTAATTTTTTTTTTAGAAAAAGACAACGTATGTATTTGTATATTTGTGTGGCAAAAGTATGGCACTGATAATTAGTCTAGTGTGAAGCGCTGATCACACTGATCATCTTTGTCAAGGAACAAAAAAAGCTGAAAGTCACAGAAACATTGCTGTCCTCGTTTCCGTTACAGCATTCATCATCGTGCTGCTGTGCACAACAAGTAACATATGAGCATTTAACAAGCTTTTTTCCATAGGATTTCACGCCGGTCGTGACAACTTCCAGCTTAAACTGTGGTTCTTTCGATTAAATCGCATCAATCGCATCTTCAGACATTTGGTAGGCACGCAGCAGAAAACCAACGCGCGCCCACGAGTCACTTCACTTCTTTCCTCGAGTGAAGTCCGACACATGGTCTGTGCACAGTGCACATGCGCACGCAGTCGTTGAGGGACTGCAAATAATTGAATTGCACTCTATTCTTTCTATAAGTGTGCCGTGATTTCAGCTTTGCAAAATACTGTACACATACATAATACTGAATGATTTTGAAGTGAAACTCAAAAATCATAAAAACCGGCAAACCCGAAAGTACTGGAAAAACAGGAAGTGTGATTAATGGCGTTAAAAAAAATGAACATGATTAAACAAATGTAATTAATCGCATGAGTTAACGCGTCTAACTTTGACAGCCCAATATATATATATATATATATATACATATTTTTCTGTGTGTGTTGGTATATTAAGAGTTAGACATAGATACATTATTAAAAATCTACATGAATCTAGACATCAGCGATCTAGTCGGCTAGAATAGTTATTTGCCACATTAGCAAAGTATTTCTGAATAGTTCAAAGATTTTTTTGTTGATAAAAACAGTGCTTTTCTTTCAAAAATAAGGACATTTCAAGTGACCCAAACGGTTTTAAACAGTGTATACATACACAGTCAACTCCGCCTAATTGGGCCGTTAATTAAAGTGGAACGCCACTTTATTGGGAGAAATCCTAAAATTGCAAACATTTGTGCCGCTTAATTGGGGATGCATATATAAATATATATACACACTATATTACCAAAAGTATTCGGTCTCCCAACCAAATGATGAGGTTTTTCGGGAGTTGGGCTTGGCCCCTTAGTTCCAGTGAAAGGAACTTTGAATGCTTCAGGATACCAACACCAATTTTGGACAGGTCTATGCTCCCAACCTTGTGGGAACGGTTTGGAGCAGGCCCTCAACCATATGACTGTGCACGAGTGCACAAAGCCAAGTCCATAAAGTCATGGACAGAGTCTGGTGTGGACAGACTTGACTGGCCTGCACAGAGTCCTGACCTCAACCCTATAGAACACATCTGGGATGAATTAGAGTGAAGACTGCGAGCCAGGCCTTCTCGACCAACATCAGCGTGTGACCTCGCTTTTCAAAATTTTTATAAAAACTCAAAAATTCCTATAAACACACTCCTCAACCTTGTGGAGAGCCTTCCCAGAAGAGTTGAAGCTGTAATAGCCGCAAAAGGTGGACCGACATCATATTGAACCCCATGGGTTAGGAATGGGATGGCACTTCTTTTGGTAGTATAGCACCAATTTTGGTAATATAGTGTATGTGTGTGTATTTATACAAAATTCTATGGATGTGTCACTTACACACTCGGCCGCAATTCTGGCTTCTCTGTTGTGTTGCTGGGCTTGATCTCTGGTCACAGAAAATAAAACACACTTAAATGCAATTTGCAGCTCAATTTTAATCCTAACAATTAACAGTTTGATCTAAATGTTTATAAACTTACTTAAAATATCTACTAAGATTAACATAATACTGAAAATGAATGAATACTAAATAAAATATACTATGTGTTTACTGTACATTCAAATATTCTGCAGTACAAACTGCTAATACGTACCATTCATTAAATGTAATTATAGAATATCTACTACGGTATTCATTCATAACTAAAATATCTAAAAATATATCTTCATATTAAAAATCATTGCAGTGATGGTAGAAAGCGAGTAGCACACAGAGAAGTTACTCCGCACTCAGGCGGAGCATCTTCTGCAGAGATTGATGGCTTCAAAAACATGACAGCACTCTCTGTCACCTGAAAGCTCTGAATCCTGTTCTTTCACGTCACTCCAGCTTCTCTCTTGTGCCACGGAGCGTCTGAGCAGCTGATACGCTCTGGTCTCTGAGGAAGAAAAGACCACACTGAAGCAGCACGTTCAATGGACTTCCAACTTTCCAGAGGCAACATCAGCTCTTTAGGTTTGTGATTGAGTATAAAGAAAGGAGGTGAAGGCAGCGAGAGTGAGCACTAAACCACCGAAGAAACTCACAAGACCCATTCAAAACATTCTCCTGCGCTTCTTTACGTGCAGACATCTTTAAGCAGGAAGCATTCAGGCTTACGCCAAAACGAGGAGGAGGAAGGAACAAAAGGCAGAATCCATGAAATGTTGGGTTGACATGTAGAAATGTCGCAGCTTCAAAGCTAAAAGTGACAAAACAAATCTCATTATTTGCCGCAGCAACGCGCGTGCATTTTTTGGCCGATTTCTCCTGGTGTAATGACTGGAAAACATCCAGAAAGAGCATCTGAAGACGGTCACACACAAAGCTTTTGCTGGATGGCGGACAGTGTTCCACTGCAGTGATGTAACCGCACAGAACTCAAGGCCGTCTTCATTAGCCGCCCGTAAACAGCTCATAAGCAGTCAGGGACAGCAGAGGCGGTTTTCTCTGCCATAATTCCTTTGATTAGTTGCCGGCAGAAGCTGGACTTCTCTCGGGCTAGCCCTGCGCATGAAAGGCACAGTTTGAAATCAGATAGCCAAGTGGAATAATGGATAGTTTTACATTTCTGAGCTGGTGCTGGGACTTGCTTTTCAAAGGATGCCTTGACATCCAGTCTTTTCAAGTCTGCCTCTGGCTGGCATTGTTTAGCAGATAATGAGAACCAATGACAGATCTTGTGCGGCACCCCCGACCCGGTCGGTGGACAATTAAACCTTCGCATTATGCGCTCTGAGAATCTCAGTTTCTGCCGTACCTCGGGAAGACGAAAGGCGATGGGTTTGCTTTCCCTGCCGATAATTAGAGGAACTGTTTCACTCTTCAGGTGGGACTTTGACCTCTGATTCACCTTGATCATCCTTTCACAGCAATCCAGTCGGGCAAAAGGGAAGCCCCATTATCTACTGCGCGAGGGGGAGCGTGAAACGAGCACAGAAGAACTCTGCGACGGGGGGTTCTTGGATCTGCCTTTTTACCTCTAATAGGAATACTTTCCACTGGGCTTTGGTCTGCACTGTCCTCTTCAGCGCTTTGATTTCCTGAAACAAAGAAGAGAGAAGGAAGGCACAGCTCAGAGAGATGGTGGGAGAGAGAGAGATGGGGAGGGGGTGGGGAGCTTTTCGAATCTGAACAGCATGGCTGATTGAAACTGTTTTAGAGAGGATGACGACCGGCTGGTTTTTGTCAGAAATGAGATTTGGGCAAAAGTGTAATCTCAGAAGAGCTGGAGCTCTGGTATCCGGTGAACACTTCAGGCAACCATCTTCCTTGATCAGAATGGAGTCAGACTTTTCATCCCTTTTCAGATTTCTGACCGAATCAGAGCAGTGACAATGATATGTGCACTTACTTTAGTTTCTCAATGCTTCATGGCAGAATGTTCCAGCCAGACCAATATACTGTATGTGAAATGAGCTTCTGTAAAAAGCTAAACCAACCGTTTCCATGGCCATGGCAGCTATTCTGAGGAGGCTTGAGTTCCTCGTGGTCATCTTGAAGTGAGGCGAGACTGCAGGAGGACTGATCGCTCTCGCTGTCTGAGGTCAGAAGCCTATTCAGCATCTCTCCAGCCTGTGGGACAAAAAGATGGGATTACTTTTAAAATGCAGGCAAATCAAACACATCATTAACACACAATAAAACACAACCTGATGTGTATTATGTATAAAGTCAATTTAATCCCTCTAAACCACTGCCATTCAAGCACTTGTATTAGCTCTTCTAGTATTATCTGTTGTAGTTTTGTTCCTAATGTGGGAGCGAAAGAACTGCAATTGTTACAGCTAACGATAAAACACTTAAACTAAAATGTAAACGGAGGATGTGTCTCACTTGGTGAGAACCAAGAGGTGAGAACACTCAGTGAGAACCGACTTTGTGTCGCTTGGTTCTGGCACATTAGATGTTATACTGTAGGCTCATTTGTTTGATTGAAAAAAAATGTTGGTTTTATTTGACTGAAAGTATATTAAAGACTTTCACATTTACCAAATGACATGGTTCGTTTGAAACAAATATGGCTTTAAACGTTTCAGCTTGAGGAAACCATCGGCTCATTCGGCACTGATGAAATAACCTTGTTGAAATCTCCTCTCATCTGCTGTGAGTAAGCGTCTACAACCTCACTGCAACAAAAGCACCAATCTCCAGCGTGTCACAAGAAACGAGACGCTTTTCAAGGTCCATGGCCGAACCGAGATGGAGGTCATGTCATGAACACTGAAGGCAGTCTTCACATTTATTTTTCGCTACACGATCATTTTTCTCGCCGCCCTGCACGTCTTTAACACACTCAGACTTGCTCATTTATCACCTGATAAAACGCTTGAAGTTCAAAAAACATCATTTATATCAGATTGTGGACTTGATTTTTTACGCATTTGAACCACCATGTTTTCCTGAAAGATCTTGTCGATGATTTAGAGTAAAGTTCCTTTAGATTTAGGTAGAGAAAAAATTGTGAAAAGAAAAGAGTGTAGTAGAGAAGGGTAGAGAAAATATTTAGAATATAGAAAAAATATTTTCTTTTGTCGTGGGGGGGAATCAGACATCAACAAAGCCTGACTTGAGTTTTAAAGAAGCCAGAGGCTGGTACCTGCTGGGTGAAGGTGGCGTTGCTGGGCAGCAGCAGTGGAGTGAAGAGCTGGACGATGTGTTCTCGGCTGAGGACTTGCCGTCTCTGAAGCTGAAGGATGTGTGAGAAGCAACAGTCCCAAAGAGGAAGACTTTCTGCTGGGAGCCGTGACCTGTACACACCACACACACGCACACGTGTCCAACAATCTAGCTATGCACTGCTTGTTGTTAGAGTAAATAACAAGAAAAACCAACAATCAATAGTAATTCAGCTCCAGACAGAAAGAGACAAAAAGAAAGAGGTAGAGTATGACAAAGAAAAAGATAGAGAGTGAGAGAGAGAAGTTAAATTGAAAAGAGAGAAAATATTGCCATATTTTGTATGAATAATTTGTGGTGTGTATTTTATATAACATATAGCATGAAACTAGAATTATTCTCATACAGCAGAATGTTCTCAGTGGCACGACTATCATTGATCTACTCGCGACATCTGAAAGGTTCAAGGCCTGCTGCCGTAGCAGGGACAGAACACAGGTGAGATCTCTACACTGCTCCTCATGATCACCTGATGTCCTCCGGCGCTGTGGCTGACGGGCCATGAGCGGAGACCAGGTCACTGGGTAACAGAGAGCCAGAAGACAGAGAGCTGGAAAGCACAGGCAACTGCTGCAGAACAGCCGCACTGCAGACATGCAGGTCCAGTGCGCTCAGACTGCCACGCCCAGCGCAAATCCTGAGGCACACAGAGTAACAAACTAGAAGCTTCCATCTCGCACAGGACAAGCACATTTACATCAGAACCAGCCGCAGAACATGATTACAGCTCCGGCCTTTCTATCATTTAAAGCACTAAAGCAAATTGTTGCAAATTTGACATTTTACGCTTCCTTAAATCTTTACAGCTTGAGAGTCAAAATTGGACATGTACCCAAAATCGTATCACACTATAAAAGTGAGGTGGGTTTACATAAACAGTACAAGCTAAGAAAAAATAAAAGAAACAATCAGACAATCCACGAATAAAAACAATTATTGTGGAGCATTTACCAAAACAAGAATTAAATTGGCGATTTTAACAGTGAGAAGTAGAATAACTGCTGGATCGTTGGTGCTAAACTAATCAAGATGATGCGGTTTCTAAGGGTGCTGGAAGGATTCCACTGACCTGCTGATTTCTCCTAGTTGCTCCTGGCTTATTATGCAGCTTCTATAGACGCTTACGTCGCTCACACCGAGACGCTGCTCAATGCTACGGATGAGATGAGAAAGCCCATCCACAGAAAGCCTTGGGGAGAGAAGAAACAAATCAATGCAAAGAAATTGAAAAATCTTTCTGTATCCGAGTTGGAAGGCGATCTAGTGTATGGCCGCCAGCCAGTGTATGTAAACATGTAAATCCATGCAGAGCAGCACAGCGGCCTCAGTGTGAAACGGGTGATGCGCTTCTTCATCTTGACAAACGGTTTAATTGACATATTGATAAGGCGCTTCTTGGAGTGTCATTACTCAAGTCATATGCATAACCAGTATTTTTGACTAAATTTATGATCACATAAATAACCAAAATCACTCTAGAAACAGAAGAACTATTAACAATTGAAAAGTATAATCCTTTTAAATACAAAAACAATACAATTCCACATGATCAAATGTTTTTTTCAAGCTCTTCATTTACTAGTGATACAAAACGCATTTTAAAAAATTTCATTGATACAAAACTTTTGTTATTAGTCGCAGATTGGTCTTTTTGTGTTTCTGTTTGCTGGACTTATGTTTCTAATATTTGCAGTGTTAATTCTGAATTTGATCTTTTGTTTACAATGTATTTTGTATTTAAACTTTGTATTTTGTAATTTCCAATTTGTTTACTTGTAATTTGTTGGAATTGTTTTGTGTTGTGCACCTTTCCGCCCGCCTTAAAAAGCTCCATAAATGGAAATTTCCTGAGAATGTGAAGGCCAGACATCATCTTGATAATGACAGCGTCTCCGCGCTTCCACACATTTCTCTGCCATAAATAACCGAGGTGTCGTTTGTGCCTCATTGCGTTTTAGTGAGCCTGCATGATGCATCAGGAGCCGTGTGACCCTTATGGAGAAGATTCTGCAGATCCCATGACACGGATTTAAAAACCTCCACCGTGTAAAATGGCCAAAAGGAATTTATGAGGATTTATAATGGGGCCCAAGGTCAAGGGCCAGCAAACAATGGCTGCCTCTATTTGGGAGGCTGTTTCCTGAAAACACCCTGATTAAGCCGACATCTGAATTACATCCATGACATTCTGTGGAGCAGAGACGTCCTCTTCACAGCAGCTAAAACGGCTCTCCTCCACATCCCACAGCCTCTTCAGAACAACAAACCTACCAAACAGCAGCTGATTACACAGGATTCTCTCTGATTCTCTCAATGATTAGTCTTCTACCTCAACTTCAACCGCTGGTGCTTCCATTCTAGCATCAACACATATTCACATTTATTTTGAAGACACTCTTCTCCAAAGCAACTTACAGAAGAGCAGATCTGGTTCAGTGTCTTGCTCAAAAAAACTTCAGTTGCGGAACCTTACAGTCCAGGATTTGCTATGTGCAACATTTTGTTCAGAAGTCTCTATCAGCAGGCCACAATTATTAAGAAACGCTTACTGTAGTTTTTCAAAAATCAAAAAGAATAGTTCTCATGACATTGCGCTATTAACAGACATTACTGTACGTATTTCAGTATATTTCATCCAGTACAAATTGATTAGTGTCATGGTACCCGCACTCTGTCTCTAAGATAGCATACTCAGCAATTCCACGCTCTGCAACAAAGTTTGCTGGAGTCGGGCACAATTAGTTACTTCCGGTTCCTTCCCTTCAAAAAAACAATGAGAAATCAACACAGTACGTCATTGTGTTTTCCAAAAAATCAGAATCTATTGAACAGAGAACCTGAAGTGCATGTCATCACAAACAAAATACTGTACATTGAAATACCGTTTCAAATACTGTACATTGATTGATAACTGCATAGGTATAATTGGTTACATTTTCAATCTAAGCAGCTCCTCATGACACAGAAATGGAAAAGCAGTTTAAAAAATTGGAAGGATGGTAAAATGCATCAATTTAATAAATAACTAAAACAAACTATTTTTAAGAGCGTCCATTTACGCACATTTATTTTTAGAGTGTGTGGGTGCACCGAATACTCACAAGGACTCTGGATTTCTAGTTACACACAGCGAGTGAAATAATAGATGTTACAGGAAAACAAAGGCACAAAACGACTGAGATTGTCAAAGAAGAAACTGATTTAACTAAATATGGATTCCTGACACGGCGATAAAGGATAAGCGACTGCACGCTGCTTTATGAAGTGTTCTACTGCCCTCCGCTCCTTTTACAAAAGGCCAATTTACAATAGCTTAATCAAAGTTTCCAATAGAGAAAATTGACACTTTTGAAAACACGACCTTGTGAGAGGGCGACATCAGGAAGAAAAAGCTGCAAGAACAACGACGTACTCATCCATCAAAACCAGCGAGATGAAACCTTGACTCTGCTGTTCACCCCATAACATGAGCTTCACTACCGGCTACGACTGATACTAATGGTTCCTCTTCGCTCTCATATACACACAAGAGTCTCGGCAGAGCGTTCACATTCATGTTTATGTTCAAGAACGCTCAGGAAAACATGACACCCACGAGACCCTCAATCAGACCCAGCGCCATCAATGACTCGGTTGTCATAAACATCAGCTTTAAAAATTGAATGTACAGTGATCATCAAGTTCACATGGACTTGCTGCTGTAGACCTTTACGCTTTCAACACAGAATACTGGGAAAGTGTTTGGCCGAGCAGCACGTTGATTCATAAATGCAAAAAAAAAGTCTTTTCACGTTCACATTGATCACGCTTCAAGATTTGCTTCACACAAACATCTCAGAGCTCATGTAAAACAGAAGTGAACTTGATGTTGGGCATCCGACCTCCATCGACAACAGCAGGACTAACTTTACATTTTGACTGGATTAATGTCCAGAATCAACTTCTCAGGACACTGTATAGTAAGTAGTAAATGTAATTTGACTAGATGCGAGTGTGTGGATCTAATCACAACATTGGGAGCATGGTCTCGGTCTTCTAACCAGCCAGCCACCGTCTGCCCTACCTGCTCAAATCTTCTGAGCAGAAAATTGCTCCGTTACAGCATTATCTGGGATTACGCCAATAAAGCCTCCACTGAGCTCCACGGAGTGTGGGTGTTTGGCTCGGACCCCCGGGTCGTTACATCACAGAAAAACACAAGTGAAATAAATTATTTCTCCAGTAAACCGTATCACAAACTGAACTAGGATTGCATGATTATTGGAAAATTATAATAATCAAGTTACATTTTTTTCCTCGTCACACACACATGCAGAACAGCAGCTAAACTCAGCGGTGCCATCTCTAAAATTCTGACGGTACTTTGATTAAAAAGCTAATCTTGATCATTTTATTATTCATGACTGATACAGCCAAAAAATTCTTATTTCATTTTTATCTAATAAAACTACTGTATTTTTGATCAATAAATGTGTGATTATCAATGAATAAAATGAGAAATCAAAGCAAAGTTAATTCGTTCTTAACTTTATCCCAGCTAACAAATGGAAATAGTGGAGTGTGTGTCACTAGGGTTGTGCTTCCAGTAGCAGTTCCAGCAGAATCGTTCTGTTCTTAATCGCTTTCTTCCCTGTACTATGAATCGCTTATGAATTATTCACTCTAGTATTTTTATAAATATAAATGTTTATTTTTAACGCTGCACTGGTGTCGTTGTACAAAGCATTTCATGCTGTGATTGTTTATGTGAGTGATATATTTGAAAGCTCAAATTTATTTTTGCCATAACAGCCATGCTTCTCACTTTTTGCAACTTCATTCACTTTACTCATTTTGGGTTTATTAGTGAAGAAAAGAAGCTCTGCGTACCTGCTGAGTGACACGAGAGAATCATCAGTCTTCGTGACTTGCTCTGGACTGCCTCTGTTGGTCTGACTGGGTACTGCGCTCTCTCCATCAACCAGAACTTCCTCCCTCAAGGACTCAGAACTTTCCCTTGCTGCGATTTCTGCTTTCATTTCAACGGTTGCACTGGGAACAGCATGGTGTGTGTGATCTAAAGGCAATGCTAAATTGTTAATGTTGTTACACATATTTGAAACTTGAGGTAAATGAGGAGATCCAAACCTTGAGGTGTCGAGTGGCTGTCGTCCTCTCGGGAAACTCTCCCATCATCTGATCCTCCTGGACTGGTGTCAAGGTGAGAACTTCCAGTCGGGCCTGACTTTGACGGCCTGATGTCTTGAGGCGTCTTCACAGATAGCGAGGATTCTTCAGCTCGCTTCGGGTAAGGCAGGTCTGGTTCCTCGCGTGTTTGCTGCTCTCCCGCCCTTTGAGAGATGCTGTCACTCGAGCGGCCGTCCACGATGAGATCGCCAGAGTTTGGAATGTCATCAGATAACGCGGCAGTGCTGCTTGCTTTGGAATCATGGCGGTGCATCAAAAGGCCACTTTGTCGTGGAGAGAGCGAGCACTGATTAGGTCTCAGTTCTGCCTGAGAAGAGGAGAGCAACAGGCCCCTGGATGTGTGTTGACCCCTGAAGATGCCATTGCTCCGTGATGAACCCTGTGTGCTCGGCTGTGAAGCCCGGCTCGAGAGCTTGTCCATCTGAAGCAAAGGGAGGAAAACAAGAATAAATCTATTCTTTTCTAATATTACCCTAATAAAATGTACATGTTCAAGTTGAAGTTCTGAGCATTTGTATAGATTTTAACAGATTTAAAATTTAACCAAAATACACAGCGAACAGTCTAAAATGTAAGGTTTAAGAAAACACTAATAAACATTCTATAATATATTCTAAGCTAGTAAAGGCTACATACAGTATTTCCCATTAACCACTTTGCGCTTCATGCTATTAACTATCATACTATTCTTAATGTCTTTCTCTGCTCCAAACTGTGGACCACACATCTGGTTGACATAATAACTGTCCACTGGTGATAAATGTTTCCGGTCAAAACAAAGACAAGCTTAGAACATGCAGCAAATGACAATTATATTACATATGAAACACAGTGGAAAAAAGACATGTCAAGAACATGGAGTCAAGAGGATTAATAGGTGCTGAAATTAATTGCACGGTCGAGGTCGACTGCAAGTGAGATCTACATTTCTGAAATCAAAATCTCTCTTCCGCGAGTCCTTGGCCTCAAATCTCAACCCAGGCAATTTGTGCTACAGTGGCGTCTTTTCAAAGCTAATTTCACCCCAAACACGCAATACGCCGCTGTTTTTCCAGCTTCTCCAGCAGCCAGACAAGCTTTTCTTCAGCTCAAGGTCAGAATTTCCCGACTGTTTTGGTGCGTGCTCTGAGATCACTGTCTTAACTTTCAATCTTATTAACAGTTCTTTGCTCCTGACCTCTGTTTCATGACAGAAACACTGCATTAAGGAAGATGAGTGGCGGATGGGTAAAGAGAAAAAACCCTGCTGTCAGCAGAACATAATAATACTAATAATAATAAACCACACACAGCTTCTGTTTCTTTCCTGATAAGGGTCTTAAATACCACCCCGTTAGCTGCTTAATAACATCCACTGCAAACCACGTGCACTGCCTGGCAGATTCAGGGAAGAAGTAAGAAAAAGAAAAAAGAAAAAAAGGGGAAAACAAGATAGACGGCAAAGAAAAAAAGAAATGGAGTGAGAGGAAAAGTTAATTTCTTGGCTGAGTGATTCCATCGCAAGCTGCAGGGCAAAGTAGAAAGTGTTTCGCTAAAGTAGCAATTGATTCTTCTATCAATCTGCGGCACGCGCCTGCTCTTCCAAGGAATATATTAAATATGAAAATCATATCCCGTTATCATGGCTCCCCAGCTTTCAGGCTGGTAAGCTCCCCTTAATGAATGCTGCAGCCTCGGGGACACGCACACAGCCAGTGCTGGCGCTTCTGCATAATGGAGTGATTCCTCCCGTCTCTGCTCATTACAATACCGGCGGGCCGGGTGGGGGTGGGATTTAAGGTGGGGGGGCACAGTCACAAGTGACTGCTCTAGACGGAACGCTCCAAGTCATTATGAGCTGTCTTCCACATTTCATCCGAGAGAACTTGAGTCCCTTGAAGAGAGGAAAAGCTACAGCCACAGGCTTGAACTACACTGGAGGTGCGGGCAGAGCTGCCAGGATTAGACACCTGCAGCACTACAGATACAAACACATGAAAAAAGAACAGCCTGACGTCCAGCGCCGAGCAATCTCCACAACACTGACTGTGGTTATTTGAGGAACTGACAGAGCATTAGGGAGTATATTGCTTTAGCCTTCACGCAGTAAACACACAGACCGCCAGAAATATACAGACGATGATCCGCGGGGCGGTAAAGAATGTCCTGTCGTCGAGAAGATAAACAGCCACTGAAAAAAAGAACTACCCCCAAAAATAAGACCTAGCTTTAAACGTAGAAAGAAACCTGATTTTGCTGATAGTGTCTGTGTGTGTGTGTGTGTGTGTGTGTGTGTGTGTGTGTGTGTGTGTGTACAAGACCGGCTCTAGAAACCGTTGGGACAAAAACAAAAAAGGGTTAATGATAAAATAACTTATTTTTTTATTAGAGTTATAAAACCAAAACCATCTGTAATATGGGATATGTCTTTGTTAACCAAAGCAGCTGTTTGAAGTCATTTGAGCAAAACAGTAATTACTTCAAGCACTTTCCAATGTGCGTTTGATTAGGAATTAATTGTGGCCTTTGAACACTGATACTCCATATAAACTGTGAAAAGTGAAGAGGACGCTAAAGAATGGCTCTGGGTTTTTTGGGGGAAAAGAGAAATTCTTCCATCGGATCCATCATAGCGCTGCCGTTTCATCAAAGTCACACTGATAGCTTTGTAAATTCTCCAGTGAGCCGTAATTTCCTAGATGACACGATAATATGCTCTTACCTCGTCTGTTCCTGACGTTCCCCTGATCGCCAGTTTCTTCAGATGAGTTATACAATTCTTACATTCCACCTGGAAGCAGACAGTCAGATCATTACCAACAATAATAAAATATGACAGCTTTCAATAACACTATTCACACCAATATTATAACTATAAACACCAATTAAAGTAGCATTTATTTGCTTGTTACAGCAAATTGTATTCATTGGAACAGGGTGATAAATTGGGACTAAAAACATACTGCTGTATTAAACACCAAAAAAAAAAACAAAAGTAAAAAATAAAAACTTAAAGTTATCTAAATCAACACAATATCAGTTATGGGGACTTTGATACAATTTCAAAAAAGTAATCTAGTACGATGGTTGTTGAACGTGACTCCACAAAAACAGCTTTTGACTGAAAATAAGACCTAGTGAAAGATGCCGTCTCGGCAGTGAGCCTCAAGATTAAATCAATGCAAAAAATGTGAAATTACAAGCATTAAAGCTGCATGTAAAGATGAAGAGATGGATTAATGGGTTTGGCAAGTTCAGTGGTGATAGAGGCGAAAGCGAGGGGATTATCTCCCGCTTCACAGGGCGAAGGACTACATCAGCGGTCGCTAAAGGGACCGGTTATGACCAAATAACACCTGAGAAGTCTGGAGAATGGATGCAGCAATATTAGCTCCACTAAAAACTAGGAAGGAGGGATAAAGAAACAGCGGGCTCGGCTGAAGCAATCCAGCTCAATTGGGTGTTAAAACCCGGTGAAAGATGTTCTCGGACTGGCAGCTAGATTAGCGGGTATCTCTTACGCCGCAAAACAAAAGAAATTAGTTTCTTTCGCAAAACAGGGGAATTCAGAGGCACTTCAGCGTTCAAATGCAGCACGATTCATTTGCGGGAGTGTAATTAAACAATTTGTCTAATTTGATATTAAGCTGTGGAGCGCTGCTTCATTCTGAGAGACTGTCACTTTCTCATTTTCCTTCTGATAAACCAGAGCTGGAGTGTTTGTGATTGTTACAAAACAACAAGACGCGGAATGTTTAAAGACTGGAAGACAATTAAGACTGACAAAGACAGGATTACGGCGATGGTAATTTAAGGCTGGAGATATATGACAGAGAGAAGGGAATCAGAGAAGCCGGGTCCTAAAGTGTTGGTGAAAAGGAAAAAAAAGAAAAGCAAAGACGAATTAAAACCAGAAACTGTCACAATAAGCAGCACGACATGTCATATTCCAAAAATGGGTTTGACGTAAAGATTAAAAAACGAATTATTTACACTTAATCTGTATCACTAAAGCTCGTACTATATTGCATTTTATCCTTACTTCAAATGTCTTCATATACTTGTATGTTAAATTCAAAATATCTATTGTCCAGCTAAATGTGTTCAATTGAAAAACTTGGTGTCAAACAGCAAGGACGCCCGGCGCGTTCTGCTGCTGTCAACAGACACGTCTGTGTGTGACTCTCGCATGTCCACTGCGGCATTGTGGTTCCCAAAAAGAGAAATGCTATAAAAGTCTTTAGAAAAGCCGGCTTAACACTCATAAAAAAAAAATCCTGCACTACAGTTACGCTGATCCCATGCGCATCTATTGTCTCGTTTTTTATGACCACAATTCTAGGAATTTTGTTAGATTTTCACCTTGAAAGTGTTCCACTCTTACAAAAAAAAAATCAATTGTAACTTGACAACACAGGAAAAAAGTTAAAAAGCTTACGTTTAACATCTTTCCTATGCCTTATCAAAAAATTAATGCGTTAACAGATAAAAATAGCGGTGAAGAATGCCCAAGTGCTTGAGGCTAACCGCCAGACTCAATAGTGTCAGGTGACCCGCGCACGGCCGCCATCAGGACAGACGCAGATGTCCAAGGCTGTTACCCTCTTCTGAAGCAGCCGGCTACAATCAATCGAGAATTCTTTCAATTTGGATGCCAAGATCTCCACATTCTCAGTGAGCTCAAGGTTGCGCATCTTTGCGTGCTTCTCTCTCTCCTGCAGCTCCTTGTAATAGCGCTGCATCTTGACGCACTTCAGCTTGGTCCTGTGAGCGGAAAGAAACACGAGCGGTGTTCAGAAAAGACCACCGCATGGTAAAAATCAAACACGACAATTGTGTAGTAAAAATATAAATCTCTTATAAAGCAGCATTAACATTTGGTGCGGATCCTCGCCACGCGTCGTCAAGAGCCACTTCGCAGAAACATTAATGGGTTCCATGTAGCTGTGATGCAATTCAGCGACGTAGAGTGGAAAAGGATGGATGGGGATTAACAAAACCTCTACTGATCATCTAACCCAGACCTGGTAATTGTCGGGTCTCGGGGCCACACTACGCCCTTTGTTTGACTTTATTGACCACCAGTGTAAAAAACATTAGAATTTACAAAATACACTGTTTTTAATTTACTGTAAGCATGAATTAAAACTTCAGTGGTTTAATATTGAAGCTGTTCTGCATTCACGTACATAATGCAATACACATTTATTTTCTATTATTTTCAATTATTTGCTATGTATTGATTATAATAGAAATCTGTGACTATTCACTGTAGTCCTTGGCTAAATTCTGTTTTATATGTTATTTTCTCTTGTAGCCCCTAAATGACACTCACCATCCAAAAAATAAAAAATAGAAAGTAGAACTCCTCTGAGATTTGATAGATTGATTTATTGTTTATTTTCAGCTATTTCCATTTGTTTATTTTCTTCTGGTCGGTGCTGCACTCAGCTGGTCTACTTTATGCATGGTTCAGCAATTAATGCAACATAAACAAAACGTAAACATTGCCACTGATTCACCATCAATTATGCAAAAAAATTGGATTTAAACACCTTTGTGTTAAACACCAGTGTATATATATATATATATATATATATATATATATATATATATATATATACATACATACACACAGATATACACACACACACACACACACACACACACACACACACACACATTCAGTTGAATACATATTTGTAAAATGATCTAATAAGAAAATATTTAGTTTAATAAATCCGTGTTTCCATAACAAAATGCATTTCATCATGTGCATTACTGCGACCTTAAACACAAACAAACAACCCATACAGTATCAACATTGATAGAATTTACTTGCCTTATTAGACAAATACAGTACTTACAATCTTTCTTCTGACTGTCTGTAGGAAAGCATTTTTTCTTCCAGCTCGTTCCTCTTCCTCTCTCTAAATAAAAAGTAAAACAGCCAAGAGTTGTTTTTTAGTAATTATGGAAATACAGTAGTCAAAATGTATGCGTATAAATACGGCTATACGTGATCTTCACTGAATTCGGTTTGTTCTCTGAAAAAGCGAGGCGCATTTTTCCAATTTTAATCGAGACACTAACAAACAAGCGAGATGATACCGAAAATATATACATGTAAATAATAATAACATTATTAGAATTTTGTGTTGGCGTCTTGAATGGTCTTTGCCGAAATCGATAGATCTAATTCGGCAAAGGCTCAACTCTAGCGCGCTGCCTCGTTCAGGCCCAGTTTGACTCCGTCTCGTTTCACGTATATAACGTGTATAATAACCCCAAAAAATAAGCACCAAAACGCTTTACCTGTCGTGTATGCTCTTCTGAATATTCCCGATCTCATCAAAATAGTCAGCGCATTCCGTGCGCCATCGCCGACAGCTCGTCATTCCCGGCGGCACAACAGCGCGAACGCGGGTCTCGCTCCGGCAGTTGTTTATACTGGTTGCCATATCCACCATTTCCCAGGACACATCGGGGCTTTTGGCGCCAGATATTCCCACTGCCTAAAACACTCGATTTCCCTCAAACCGGGTAAATCATAAAATACGCTTTTGGAAAAATGTGTAGCATTTTAAACAAAAGTACAAAACTTTGTGGCGATATGAAATATATAAAAATAATTAAAATGATAAAGCATATAGAAAATCAAATACTGTACAAACAAAAATAGAGGTGGGCATGAGAAATAAAAAGTAGTGGAGAGTTGAAACAAAGCCTAAATATCAAGTCAGCTTATTTTTCAGAACTCTGTTTTGTTAAGATGATTATATTGTTGTTAATAATAATAATAATAATAATAATAATAATAATAATAATAATAATATATATATAATAATAATATAATAACTGCAGGAAATGTAGCAATTCCTTTCCAAGCCCGGTGATCATGATCTCAGCAGTGATCATTGTGTGATTGACGGCACAAACCTCCATATTAAAGTCATTATGTCCATTTCCGCTCCTCTGGCCATGCGGCATCACCAGAAAGACCGCTGTGTGTGTTCCACGTGTGTGGTGGTCTTCTATCAACACAGAATAAGACATCAATTAGACAGACACTCTAGCATGAAGGTGAGAGTCTCTCCAACTGATGGAGGTGAGAAATCCACCATTGTATTGAACACAGGGGCGACTCTGTCAATTGAGTTTTAGGTTTGAGGTGGTGATCTTATAGATTCTTACCATTTCCCTCAGATAAGACGGACGAAGTTTAACCCACTTACTTTAAATTGCTCTCCAATTTTGAAATCCATTACTCGTGCTGAGTTTACTCTATTTCACTGGCAGTGTTTTCCACTGTAGAGAAGGAACGTCTCATCACAAAGAACAGATTGAGATCAGTCACCTCAGGTTCTGTGGCTCTAATGAAAGGGTTTGTCTACAGTATTCGCACGGACAGAACCTGCTCCACCACACATGCTTCTGTATCACAGAATGAAGAAACATGAGTTATGGAACTTTTTCCACAATAATTAACCACAGTCTAAACTGTGCAATTTGGGTTGGATCTTTAATGGATCATCGCTCCATGTTCTCTTCTCAGTCCCATAATACAGATAACACATGCTGTTTAATTTAAGACAATGAAAATTACATTTGAAGGATTTCAGTTTCCTACATCTGTTTTTGTCCTTACTCTTTCTTGGAAAACCATTAAATGAAATGCAATTTCCCCGTTGTGGGACAAATGAAAGGCATTTTCATTCATTCATTCAAATTAATCTCTTTATAAATCAAAAAGCTGTGCAGATATTCATACCGAACACATTTACATATCATGCTCAAATCAACCTGAATGTAGACGTTCAGACGATGTGTAACAAGTGTTTCAAAGAATTGCAAAGGTTTCTCTTAAACGATCAATAAAAAAGTGGTAAACTTTGGTTAAACTATATGCAGTTAAAGGTAAGTCTGTTGTGGTTGTGTTTAAGTTTCAGTTCAAGTTGTACAATTTTAAAAGCGTTAAAACTTGTTATTTAATTTGTATTTAATTTAATTTGTTATAAATTTTTATTATATAAATGTTATTTATATTTAAGTGTTACACACCTAATCGACCCACAGTGAGAATACAATCAGTCAATTCACACACACGCACATACACACGCACGCACACACACACCCAC
>CM051497.1:8506221-8538714 GCA_028031935.1 Paedocypris micromegethes
ACACACACACACACACACACACACACACACACACACACTACAGCTGTGGTCAGCCTTCAGTCATGATTCTGATGGGTGTCCAATGTCTTGATCAAGGACCCTTCAGTTGTGGAGCCTACTGATCTGGGATTAGAACCTGCAACCTTTCGGTCACAAGTCCAAATGTCTGTCCACTTAGCCACTACCGACCATAAGAGGATGGATCCAACCTCAAATTGATTTATAGTGTTATTATTGACGATGGTATGAGTGAGCTTGAGGGCAGGGATGGGCATCCGTGAGGTTGGAGTGTGTCCAGTGCTCAAAAATGGCTGAGAACCTGTAAAGAACTGTGTTTTGTGCAGCTTTGGTCTTACTGTTCAAGGTCTTTATAGTGATGCTTCATGATTTCCTCAAAGTGTCGTCTCTAAGAAACATGTCTTCCAATTCCAGCCCAATTAAAAGTCCCATTGAAAGAGTTGAACAACAGAGTGTAGCTGTTCCTTTCAAATGCCAGTTTCCTGTATTCACTGTCAAATCGAGGTTATTTGTCGGCTAATAAATTCTCGTATTTTCTCACATGTATAATTGATGCCGTCACAGGCTCTTTGAACGATTTGGAGCTAAAAACACTGCTCCGATGGGGTTGACGGTGGAATTTTCCAAGCTCTTCTTCCATTAAGATCCAACAGCGCTGAATGAAAGCAATCAATCCTTGACAAATGTGTGATTCAGAGACACTCATAATGTAGGAGTGGCTTTGATATTGTGCTAAAGGCTGCGGCGCAGAACAGCACTCCAGCTGAATAAGACAGATGCGCTCGTAAAGAGAGTCTGTGCACCACTGCAGGAGAGTTTTGACCCGTTTAGACTTTTTTGTGACTTTTCTCTTCACATTGAAGAAGCAAAAATAGATTTTGGAATTAGTTAACCTCTCGACCTGCTGCTTTGCTTGTGTGGCCCTTTTTTTCACATCCATTTCCTAACACTTTTTACACAATCTCAGAGATGAATTAACACGCGGGTCGCTGGGAATGTAGGCAGTGGTTCTGTTTAAAGTCTGAATTTTGCATTTCACCAATATTACATACTCAGATTTAATAACATGCAATTAACATGCTTTCTTCTTCTGTATTATAAATGCATTGAATCTGGTTTGAAGTGGTCAGGGAAAGATTCTCTATTGTGTCTCTTTTGTTCCGAGGCCATCGGCCGTTCTGCCCATGGCTCTTCTGCCGCTTGTTGTGCTCTGATACAGTACATGCGGTAATTGATCTGTTTTAGCAGAGGTCAAAATTTACATATGAATTATCAGCAGAAAATTAACAGCAGATATTCTGGGAACATCACAATGATTCCTACACACCTTTGTTCACACCTGATTGATCCAAGGCTAAAGCCATGAGACAAACATTGGTCTGCTCGGAGTTTGACGCACAGATCATCTTCTCTTCCACATGCCCGACCGGAGCTAGTGTTTAGTACAGTACATGAGTGGGAAGCTCAGATAAACGCAGTGTTTGCTCTTCTCTGATGTTGAAATAAGCAGCTGACACCACCACTTCACTCAACCTGTTGCCCAACAACTTTACAGAATAGAACCTATATGAACCTATGAAATTGAGCTATTTAAAACTAAATATATCATTTAAACTGTGCCATCAGAATTTGAAACTCAATTCCCAGAAGCCTCAACTTTAGTTGCCAAATACACAACATTTTGATAAAACAACAATTTTGTTTTGTTCCAGATAAAAGTTTCATTTGTTTGTCATGAATTGTATTATAATCTAAAGGGTATAATTGTTGTCCTTTAACCAAATAGAAAGTTGAGCAAAAGCAATCATTTCATCTTCCGGTGCTTTTTTACCCACAGTAACTGAATTGTGTTTTTTAGAAAAACACATGCGCACATTCTAAGTAGACAAAATCAAAAAAGCGCTCTCTGCTGAATGAGATCTCATCATTGCTAATTACGCCGGATGCTAATTTGACATGCTACTGAGAAACAAAGCTCCGGTAAATGTAGAGCGGTTTAATTACACACAATTGGTCAGAATCAAGAGAACTGCTAAAAGCCTTGTCGAAATCATGCGACCGGCAGTGAAGACGCGGAGCTGACATCTAGCCGCTAAAGCCGGCCATTAGCATGAAATGACTCCAACAGAACAACGGATGTTGGTGTGTTGAATTCTCTCGTTATTGTTCAACATCTTAATTAATTGCATACATGACAACACAAAACAAAATATCATAAGGTTAGTTAATACAATTGAACTCTTTGTTTTTCCTTGTCCAACAAAATGTCAAAGTCACCAGAAGAAGCAACAAATGTTCTTCTTTCTAGTTCTTCTGCAAAGGTGATGCCATTGCTACCAACTCATTTATAAACAACAAACCGCTATTGGCTGAGATGACCTGAGACCACCCTCACATGACCCCCTGAAGGAAAAAAAATTGTAAAAAAAAAAATCAATGTTTGGAAAAATAAGAATGATTAATAACGCTGACAGTCTCTTTCACAGACAAACCATTCTGCTAGTTTACAATGTAAGAATGTGTTTTTATCCCTTAACAAGACTCCAGTGAGGTGAATGATATTGAACGTGTCTCGAGATATTCAGCGTGCCTGTGAGTGTAAAGAAATGGTCTCCACTGGAAACATTCAAGGCTTCACTTCTTCCTGCTAAACCTTTGAAAACCTTTGTTTCGTGTCGGCTTTGACTGCCAGCACAATCAAATCTCATTTAAGATCATTGTGATACCATTTTTTTAAGTATGAGAGTATGAGACATTTTTTCTCGCTCTATTATATTACATTCAATAATTTTTGTATACGGTAAGTATTCCTATAGCGATATGACTTTTTATATAGTACAAATCATTTTTTAGCATCTAAAACATCATCTGCTTGTTTGAGACAAAAAATATTCTTGTAGTTCTTGTTGTCAAGAGCTGCTGCTTCATACTTTCACTTTCTGATGGAATTCTCTTCACTTCATCCATTTTTGGAATCTTGTCAGAATCAACGTGCTGAGGATGTCAGGTATCTTGCTTTTAAAGGATAAATGTCACTTCAGACTCACTGAAATGATTCCTGGTCTGTTTTTGGGATTCATTCGCCTTGTCTTGTTGTTGCATGTGTTCATTTTGTCTCCTGTCACTCATGGTGGTTTAGATTTCCCACCTTTTGCTCTTTAATGTCTCCCTGATTCCACTGTTCCCCCGTCCTGCTTCTTTTGCTTTTGGCTTGATTGGAGCTTATTGTCTAATGCTACTGGCTTAAATGTGCTTGTCGAAGTGTCTGGTTGTGTCTTGATTTGTTTTATAAAGGAAAAAATCTCTATTCACACCATATATCCGACATGAAATGCATATTCTTAACCTTTAACGATTATTTTTTACTCTAGCAGCAGTGATACACTGAACCTAAACTTCCTCGCTGCTTCACACTCTGGTTTGCCAATCCTCATCTTCACCGACAGCACATGATGTTGGTCATAGCCAGTTTGACCTTATGACCCTCTCAGGAAAACAAACTGTGGGCGCAGTGCTAACGGAGGCAGCATTTATTTGTGTGTGTGAGTGCGCGTACAGATTCACACTCACTCGGGTCGCCTTCTGCTGACACTGGAAATTGTGCTTATGGGGGCTTTGTCTTGTAGGTCAAATTATCCTCCAATTCATCCAGCATGGGCTGAACCTGATCTCCAGTGGATGGGTTCAGTCCGGGCCCTGCGTCCTTTGCATTAAGCCGTCACACTTATATGAGGCAAGCAGACATGAACTCAGTCACCAGCTCCCCTGCTTCCAATATCCCCATACCATAGCATGCATATTGATTGCTGATTGTGCGTTTGAGAGACTCTTTTTTTTTCCTTTCCCCAAGAAGCCGAGGAATCATGTTACCGCACAGCTGATTAGAAAGCTCATGCATAGGAAATGATGCGTCCGGCGCCTCCGCTTCTCCATCTGCCCGCAGTGCAGGTGAAAACAATTTACACATCGCGGCCTAATGGATACATTCATGGGGAGCGGCGAGGGTGGGGTGGAATGACACGGGCGAGGAAGAACGAGTGGCCATAATGGCCCAGGCCAACGCAGACCGGCAGCCTTGGTCAGACGGCAGTGTATCGGATAACATCTAATCGTGGGGTCGCAGGCTAATGAGTGCGGTCGTGGCCCAACGGCGCTCGCTTTTGGTCTGCGCTGAAGACACTCGTAAACAATTCGACCATGCACGCTTCAAACGCGCCAGTAATGTGTTGATTCGCCGGCTAATGAGCTTCTCTCGGAATCGATAGCCTCCTCTCCGCACCTCGGCCAGCCCTGCAGTCACAGGGCACTGCTAGCGGGGTCCACCCATCAGTAGCCCCCTCCCCACTCCGTGACCTCTCTCAACGCGCTAAGGACGGCATGCCGTCTGAAGAGGAGCGTTCTCATATTGCGGAAGGTGCCCGAGTGTCAGAACTTCCATTCGCAGGCGAGCAAATGAACAGGCAGCCGCCGCATGCTAATGAGGCGCAAGCTATTTTCCACCTTTTTTATCTGCACATTATGCTCTTGACTCTGGAGAAGGTGGGAATTAGGTTGGACCTTAGTGTCAGGCTGCCTGATGGCTGCGCTCAGAAAAACTGGTAATTGAAGCCGATGGCTGCTACGGAGGAGGTCTGAATTTGGAAATAAACAGTTTCAAGCATCGCACGTCATTTCTGGAGAGATGGCAGGGGAATGGAAATGAGCTGTCTGGATTTAATGTGCTCGCGCAGTAGGGAGAAAGCGGGTGGGGGGTTTGGAGATGACAATTCCGCTCATTAGGACTTCAATGCCGACATAATGACAGGGAGCCTGGGACGCGGCGCTCAAACAGGGCACTTAGGGAACGTCTTCCAAACTGTAAATTTAGACACAATGAAAAAAATCTTTAGGTTGTTTTTTTATTGACTTTGTAAGACGCATCTAATGGCTGTGAAATGGAGTGCAAGACGGACTCCCACTGCGGGTTTTGCTTGTTTCGCTGCATTTTATTTTAATCTAAGCAGGAACTTTGTTTATCATTATTGCTCGTTTATTAACATAATGGGAAGTGAACCAATTATTTCTCTTCTCATTAGCAAAGTGACTCGTTCGTGTTTGTTTCTCAGCTGATTTTCTGTCAAACCGACCTGAAAGTGTTTCGCCACTCAGCAGCTTTTAAAGCCTCGAACCCTAATACGTCACAAGTTAATACAAATTTTTTCATTCATTTTAGCAAGATTCAAATCACAAACTAATCCGGTGGGTCAATTTCTCATTAGATAATATACACATATAATATACCGAACTAAAGAGACCCTGTAGCAAAATTCCTCGAAATGTGTATCACATGTACTCAACGTTGAGATGTCCTGAAGTATCAAGGGTTTTATGAGGGCAAACAACTGCCTGAATAAAGATTTCACATAAAATTAATCGCATCCAAATATGAATTAATTAACAAAAAACAGTAACCAATAAGAAAAGAGCTGAAGGAAATAGCATCCAATCAAAAAAGCAATCCAACAAAAGCACTAACCAATCAGATTAAATCTGACAGTAGTCATAACCAATCAGATTCCAGCTTACAAGCCCACAATCAAAAAAGTGATCAGACAAAAACACTCAATCAGATTGTGAGCTGGCACAGGTGGATGTGGTAAACTCCATGTGCCGTGCCTGAGAGACCTCGCCCAAACATTTATTCAGAAAGTGTCTGTCAAGATCACGCCAAATCCTCTCAGTACAAATCCTGCGTCCTGTCTGTCATATATCATCACACCACACACTCATCTAATGCTCTTGTTTGAGCTATTAAATGTTTCTGCAAGTATTTTCAATTTAATTTGCAATGAGATTCACTACAACACCCTGATTCTCTTCAGCCCTCCATTGAGCGCGTCTGTACTCTATTCAGCATTTCTCCAGGTTATCACTGACAACATTTGAGAAAACTTCCCCGGGGCTGCAACTCATACTGGAATCTTCTTATAGATGTTTTCCAGAGCATGCTCATATGTTAATGGCGTGTGTCGGAGCTGTGACCCGCGACTGATTGAGCGGGAAGAGACTGCAGGGGTTTCTCACACAACCGAGTCGGTGTGTTCATGAATAAAACTAGGGCTTACCAGCTCTCCAGAGCAGCAGCTCCAGCCCGGCTCCTTAATGCTGCTTGGTTGGAACGTTATCCCTCCCCATTCCAGAGGAGTTGTTTGTTCAAGAGAACCAGATTTGTACTTTATACGTACTGTATGTAAAAATGCTTGAATATGTCAATTCTTGAAGCTTTTATTTTAGTTTTCCCTTTTAATCAAAATACCCTAATAAAAATGATAATAATCACAAATACACTTAAAGTTTAGCATTGTCAACGCATGTGAAATCACTCGTGGTAAGACAAAGAAGTGGCAAAACGAAGTGGCACTGAAAATATCAATACGGATTGGATATGTGGTTCAACAAACACTGTCTTGTACCTTTTTCATGTTCAACTATTGTTGAACGTTTAATATAATTTCTAAAGGAATGTTCACAATCCACTGATTAAGCAAACACATCCGTCCAATTTGACATCTAACACAAACCTGGAGCAGTTTGGTTGTACCGACGTTTCTTTACCAATGACACTTCAGGGTTGTAGAACCCTCAAACCTGCAACCGCTGGGTGATAGATAAAACTATGTAAAAACAAGTTTGCTACCATATTATTATACATTCTTACAGTCTCTCTCTCTCTCTCTCTATTACTACATTACTTATAACTAAAATACCTGTATAATATTTAACACATTGATGGTCCATTTCCCCTTCTGCACACTTGTGAGTAATCTCACTTTTACGATTTCAGAGCTGTTGACTGACGGTTTTCAACGACTGCTCATATCTGATGTCACCTTAAGACACAAAATGAAAAAAATCAGGTCAACTTGTCCTTTTTGCAGATTTTATTTTCTTCCTTGTGGTATAAAATGGCACTTCTTCTGGCTTACTGTCCTCCTTCTCTTCTCTGAAGTGTCAGAGCACAATTAGCGCTGAGTGGCGTGACGTTCCTCGTGAGTCCTGTTTGCAGACTCATTACCAGACCCTGCTGGTGTCTCGCAGGCTGAGAGGAAGTCAAACAAAGCCACACTCGTCTTTCTCCAGTGCTCGGTTGCACCGGTCTATCTACAGCACTGAGATGTGAAGGACTGAGAGAATAAACCCTTGTTCTGGAGAAGACCGTTCAGTCGTCACTGCTGCATGAGCTCTGGTTCACTCTCTATTTTGACATGGAGACAAGTATTTCTATTAAATAAAGTATAAAGTAAATAAGCTAAATATTGAACCAACTCAATATCATAGTGTACATATGCACCATGTACAGTATACAGGTACACAAACACACTCACACACTGACAAACAAACACACACACTGCTTCACGACTGTTTAGTCATGAACGCCCGAACGCTAAACATACACGTGTGCAACATTTTAGAGGTGCAAGTGTTTATGATTTCTATAATGATGTCATCAAAGCTCCTGCACCTTGTGAGCTTTTCCATAAGTTTGACTGATTGTCGTTCTGTATAAGTCTGTTGACAGTGTCTCTGATGTTACTGTGCTCTGTGTCATGGCGACTGCTCCTGCTCTTGACTAAAGCTGCCGTTTGTCCTGCTTGAGCTGAATCGTTTCAGAGAGCTGACCTTTTGTCATAGCCTTTCAACCAACACTAGCTAGTAATCTCCACCGGCGCTAGCTGGAGCGGTCCAGTACTCGCTCTTCACACTTGTCACACCAGTGTTAGAATGCAGGCTGGACCAGGCTTGCAGATGCAGTAGATAGGATGTAGGTGATTCCATTTTTTTCCCGTCTCTTTGTGAATGAGACCAAACACGGAACTCAATCTTTAAAGGTGGTTTCCAAAAAGCAATAAACTGCAATGGAAATAGTTCCTGTGTTGCATATTTTTCATTTTGATTGATCTTGTTCATGTTCTGTTGGGTGGACCTGAAGCATGTGGTCCGTTGCGTCAAAAGTAGATGACGTGGATGCCTCGTGCCAGCAGCGTGTGCCGCTTGGCTCTGTCACCTGGCCATCTGGAGACAAAAACAGTCGGTGTTTCCCGTTCTGCTGACATTACCCAATCACAGTGATGAGCTCTGCATGATCTGTAGGCTAGTTTTATTTACTTACTGAGTGTAATGAGTTGTTATGTAATATTGTGTGATTGCTGTCCAGTGTTTGAAAGGCTACAGCTCTTACTCAATTAGAGACTGATTAGTGCATAGCAAAGCCACTTAATTCTAAATATGTTAATTAGCAGTCTATGCACTCATACTAGTGGTTAAAAGCACTAGTAACCTCGCGCGAGCTTCATGTGTGCTGCTCTGTAAATTGCTTGCAGTGGGTTTCTTTGAAAGGCCATATTTAATTAAATGGCGCGCGCGCAGCCTGGCAGGGCTAATGGAAGTCGCGTCGGCTGTAACAGATACGCTGAAGAATTGTTAATGGATACAGTTTGACTTTGACTTTGAAAGGGTTAAAAATCGGCTGAAACGAAAAAGGGGCGATTTAATCGTTCTTAAATTAAATTACCTTTGATTTATGAAGCTATAGTCAAGGAGAATTTATAACTGTGTGCTAAAAAATCTTGGCCAATTCACCGCGTTTTTTCTCTTTTATTGCTGAAGGACCACTTCATCTCGTTTCCCCCCTGAACCGACGGCTTTGCAGTGGAAGATGGGATATTCAAGCCGTTTAAGTTCTTTAAAATTAGAAATTGCGTTTAACGACTCGTGCACACAGAGTACAGTCGCATTGCAGATACATTATCTAATGTATCTTAATTAGAGAGAGAAATTATGTCTTTACAAATGTGTGTATACACATGAGTGTAAAAAATGCAGATCTTTCCTACAGAATTTGTGCATCACAACAGAGCCATCTAGTGTTGAGACTAGATGCCCAGACTATTTATTCATATTTTATAATACAGTATATTAAAATGATTGTAAATATGTTTTTCATTTTTTTTTACTTGCGAATAACAATTTTTGCCCTTACAATTTCACAAATGTGGTTTTAACATGAAGGTAAAATGAAATGTCAGTCAGTTTGGAAAAAAACAAATGGGAACTTTACGGATTGTCTAGAAAAACAAAATGGGACAATTGTTGATTTTTAAACAAACGCTGTCGTTTAAATAGAAATCATAACTCACCAGATTTGGGCTCTTAGAAGTGTTTCAAAAATGGGTCAAGACTGCCCCCTCTTGGTCACAAGCCTGAAGACAGATGCGCGTTCTAGCGTTGGTGTGTCCTCGCCTCTGCGCGTTCAATCGATTTTACTCATTATTTGTTCGTAAACTGCCATTGTGTAACAGAGACATTCAGAAGCCCGCGTGAGAGAATTAAAGCTGATATTGTGAAGAGAGGGACGCGCTGTGCTCGTTTTTGAAGTCATTTTCTTCGAGCACAGGGCTCTTCTCTTCATCAGTATGGAAGTCTATTAGGTGAGGAGAAATCGCACTGATGGACACTGAGCACCAAGAATCAGCTGCTCAATAAAGGCGCCTAATTGCTTAGCAACAGTGTTGCAGACCTCTAGTTTGAGATCAAGAGTTACTGGACGAAAGACTCCAGAGAAATAGAGCTTGCGCCATTAGATAAGACAGGCGGAATAGGCTGAATCTACATCCTTAGAACCCATAACACACACACACACACACACACACACACACACACACACCACACCCCACACACACACACACACACACACACACACACACACACACACACACACGCACACACACATGCACACTTTCCTTCTCTTTCTCACCCTGTCTCTTACTCTCTCCCTCTTCTTTTTTGCTCTCAGTCTCTCTCTCCCTCTCGTTCTCTCCCTCTTTCAACCCCGTCTGTCTGCATCTCTTTCTCCCTCTCCCTCACTCATTTATCTAATATTTGCCCTTTCTCTCTCCCTCTACCCCCCCCCCCCTTGTTCTCCCACATTTTCACCATTTACCCTCATGCTCTCTCCCTTCTCCCTCGTTTTTTACCTATCGTTTGCCCCACCTCTCTCTCTCTGTCTCTCTCCGCCCCCGCACCTCAGCATGACGGCTGTGTTACCTTTCAATGCCTCAATGTATTCAGTTCAGCTAGATTATTCTCTGTCATCTCAGTTAATTGAATTCTGTCCATCACATTTGGATGATTTTGAATTTGCATAAAGGTTAGAGTGGTGAAGAGTGTCAAACTTCAATTTAGACAATGTCAGTCAAATAAACAGACCACTGTATCCAGTCATGCCAGGTGGTTATAGAATCTGTCAGGAATGGGAATATCACTGCCGCATTCTGCTGGAAGGAGACACTGGGATACATGTAAATTTAAAGAGGGAAATGACTGGTGGGCTCGGCTGGTTGGGCTGTGTGCATTAGCGTGGTGATCTGAAGGAGAACGAATGGCCACTCTCATCGTCCTGCAATTCAGGACCTTCCACTCTAGTATTTTAAGCTTCGAAATGCACAAAGGACTGTGTGTGTGTGTGTGTGTGTGTGTGTGTGTGTGTGTGTGTGTGTGTGTGTGTGTGTGTGTGTGTGTGTCTGATGGGGTCTAAGGATGTGTGCAGGGGGTGATATATCGAAAATAATACATTTAACACTACAGTTTACATCAGTAAATATATATTTTATCTCTCTCTATATATATATATATATATATATATATATAGATAGAGAGAGAGAGAGAGAGAGATTTCTGTAAGCATTTTTGCATTTCATTCTTCTGTGATTTAAACAGCCGTTCCACCAGCAAGTGGTAGAAAAAATATATATCCAGTAAAACGATGCTCTGAAAAAGCCTAGAGTGAGAGTAAACGCAGCGTCCTGATGCATCGCTCCACACACACAATTACCTTCCGCAGACAAATTCACTTCTGCCAATTTTCATATTAGCCTGCTTTTCACGCAAGCGGCTGGATCTGAGGCTACGGAGCCGCAGGCGCCGGCGAGAGTCGGAATAAGTATGTGTCAGTTAGTCAATAAAGAGGAGCCTGAGACGGAGGGACGATTAGAGCTCTTATCTCCTTTCATCACTTTTGAATGCTGGCTGAATTGAAGGTCAATATCTTGTGCTTCTCCCGAGCTGAGCAGGTGTCTAGAGAGCAGGATTCACCCGCTCGTGCCGCAGCACTGTGTCTCCTGGAGTAGCCAGTGTTTGCCAACAAAAAAATAAAAACCGAGTGAGAAACGGAATTGACGGATTACCTCCTCACACACACACACACACACACACACACACACACACACACACACACACACACAGAGCGTGAATTTAAACATTCACCGGGCAGTAGGAGCGATGGCTGTTTTGGCGTCTCTTCTAGTCTCATCGTATATCTTCCAGTCGATTGTGTCAGAAATGCAGCTCCTCTGCCGAGAGTTAAACCGGTGCACTCTCAGTTCTTTCACTCTGGATAATTGAGAAAAAAGACAAGTGAGAGGCAGCAAGCTGCTATCGACGGCGCGGGCTTGATCGCGTGAGCCGAGAATTTGTCGTGTGCTAAATTAAAGCCTGCTAATGCAAAGGCTCCGGGCACAAAGGCGGTGGCATTCCATTTTCAATGGACCATCTGTTTGGAGACATTTTCAAGGCTGTATGTTATTGATTACATAGCCTTTTCTCTCCCAAACACGCCATGGCGACGAGTCAGGGAGGCCGTGGAATCCGAAGGATGTTTGGTTAAAGTTATTTTCGCACAATTGGTCTGCGGTTAAAATACGAGCATGTTTTTTCCGACTAGAATGACACGATAGACGTGCCGGGCAGCAGACAGAGACGAGCGTTCCAGGTCCGAACTGTTTGTGGAAGAGCTTAGAGGCCTTTTGCAATAGGAGAGCCACACAAGCCACCGGATCAGCCCGGAATACTCGAGTGCCGTCACAAGTGTGTGTGTGTGTGTGTGTGTGTGTGTGTGTGTGTGCGGCCCGGGTTTGGCTCGAGGGTCTTGTTCCCTCTGAGTGTCCTCTCGTCTGCAAGACGCCGCTCCCAGATGTGGCTGCGGATAGGCCAGTACGAATAACACAGAGACCTGATCCCGTGTGAATACTTTTTCTCAAACCCTTTGACTTTTAGAAATCAGTAATGAGAAATTTTCACATTTATGACTATGATGGTCTGTTTCGGAGACACTTCACTGCAGATTTAATAACTAGTTAAAGATTCTTTATAAGTTCTCTTGGCCTTTTTTTATTCAACAAGTTTGTCCGCAGAAAAGCAACATTTGCATTGTATTCAGTGGAAAGCCTTTCGGATTCATTTATTCTTTTCACACTCAAATCCAGCTTATTCTACCAAAGTGACCTTGATGAACATCTTTTATTAAAACCTTCAGTTCATTTTTATGATTTTTCTTTGCAGTCTTTGTTCGATTGCTCTGATGTGATGAAGTCTGTGATCTGATATGTCTAATCAATTCTTACGTTTGTTTAAAATGTGTATTTTATTTTAAAGCAAAATATACAAAGAAAAGGTGAAAGCAACAGGTTGAGGAAGAAAAGAAGAATTTGTTTCCTGTGGTCTGGTTGAACTCCACTGAATCTCCATTTCAATGGAAAAAATAGTTATCTAATATAATTATATAATATATTATTATAATAGCTATCAGATTGTTCAATTACTGCATTTATTGTCAATTTTTTACTAAAACATTGTTAAAATCAATTTATTATTATTATTATTAGGCACTCGCCTTACCAAATTATTATTATTATTATTATTATTATTATTATTATTATTATTATTATTATTGTTGTTGTTGTTGTTGGTGTTGTTATCCGCATTATTATTTTATTGTTATATATAAAATGTATAATATTTTTCTGGAAAATAAAACATTAATAATACTATTAATTAAGTCATAAAATATTTGGATCAGTATATTTCAATCTTAGCATATTAATTTTTAAAGAGAATAATACTTTTCTAATAATAGTGATAATGCACAGAACTCATCCTTCAGGGTTTCTGGCCATTCCAGAGGCGCTCGGGGAGCATCAGCAGAGCGATGATATACAGAGCAAATTCTGGGCAGCACAAAAACACCAGCATCTGCTTTACGGCTTTATAGCCCACAGCATATGTCGCTTCCACCATGACAAAGCTTCCAGCATCTCTCCCTCTGTTCCCTCTACACACACATCTTTAGATACCTGTCAGCGTTTATTATGTTGTCCTCTGCTGAGCCACAGATAAGACCAGTTAAAGTTTAATGAAATTCAGCTCCTTTCTTCATTTGTCACAGCCTGTGCTGGGAAGCCGCCGCTCAGCAAACACGCGGCTACATTAGCAGCCATTAGCGTCACTAGCTGCGGAGTGCGAGCTAGAGCGCTACTGTGCTTCACACTTCTGGCTCAATTTAACCAGTGTAATGTGACAATTCTGTGCACTACTTAACTAAGACTGGTTAATAAAGGAACAGATTTGTGCTTTGCAGCAAGATCTGGCAATTTCCAACATAATTTTTGTTATACGGCATTGTCAGTTGATTTATTAGATCATTTTTAAATTGATTGTGTTCATGAAATTATTCAGAATTTTGGTTCAGGATGTAATTTGTGCTAGAAAAATAGAAATAACAGTGGTTTTCGTTAATATAAATACTTTTTTTTACGCACAAAATATTTTTTTTACCACTTCATTCTTATGGGATCTGAACCCACAACCACCAAAAAACAAATCTTATTTAGTTTTACAAAATCATGTAAGATTAATGTAAAAATAATAATGCAGAATATATTCCTGTATGGCAGATCCACGCAAGGTATTGTCAATGGACAAGCCGCTTCGTGCAGTGCAGGGTATGTTGGTGGTGTCTGTTTGTATCCAATCAATAGCCATATCGGTGATAAGGTCGAGCTCAAGAGAGAAAGCTGAAAACGGATGCTGCTCAGATGGCCTTGGCGAGTGGTTATCTCCAGAGATTGTTAAGCTCCGGGGAAAATGAATAGCTTGTCTTAGTAAAGGGCCGGGGTCAGACTTGGTGCGAGGCTTCTCATCCTGGAGTAGCCTCTGTCAATACGAGCGCTGGAGCTGATGCTGGTTGGCCAGTGAATGCGCTTACTGTGTTGTCACCTCATCTCACCGGAGCACACAGCACACAACACACAACATCCACAGCTCGGAGAAGATGTTCGTCTAATACGCTGTAGCGCTATTATCCGGCACGAGTAGCATTCCTGTCGCTGGAACCACCAGATCAGGTTTGTTTAGCACCAGAAGTCGAGTGTTCGATTCTCAGGGAATATTTTTTGGTACATTTATTCTTATTCGTAGGGACATTTTCGATAACATTTTTTAAAAAATTCAATAATTTTGTTAATTTGCAGGTTTTTCTAGTTTTTTTTTTTACTCCTGTTTCTACATTTGTTTTTCTCTTTTTTTTTTTTCCAAATGTGCTTCTCTACTGGTGGTGCATCCATTGTTGTACTATGAAAAATAAAAATAATTTTCTATTTTTTTTTATCAAAATAAAGTCTATGTCCCCTCACTGTTTTATATTGTCTATAATTTGTTAACTGATTATCTTATGTTACTTATGTCATTGCTGTCACGTTGTATTTTTATTTTCACGCGGATTGTTTTTTGTTTTTATATTATTGTTTGTCACAAAAAACTCTAATTAAAAATAATATTCAAAGAAAGATAAAAAAAATAAAAACATTAAGCACACACACACACAAACTGTATATGCCGGTATATATATTTTTGTATTATTTTTTTTTTGTTTGTTTTGAGTCTGACTGCAGCCTTTTTCATGATGATGGTGTGAAATCCAGCTCGCCATTTATGACATCAACAACCGGTGGAAGAAACTGAATGCAATGGAATGTTAAAAATAGTAAGATTTAATCAATTAAATAGATTGATTTATATTTTTTGTAAATGGGTTAAAATCATTCAAATACGTCTGGTGCTAGAAAGCAAACACACACCTGAGCTAGTAAAGTTTCACCTAAAATAAACATGTGGCATTGGTTGTGGTCGGTCTTCTGAAGCTTCTAGGGCTTATTTTCGGAATCATGGCTAAGATTTCAAAGTGGCGTGGAGATGAGGCGAGGGCTTGGAGTAAATGCTCTTGGAGTGTATCTTATTTACCAGCTGATATAAATATGGTAAATCGTAGAGAGAACAGGCCCTTGCTGCACTGAAATCTCAGAGTAAAACCTGTAAAGATTGTAAAGGAGCTTCCGTCCTTCTGATGCAGAACCACACGGACACACACTGCGTTTGGGAGATTAATTATCGCTGTGGGACGAGCGTCTTCTCCTTCACACACTCGTGAGGCAGCAACAACAAACCCTGAAGGATAAAAACAAACAGCATTAAGGAGTTTCTCCTCGGCCTCAACACAGTCTCACGCCAATCTTTGAGAGAAAATGGCCATCCGCTCACATGCTGGGGAGCGGGGCCACACAGGAGCGGCGGGGCTGTAATCAGCGGCTCTATGACAGTGGGGGTGGACGGCTGGCAAGGGAGACAGAGGGACAGGAGTGATAACAGATTGAGCGACTCTGATAAACTCTCCTTTAATGGCTCTGCCTGTCCGCCTGCCTTTCTCTCACCTATTTAGTGGAGTCTTTCACTGCTGCAGGGATTAGGCTGCTGGATAAGGGCAAGTAAACATGGGCTGCTTCTCTGAGCAAGCAACGAAGAGATAGAGAGAGGGGAAGAAAGGGATGGGAGGAGAGTGAGGGAGAGGGACGGTGAGAATGCTGGAGAGAATGGTAAGAGGAATGGGAGGAGGACGGGCATGTTCTAGTGGAAGAAATCGCCTCAGAAGAGAGTTTGACATGTAGATTATTGCACAATCACTTGTGCCCGACTATATGTCCGTCTGCATTTTGGAAGCATCCCGTCTGGCTCCTGTGCTAATGCGATTGGGTTAGGGTTGAAATGGAACTTAATTCTATGTGTTTAGCACCAACGCACACACACGCCGACAGCGATGCAAACATGGATTATAGTGATGTCTTAATCGTAGACTGACAGACCGCTCCACGAGACCCAACACCTACACTGACCCAATCATGTGCCACCAAACGAGAATTTGTTCAAACACTTCCAGTTTTTTTGTAATCTCTATTAATTATTATTAGCCACCAAACCACGTTCCTGTAAAAAAAGTGATGCACCACTGCTGGTTACTCTCCAGGCTTTTATGTGGCACAACACTGTCTCTTAAAGTGACACACAATAGGAACCTTATTAGAGTCCCTGCATTTGGACACAACATATGAAATTAAGATGCTTATTACTTAATCACAATCACAAAGCACTTGAATAAATGGACTTTGTTACTTTACTGAAGTATTTTTGGCTATTTTGTACTTTGAGTAACTGTACTCTTTACGTCACAACATTTGAATGGACTCAAGTCTTCTTGTAATCGATGATTTATAATGGAGCAATTTTTATAGTAAGGAATCTGTACTTTTAATCAAGTATGGTTTTCAGGTACTCTTTACTCCTCGGATTGCAAAGTTCTGAAAAAGCAGGAGATTCCATCACAACACCAAAGAGCTGCAGTCAGCCTCTCCAGCGGAGACTGTATGTGGTCAGCGGCCACGAGCAGGACTAAACAAACACGCTGGAGTTGCTGGCCAGTGCCGTGTTTTAGCACGAGGCTGAGCCAAGTGTTCCACTCCCTGAAGAGCTTCCAGAAGAAATTAGTATGTAATGACGGCACTCTGCGAGAAGAAAGGCCCATTATGGCTCTCGCTGACTGTACTTGGCTTTCATTTGCAAGCTAAATGGATGCGCGCGAAGGTGAGAGTTCACTAGCCATTCAAGTATTTGGCTTTAACAGGCTCCAGCACTCTTGCTTTAATTCAAGCAGAAGGACAAGTAGGAATAATCGCTGGAGATAAGACTCATCAAAACTCCGCTTTGGCTCTTTTTTTAACCCCTAATCGTCTTTGTTTTTTTCCCTGCTGGCTCCTCCGATCAGAGACTAAAGCGTCGTCTGTTTGTGATAGTTGTTTGCCCGCCATTTGATTCTGCTCACAGATGACATTTTAAACTGAAATCAAAGTTTGGATTTGCTCTTGGTTTAGAGTCATGGCTACATTAATTAAGCAGCAAAGGGGGGGGGGGGGCATGAGCGTGTGTCCTGGCGCACAAGGGTCTGTGACCTGGCACTAATGCCCCCTACCCCCCCCCACCGCATATATATCGCCATCCTAAATGATGTGTGTGTGGCCAATTTGTAGCGAATGACTGTGTAAGAGATGTCTCTTTGTTAGCCCATAATAACCAAGGACTGAATGTGTTATTTAGATACATGAGGTTGCACAGCCAAAAGCGCTAATTCCTGGCCCCAAGGGTGTTCGTTTCACATAATGTATGCACAGGCTAATTTATAACACTGTGACTAATTTCCATTTCTTGTGCTTGTAGTTGCCTTGCTAATTATGGGATCTTTTTTCCCTCACACGTTTATTCTCGACTCCTCGTTCATAATTGGAGCTCGGCATTCAGGGAAGGAACTGTTGCAAATGAGATAGGCCCTGCCGTGTTCGCTGACTGATGCACTTCTGCGTCCAGGTGAGCCCAAATCCCAGACAAGAGCCGTCGCTAGCCCAGCGCCCTCCCCGCCGCCGGTGATTGCCGCTTGCCAAACATCTTTGATGTGCGCCGTCCTGGCTGGCGCAACTATACCTTATCCTGTTTGCCGATGATCAGATAGAACCGCCTGTAATTAGCTGGGCAACTTTAATTAGGAAAAAGTTAACTGTTACATGAAAGCCGTCACATCTGTGATCCTACTGCTGCCTTGGCGTCAGGCTCCCAGGGGGTCTCCATCAAAGGGCCCCCTCCTGCTGCGCAGCCCCATTCTAACATGCTCTTCTCTGCCAAATCAGGCCTGCTGATGCCAAGTGACAGAGCCCAGCAAAGACGCGAACATGAGTTAACTGCGCAAAACAAAACCAAAAAAGGAGAGGAGGACTAAATGCATCTCTCCAGCCTTTCTTGTTTCTCGTTAGGCGAGTAACACGCGGCCAGCACAAAAGGATCTGAGACCAAACAATGTCACTTAGCAAGACATCACTGGCTCATCATTAGCAATTTGCCGGGGCATAATTTTTTCCTCCCCTCACATAATGGGTGTCTTGGGATGTCAGGAACGGCAGCGCTTTGTGGTTGCTGCTTGTTTAGCTGTTTACTGTTCCGGCCCGAGTCTCAGAAGCGATCTCCCCGACAGAGCGTGTGCGGATCACCTTCCCCGTTTGGGCAAATAAGGCCTCCTTTAATTGACTCCCGAGCTCTGGCTCTTATTTTGATATCTGTCCAATCATTCTCTTTACTTGAGAGGACGAGGAGCTGGCCGACATGTCTGGAGTTTGCTTGAAAGAGCCTGAGGAAATATGGAATACAACAAAAACTTTTGCTTTCACATGAGTTCAGAGAAAATAGATGAGACAAAACCCATTTCTCCATTTCCATTAAGTCGTGATCGTTTTGCTCTCACTTCCATACTCTGTCTGACTTAAAGCCGAGCTAGTCCGGGTTTTCCATCTTTTAGAAACAAAAGATGAAACTACTGCCTTGTTATCAAGATTCAGTTAAAATATGATAAAACTACTGATTGTAAGTGTCAATAACAGGCTTAATGTGATCTATCGACTCAGTAACGTTGACGCCTGATCAATCTGGTCACATCTTAGTGGCCATTCTCATTAGCGACTGACCATCAGAAATAATCCAAACCTTTCAGTTACTCATGAGCCAATCAGATCATTTTAAGGCTTGTAGTATGTAACTACTTTCACTCAAATTAGCCTAGCCAAAATCGTTCATTTCAAATGGGGTTTTTAAACTATTCGGACCAAATCTTCTCAAAAGTGTCTCTGTGATCGGTCGAGTGAAGCGTGATCCGATCTGGACGCTGTTGTGATATACAAAAGTAGCGTGGAAATTAAGGATTCAGATGTAAGGCTAATTAATTTTTTCTGTTAGAATCATACCTCATCATTGCAGCTAGCAGCTATATTTCCAACTGCTTTTCCACACAAACACTTCAAACTTAAGTCTCAATATTTTTCTTTGTGTTTTTTAGGTTTTGCTTGTGGCTTTAAGATACATCTATTGTAATTGGTTTTACTGTCCTTCTTTGAGGCTTTATACTAAAGCTGAAATGTCTTGATTCTTTCATTCTACATAAAAAGCAAACTGACTCAACTTGAAGAACGAAAAGTTCTTTCTGCTTGCATCGCATGTTCTGGTTCCACAGACCTGCTTGTGCTCAGCTCAGGATCCGTGGCCTTTCAGCTTGAGCCGTTCATATCAAGCTTCACACTCTCAGAGGATAAACATCACATCATAACAGCTAACACGAGGTGAAGACACAAACACGTCAGACATAGTGACGAGTGTTCTTCAGATGTCAGTCATTCTGAGAGGAGCGCAGGGCTTTACTCCTGACTCGCCATTAGCGGCGCTTAGCATGCTAATTAATGCTCCCGTACAATCTAAGATGCCATGACATGTAGTTTTCTTTTCACTGGGGAGTGTTTAAGCAGTCTGATAATGTCGTCCAGAGCTGCAAAATGCGAGCGTTGTCTTCAGAAATGCGAGTGTAGTGGCACTACATTATATCAACAATCCAGCCGATTCCAAAGCAATTGAAATGCTCTACCCTTCTACCTCTCATCCGCCTCTAAAATGCATTAATTTGTGGAGCTCAATGGCGCTAGTGTAAATAGCTAAGTCCTTCATCATCGAGTGCGCTAAATGTACAGACATGCGCGGCGGGGCACTGACACCACGTCTCTCCAGAGCCACGCGGAACCAGGAGAATGTGAAATCGATTTCGACATCGGGTTTCACACCCTTTCCTCTGCATTTCAACAGCACTTTAAACGCTCTCGCAGCTCTTTTGTTGAAGAGTCGCTCTACTTCTGACATCAGCATGAATGAACCCAAATATCAGAGCGCCTGTGACTCCAGTGAAAAACAACCAAACGAGTCTTACTTAATGGATCTTCATCAACTGCTGGTCCTCACCGGCGCGGCTAAGAACCCGACACGCTAATGATTTGCGCCACATTAAAAGCGTGGCTTCTTTTGTGTCTTTGAATGTGAGACGCAGAAGCAGATTATTACGGAGATGTCTCGCCTTCCCCACTGCGAGCAGCAGAATGACACTTAAAATATAATGATGTTTATAACGGCTCTCATTAGCGGCTCTGCGTCTTCTGCGGGAATCGCACTCCTCTTCATGGAGCTGAACAGATTTGAAATTGCAGCAGAAGAGATGCTGGTGTTTATTTGAAGGATGAAGCTCGCAGGATGGACGCTCTGATTTGTAGCGATTAAAAGGTATTCTTTAGTAAATATCGTGAAGGAGTAGTTCTAATTTCAAGTTGTTTCCAAAATGTTGTTTTCAGTGTGACAGTTTTTTAATGACATATTAAGATTGAACCGGCAACATATTAAAAATTACGTTTATTGTTGTAATTGGTCAAGTTTACATATAAAAAATTTAAAACAGGTTAACATGTCATCAGTTAACATCAGTCTCTTTCTGTCTCTCTCTCTCTCTCTGTCTCTCTAGTCCCCCCTTCTTTCTCACACACTCATCTTTCTTTCTCACTTTAAATTCTCACCCCTCGAGAGAGAGAGAGAGAGAGAGAGAGAGAGAGAGAGAGAGAGAGAGAGAGAGAGAGAGAGAGAGAGAGAGCGGAAGAGAGCGGAAGAGAGTATATATGTATGTGTAAATACATTTATGCACATACACACATATATATATATGTATATATTTTTTTTTTTTTTTTTTTTTGCTTTCACACACATTTCTCTGTCCCTAATTTGCTTTCATTCTCACTATCTCTCTATTTCTCTCTTCCTTTCATTCTCACAATTCCCTCTCTCTTTTTCAGGCAAAGTCGCTTTAGTTCATCTGAGGTTTCAAATCGATTTTCTGCATTTCAGCTTCAGACCTTCAGTTCTGCGTTTTTCCTTTTCTCTTCAATCCCTTCCACTGACAAGTCTGCAATAGACAATTTTTTTAATAAAGACTAAATAGTTTAAAAGGCAGGGAAGATAATCAAACCCTTGGGATAGTTGTATACCGGAGCGAGTGAACAGACTCTCCAGAACATTTAGTTTAACGCTCACTGTTCTTCAGCGGCGTCTCGTAGGTCAATTTATCTCAGCTCGACTCTCTCGATAGGAACGAATGACAGAGGAGAGAGCACATAGCTGAAACGACCTCTTCCCGCGGAAACTCACTCCATTCTTCACAAAGAAATGCCACTGGTCTGCTGTTAATGCCGCCGTAAATTGGAAGTGTTTGTGTACGGACTGATATAAAAGGAGCTTTTGAAACTGGGCCGAGCCTGAGATTTCCTCCTACGTGCGGATGTTCTACACTGACCCGCTCTGACTTACCTATTAGTGCACGGACGCGTCGTCGTGTCGCCGTCTCCAAGACAAGACTAAAGGTTTTGTGAAGTCTGAATGAGAAAATGATGTAGTTTTATGTCGCTAAAAGCTTTTGGGAGATGCGCGTAAAGCGAGGAAAGGGAAAACTGAGGGTTTATATATCTTAAAGAGTTCAAGAAGATAATGTGGCGCTATTATAAAATTACTAATTTCCGCGCATATCTAAACGAGGAAAACTTGCCTTCAATTCAGCTCTTTGAAATCATGAATAGAGGGAAAATTGAAACAGAACTGATATCAGAGTCTGTCTTAACTAAATCTAGGTATTCATGTGCTCTGACAGGGCATTTCAACCGCTTCGTCTGCGGAGAAAAAAATGACGTCAGACAAAAAGACGACAGGAAACTTTGACAAATATCATTCTTAGCATTCAAATGGCCTCTATTGTCATTACGGATGGGAAGATTAAGTTCACCTCATCAGACATGAGTATGACAGGTGACTCAATAGGTTGATGCCAAACCGCGAGCAGAGGAGATTAGCGGGGCACTGATATCATTATTTGCAGCTATCAGGGATTCGGCAGGGAGGCAATTGTAATTTCTGGGCTTATTAGTCCACACTCTGTGCTGGAGAAAAGCTTGTGATAAAGCTCGCGCTGACAGCCCAGCATTTCACCAGCAAGTGCTGTCACTGTGACACTTAGCAAATGCCAGCTAGCTAGCAGCCTTGTAATCCCGTCTAATCGAGGTTAAAACAGGCCGACGAGAGGAGCGCCATCATCGTCAAAACAAGCAGGATTGAGTCCGTCTCCCCCACAGAAAACACTCTCACACACAGATCCATAGGCTTCGCAGAGCTGTAATCGGGCCAGTTAGGGGAGGACCTGCGCTTGGAACGGACGTCCTTCTGAACACTGGACTGGTGTGAAGATGTGTGTGTGTGTGTGTGTGCGTGCGTGTTTCTAAATGGAGTTATGTATCACTGTTGTCACATTTGTTTTAGCTGTATCACCAGCTGCAATGATGAAGCTCATCGTCATCTTATTAGCATTCACGGCTCTTAGCGGATGCCGTCAGAGCTGTGTTTACTGTGCAGCTCGTCGTCTGTGTTTAACTTGCGACTTTGATGAAGTCTCTCAAAAGCTGTTTCCTGAGATATTCAGTTGTGACATCTCCAGCAGCGTCCTGTGGCCCGAGGGGCTTCTTCGCCTGCACTAATTAATATTCCTCGCTGCTTCACGCTTAAGCTCATTAATGTTTGTGCATGTCCGTAACACCCGTGATGTAAACAAGCTTGGGAGATGAGCGATGGGAAGCCCACAGCCAAGGCCTGACCACACACCCAGGGTCTCCAGCGGCGTCTGTCGTCCAGGAGCGGTCTGTGTGCGTTTGGCTGCGATGCCTCTCATTACTCTTCATTTGTAGATCAAACATCAGCTTAGCGTCTCGTCGTCGCTGACAGCTTAATCTGCCTCTGCTTGGAGGGGCGAACGCCACGGTCTGCTAGAAAGGCATTTCACTATTATTTTAACATTCGTCTTTTCCGACAGCTACAGTATCGTTGTGATGCAAGATTGAAGGTTTGACTGTCCGTGCACTACAGTCGACTTCGCTTAACTGGGCTGCCTCTTTATTGGGAGAAATCCTAAAGTCCAAATCATATCTCATAATGCAAATTTGTGCTTCTTTATTAGGGAAGGTCGTGTCACGATGTGTCCAAATTTTTGACTGTGTTTATCAGGTTTCATGGCCTCTCTGGCGTGTTCTTGACTTGCACAAGCGGTGTAAAGAATCCACCCGAGAATACCAAGCTCTAATAAACACGGCGAAGGATAAAACATCGAACCACAGATTGAACGATAAACGTGGTGCTTTGTTTGGAGAAACCCGGTTGACAGGCAGACAGAATGACAAATAGACTCATAATTCACATTATTCTGCTCGTAATGCTGTTCTCTCGACTGTCGAGACACCGTTACAAACAATCCCCCGGACCCAGACCACAGATAATATTAGATTAAACACTCTGCCCTCCAAAACAAAATCAACACCCAAATGAAAAGCAGCACAAGTAGCTGCTGGGTTTGCATATTTACTGTCAAGTACGCTCTCTGACCGCTGCGCTTGCCAGCCACTCTCCACTTAGCGGGAAAACAGCCGCGGCTTTGTCACTCGGCTCCCTCCTTCCCGCATCGATGATACAATACACCGTCTGTGCCATCAGCGGATGCTGCCACGGATCTGTTTGACTAAAGACGTCGTCCGCGTCCTTCCTCTGCACGCGGACATTGTAATGTACGGCTCCGAGCACCAGGGATGTTTTGTGTCAGCGATGAGGAAGAACACACAGGCCAAGCGGTGATGTGTATGGTGAGCCCGCGCCATCTCCTCCGCTCTGTGTCCATTGTGTGTGAAATTACCAAATTACAGAGAGGAACACTCAGAACAGAGAAGTGCTCATGGTCTGAGTCCGAGCTGCTGGTTCGAATAAATATTATCTGAATATTCTCACATAAGGTCTGCATCTTTACATGGTCAGGCTTCGTTTGAACATTATTTTATTTTAGAATTTGTGACTGTCATGTTATTACAGATCCATCTAGAACAGGCCTTGTCCTTGCCGGGCCCCACGGCCACACTCGACCCTTTGGCTTAACTGGCCTTCAAAATTGAAGGTTGTTCAATATTCATATGCATAATGATGCAAAACAGGCGTGAAAGGCAGAATGAGGTTTTGCATGAAAAAATGTACTGCTGATGTATAGTTTCTCAAGCTGTACCTATTGTATTCACACGTGTAAGAGTGACGACACGATAGCGTCACACACACTGAGAATCAACGCCACTAGCGAGAAAATCTCTACTGCTTTTGTAAAGAAACACAAAGATTATTCGGCAGAATCAAGTCCAGTTTTTACTTTGAACCTGTACTATAATTTCTTTCTGTAGGAAGGTAGTAACGTAAAAACATTTTTTTTCAAATCTAAATACAAAATTTAATCATCTTTAAAGACATACCTCACATCCCCAGCGTCTCCGTTTTCTTGCACAGCTTTTCCACAAAGACTCTAGCAGCATGTGTCAATCTCATCTTTTTCTTTTGTCGTTTTAGTTTATGTCTTGCACCTTCGTTCCTCTGCAGCTATTTGTGGCACAGAACTGCATTTTCAGTGATGTGTGAACTCATTATCGGAAAGGTCAGGTCTATACATAAATGTATGGCATTGTGTTTAACACGGCAGGCTTCTGTTGCGGCCTCTGGGGAACCAGGGAGGATATAAACACAGCGCAAGCCGTCCGTCATCCACCTTCTCCACCCCGAACGAGCTTTATAATGTGATGAAATGATGCTGCACACGTTGGTTTAAAGAAACAGGCTCTCACACAGTTAGTTAGCCTGAGCTGAGAGATTAAGTATATAACCTCACAGCACTGCTTCTCCGCTGCATCCAAACACGGATTGTTCTCGGTTCAGTTGAATGGGACGTTACTGTACTCGCTAAGACAATATACGATCAGCTAAATGGAGAAGCGCGTGAAAATCATCCGTGTGGTGAAGTACCCAACACAGAGCGGCGCTTCTTCTGTGGTGGCATTGTTCATTCACAACCCACTGGCCCTTCAAGAGTCATATCCTGCTCTGTCTGGCTATAGAAGACCTCCTTTCTGTGTGGACCCTGAACCCCCTCCTCCTTGTCCATCACAATGGGAGATTTCAAGCTTTGACGCTGCTGATGTGGCAACAGGATGGACCACCAGCACACTTGGCCACCGCATGTCCCATAATCAGAGGGCAAAACAAAAGCACATTGAGGCATCGTGGCCTCCTCCATCTTTTGTGTGCGACCCTTAGGTACCAGCACTTACAAGACGCAGCAGAGCACTTCCTCTGCCTTGACATGGAATTTTTCACCCGGTTTGTCAACATGGATGAGTTTGTGGAGCCTTAGTAATTACAGTTCTACATCCAAATGTATTTTGATGGTTTCCAGTCTTTTGTCCCTCAACGATGGAGGAGCGTCACCGTCAGAATCCCTGCCTGCTGCCGCCACACTCTCTGCCGGGCAGCTATAATAGGATTAAACGGGCTTCCGGGTCTATCAGGGAAAGCTCCAGACCAGCAGCATCTCTGGGGGAACAGGTCATTATTGTGCTCGGTCCAGCCCTGATGTTTGTGGCAAGCCCAGTGTCCTGGTGTGGAAAGAAGAGAGAGAAGCTCGCCAGAGGTCAAGCCAAGGGAAAATCTGGGATTATGATAACACTCATTACAATGCAGACAAAGCCGATTGGAGTTAAACAACCTGATCAGGCTGGATCCCACCACCACTGCGCTTCTCATCACTGTTCTAAAATCTGCATCTGGCAAACATTCTAACTAATAATTGCTCAGAGTTAGTTCGGATGGGTCAAAAGCAGAGACGAATTTCCCCACTGAGGGATTAATAAAGTTCATTATTATTATTAATATTATTATTATTATTATTATTACAATTACTGTACAGCATATTGGGTTATTAGAGACTCGATCTGATCTGAAAGACATTTCGTTTTTCAGCTCGAACTACAGCAAAGGTTTTTATACACAATAAATGAAAATCAATGAACTTGTGATGGTGCAGAAAGTACATAAAAATAAAGTCATTCCAATGTTTTATATAGAATTTCAGAACCTGCTGGAGAGAGTCAGTCCATTTAACAGCTTCTCTGTTCTCTTGTTTCTACAGGACATCACACCCAAAAAGTGTTTCCTCTAGCATCATCTCTTGCTCTTCTGAGGTTTGTTTATTTGCCTTATCCGGATTAGATCGTGAAGTTGCTAAGTAAGTCACAAATTGCTTTTTCGAGATCAGCAGAAAGGCAAGAAAACGCTCCTAAATGGAGCTCGGAGGGAGAAAGAGATGTTATTCGGCTGGTTTTGATAGGCAGGCAAGGCACATTTCCATAGCTTTAAATAATGTCAATCCGAGCGGTTCCGGGATTGAAGCTCGGGCGCTGCGAGGCACAATTTCGCCTTCGCCTACAGTCTGATAATTTTCACAGCTATTGGCAACTTGGGAATTTCTGGCGGTCTTATCACCCAGGCTCAGCAAACTTCAGTGCGGCTAATCGGAGCCGAGATCACTCACTCAAGGATTGTGCGATCATGTTTTCCCCTGCGCGTGACAGCTGTCCCCTGCCCGCATTAGCAATGCAGATGAGTCTTCCTAATAGGTTAATGCGGAACACACGAAAATGAGGTTTAATCCCCTGGTGAAATAATCGAACGCTGGCAAATTCCTTGATGTGGAGAGATAGAGTCATCAGCTGTGACTCAATTAGGCGTCACATGGACGAGAGCGGAGGAACCTCGTGTCTCTGCGCGGGGGTCCGGCTGAAGCCCACCTGACAAACCCCGCGCCCTTGTTTATTCCACATTCGCTCGGCCGATGCTGGTGTCAACACACACGCCAATAAAGTGAATAAACGCGTAGCCGGGGATCCTGCGGAGCGGCGATAAGTAAGGCGCTGTGCTCGGCTCAGCGCTGTTTTCAGCATAATTGGAACTAAGTAGCAGACACACGTGGGAGCAGATATATGGCCGTATTCATATGCACGTTCTCCTATTTGTACACGCCGTCTATTTAAATATAAATTGAACTGGGGCTGCTCAAACTCAATCCAGCTGATCAGGCTAATGTCAAACCCGGCCTTGCATTAGATGTGTCCCTTATATTAGCCTCCTGTTCATTTGATGTTATTGAAGACCCAAACACAAAATGGCCTTGTTCTTCCACAACCAAGCAAAGCTATCAGTGGTCAGTAAATCAGACTCCCAGTTTGAGAAAATCAAAATAAAAGTTGCCATATCCAATCAGAAATTCAGTTCAAATGAGGCAGTAAAGGAGCTTTAATGGTCAATGTTCTGTTAACAATTAGGTTTCTAGCTTTTCATAATAATCAAAAATACGTATTCTAGATGCCTGCAGTTTCGTTCTCGAGTCAAAACTAAGGTAAATACCGCTTTGAAAATAGACTGTAATTGAATTTCATTTAAAAACGAATTTCACATTATCGAGCAGAGAAAGGAGCCGCATCATTACTGTGCTGTATCTACTCTTGCACCAACAAGGTTTAGCATGAGCTTTAGCATCAACACACTTTTGACAAATGTAATCGAAAGAATCGCAGTAACTGTTCGTAACAGGAAGTCTTGATAGAAGCCGTTAGGAGGTCACGAACAGCGGCGGTAAAAACAGGCAACATCTAATGAAAAGTCCTCATCTGATCCGTGGAGCATTAGCAATCCTGCGCCTGTCGTTGGAGGGAGGAATTCGTCAGACATCACAATTACAGAACGAGAAGAGAGAAATCAACACCGCAACACACGGCACAATCAGCCGCCGCGCGCTAGAGTGGAATATGCAAAAACAGCAATTAAATGCGTTAGCAAAGCCGCTCTTTTCCATGATATCGGGGCATCTGTGGCATTAGTGAAGCGACTCCTTACGGATAATGGAGTCGGGAAATGAATGCGCAATCTACCTCTGTGTTTTCATCATTAGTGCGGGACAACTGCGCTAACGGGGAAGAGGAGAGAAGGGATCCACGTGCCCTCGCGCGCCAAATTAATTCTTGTCTTGACATCTTAATTCTCAGTTCTTGTGTGTGGTCAAATCAGCCTGCGATAGAAAAGCAATCAAGCAATTATTCCTAAATTATATTTGCCCAACTCACACTGATTGGTTATTCTTTTCTTATTGGCTAAGCTCATTAATTCCGAGCAGCTTGCTTGTTATGCCTCTGACGCTTCTCCTCCGCAGCCCCCCCCCATCCCCCACCCACCGTCACCTTCTTCCCGCTCCGTCTCCCGCCTATCTTCTCTTCCCAGCCCTGCCGATGTTCCAACATGACACGCGTTTCACAGAAGACCCCCGCCCCATCTATGGCATTGTCTCCTGCACCAATTACAGCAGCCATCTCTGATTCATCTTGATGTGGAACCTAATGAGATAAAGCTGATAGCGGCTTCATTTACGATGCGTCTAATGAGAGGACGCGACGGATGGTCTTCCTCACTTCATCAGCCTGACGGAAGAGCGCTGCATTCGGAGACACTTCACGTCTATTGGCGCAGGGCCATAAAACGCAAGCCAGATAAACTTGGAGAGTTTGGGCAGCGGGAACAGACTCTCTCCTGTCTCACACGCGTCATCTTTCCCCGCTTAACGGCTGCACTAGATTTTAACGGCCGTGCTAATTGCTGGAGTGTTTTGGCGTGTGTGCGCATGTGTGTGTGTGTGTGTCTGTGCTGAAGCCTCTGCTCTTATCTACAGCTCCAGCGTTAAAACCATATTGTGGCACATCTGGATGTGGTGTAAATCCTGCGGCACGAGGCGACGGAGTAGAGCCGTTACTGCTGCACCCATTGTTCTCTGTCGGCCATTAAGCTCTTAGGAGCTGTGGTGCAACCTTAAACCATTCCAGTTGTTTTCAAAATATATATGTGTATTTTTTGAACCTTTTATTTTTATTAAATGACTATTAATATATTTATTAAAAATAAAATGACAGATTTTTACAGACACTTTTTTTTACTCAATTATTTGATGTGTATTTTTATTTTAAACTTTAAGGGACTGCAATTTAAACTGCAGGCAATTTAGCTGGAAAAGATTTTTCAAAATATACCTTTAATATATCAATACAGTTTAAATAGTGATGAGATTATTTTGTATTATTATTTTTTTCAAATCATGCAGTATTACTTCAATAATTTTATTCAACCGGTAAATGCAAACTAAAGAAAAGACATTGCACATAATATTGTAAGAGGAGATATCTCCCAGCACGAGGTGGATTAGAATTTCTCTTTAATCAGCATATTTCTTCACATCATTCTTTTATTTTGTCCCGCGCAATGTGAATTAGTAATTACCACGACTGTTTTTGCTGTGAAGAAGTGCGGCGTTGTTGGGCGTTTGATTTGGATTATAAATGTAAATAATATATCTCCATCTCGCACACACTCGAGGTGAATGGGCAGCGCATGAATGCGGCTCTGTGAGCTGTGGAGGGCCCTACAGACTTTAAAGCGCAGCCCCAATTAAGCTCTGCCTCATCAGCCGAGCTGAAGCCCGGAGATAATGCTGAGAGACGTTACAGCCGAGCATCAGATAGAGCAAACCCAGAAACACACAGCCCCCATCACTCTCACCCTGTTTATTCAGCCTTGCGTATGAACAACTGTTAATAAAATAGCATTTCTTAAAAAATGTATCTTTTAATATGTGAAGCTAATATTGTGAGTAAAAGAATGTGCGTCATGTTTCTTAATTCTACCAAGATTGCAGTACAAAAGACATATCAGAAAACGTACACTTGTATTCATTTATATTAATATATGCATTGTAGAGTATTAATATGTATTTATAATAATACTTGTATTTATTAAAACATTGTAAAATAATACTTATATCAATGATAAAAAATAACCATAACAACAAAAGTACAATTTACAACAACAACAATAAACAAAGGTGCAAAAAATTGGCAGAAATTCTGGGGTTAAAGCGTTATGGAATGAGCCAGTAATATCTTGGTCTTTACATAGTTCTGAAATGCTTTTTGTATGATCCTCATTTAATTATCAGCAAAACAGATTTAATAATTCTATGAAAAATTTTATGTTGTCATAAGGTACAGACTAAATTGCACTTCATCTTTAAATATCAACAATATATGACATCACAGCACCTATAATGGTTATAATCGCAATAATCATTAATTTTATTATTGTTATTATTGCTATTTGTATTATTCATTTTGATATTATTGTCATTGTTTTTTTATCATTGTCATCATCATTAAAATCATCACCGTATATAAAAATCCCTACAATAACATGATGGTTCCAAACGTAATGATACATTTTGTGAATGCGCAATAAGAGTCTTTCAGGTAAAATAAAAGCCATGGTTGTTCTATCTGTTTGTGGTTTTTCTTTTCTTATGATCTAAATTGTAACCAATTAGGGACTGAGCGGCGCCCTCGGCCTCCCGGAGCAGGAGCATGAAAGGAAATTGACAGTCGACATTCCAATTTCATTCAAGGAGGCAATTTCCTAATGCTAATCACCATCTGCAGATGTTGTCCGCTGATATATTTCTGCACATTCTTTTATTATTTTCTTCATCACAGCTGCGACCATGTAAAAAAAGAAAGAAAGAAAGAATAAAAAAAAACTGACAAAGGCAGAGCGCCGAGTGCTGTAAGATGCTTGCAGTGGGTTTTTGGAGTTCAACGAGGCAGACGGCGTGTGATACATCATCAGAGCTTACTGTCGGCCGCTGAATGAAGCCACTCCGAGTGGAGAGGTGCGTGCGGAGGAGAGGCGAGGTGCGAGCGCGTCTACAATCTATACAGTGTGTCAGCAAACCTGCCTGGTTCATCCCCAGTGCAGAACTATAGGAAATTGTCACGGTGCACTGATAGGTATGTACAGTATTCCATATTTAGTTGTTAGTTTGGCACATCACCTTACAGTTTTCAATTATATTTTGAAATGTAAATACTTCCAGATACACTGTAATGAGTAATGTCTTATGATAATGATATATACTGTACATATACATTATTACATAAAATGTAAAGCCACTAGTGACAAGATCATCATGATAATTAAAAACATCGGTTTCCACAGTTACTGTTAGTCACTGTTTTTTTTTTTTATAGTTACACAGCCTTTTCACTTCCATCATTCACTCCACTTGTAAACTATCTCCCGTAAAAGGGTTGTTTTTTTTTTCCGGACATAATTCGTTTCATCTTTTCCGTCGCGGCTCAGAGTTGTGTTTGGGTTTGGGAGGGAGTGCGGGCCGAGATCTTCACAATGCCAGACTCTGTTGTGAAACAATTGTGACTCGTGGCCTCTTCAAGCCAGCTAAGCCATCAAAAACAGGCCAAGGCAAACAAGGCCTGCAGCTGTCCACCGAACAAAACCACAGATAAATACTCCAACACGTCCGGCCCGGCGGAAACGACTTGGCTCCGGCCCGGCGCTGAAAGCAGCTATTGTGCGGCTCAGACCGGCACACTGTCATGCAGAAACGTTCATTCAGCTCCTCTTTCAGTGAGTCTGTGGGACGGGGATCACAGCGCCCCCTGCTGGAACAGAGTGGCAGGGCTCCAGCTGCTCTCATCTGTCTGCCAGAGCTGCTCGACGCGCTGAACTAAACATTGTTTTAACATGCAGCACGACTGATCATTAGCATTCTGATGGCGGCCACAATGACGACTGGAGAGTCTTGGACAAAAGTCATTCTCTAGAAAAATCTGGCCTGTCTGCCATCGAAACACCGTCTGCTTGTGGAAACCAGTTGGAACAACAGTCTCATTCCCAGACTGTTAGTTATTGTCTAGCTAGGTATTTTTGATTATATTAAAAAATGCTATGGTTACTCATTTCTGCTAGATCTGGGTTTCAGGTGCATGTAGATGTAGCTTTTTCCTATTCATTTTTAAACGACTATTCACCGTTTTAAATCTTCAGTTTGAATTAAGTTGCTTTTGTTGATTATTCTACTCATTGGTTTCTTGCTCACTCCTAAATTTCACACCTGTTAATATATATAGGATAATATTACTGCTATCTTGTATTAATTTTACAAGATAATATTACTGATATTTTTTATAGTTTTAAAAAAGTGACTTTTTCATTTTTCTAAATTTATACAATTATTTATATACATTTTCTAATTTGCTCTTTTGTTTTAAAAAGACTAATGTAAATAATGTAAATGCTTGTTTTGTATTATTTCTAAATATATTTTGTTAAAGTTTTTAATTTATTGACATACATTTAAACTTAATTGTACTCAGTTTATCCTTTATATTTGTAGATTAGCTTTTACGTATTCTGTGCTGATTTAAAATGATTTTCCTTTCTTAAATTCTAAGTGCTAGTTTCCGTCTTTGCTAGATGCCACTTTGTCATTTTTGAAGTCATTATTTTTTTTTCTCATTCCATATGTTCATGTCTTTGACTCTCGTGGCAGCGCTCATCTGTCAGAACACAGATCACCGTGTCCGGCCGTGA
>CM051497.1:8542546-8560046 GCA_028031935.1 Paedocypris micromegethes
GGGGGGGGGGGTACAAAGAGGTTTTATCACAGTAGTAGACGATGATTTAAATGTAGAGCAGTAAGACACTTCAGGATCTTCTAGTAATTACAGCAATTTAAAAGCCAAATAGTACTCAACAAATAGTTAAAGAAGGTAGTCAGATACACGGAAAATAGTTGAGACAGTTTTATTATTGTGACCAAATTAATCATTACAAAGAAGAGCATTTTGCAAATGTATGTGCTCTGTGTTTCAGTTAGAAATATACAAAAACAATTATTTCTAAGCAGATATACTTATATATTTATTTATGCGTGTGTATGCATATATTTATGAACGCTTCTGTTGCTGTTAAACTCTTGCTTCAGCTGGAAAATTTCAGTGAGGCTGAGTGAAGCATCAGGTGACTGGAGCGGTGGTGAGGAGAAGGAGAGCGCAGGGAGGAAGAGGCACTTCATTAGGTCTGGAGGGAGATGATCCGCTGAAGGAGCTCTCCTTTATTTCTGTTGCAAATACTTCATTTGACTAGACAAACAGCCTCTGTCCGTCTCTGGAGCTCCCGCTGTCCTCTCTAACACCAAGCGCGCTGTACAGTATTTATACACTCAATACTACTTGTGATTCAACATTTCTTAAGAAAACTACTGTGACTTGTTTTAAATTTAAGATAAATTCAGTCTTGATTTAGACTTTTACGATTGTGGAAACATACACCTGAAGAAAAACTTTCCAGTGCCATAAATCACGTCTTTTAAGAGACAAAATGTCCGCCCCACAACAAAGTGGAAAAAATTCCCATTTATTACAAAGTGCATACAAAGGAATATATCGCTGACAGATCGAATCAAGCCTGATTAAACTTCTCTAGGACACTAAGAAGCGACGGCTTCAAAAAGACCGAAGACAATTGACAAGTGTGAACCTCACCCTCCAGTGTTGGCCTAACAGAGTGGGAGTAGCCGGAGGGGGCCGCGGGGGGAGAGCACGGCTATTAAAAGATAAATGTATTTTCTCAATCCATTATTCATGGCAGGGCTAAGCACAGAGTCAGGGGCTTAGCACTGCAGAGAAGCCCACCCGCACCGGCCCTCCCAGACCCCCACACCACCACAGAGGCCGAGCCCGCGACAGCTGGGAGCAGCAGAGTGAAAGGCTGGGAAGAAGGAACCGAGAAAGGTCAAAAAAGAGAGAAAGAGAAACAAAGAAAACACAAAAAGGGGTTTGGGGTGGAAGAAAAAAAAAGTAAAAGAAGAGAAACACGAAAGAAAAAAAAGTGCAGAACGGGAAAGAGCTCAGACACTTTTTGAACTTTCGTTTTGTTTTGCCAAATCAAAAAAAAGAAAGAAACACTAAAGTGTTTGCTGTCTCAGACAAACACTTTCATTCACACTTCACTTTCGCATCTGTTCTGCATGGACGGTTGAAGCTTCTTTGAATTTTTTGTCAAAATTGAAAAACCAAAAGTTACTGATTTGAAACTGATTTGTGTGAAAACAAAGTCAACCGTGACTAAAAATCAGACAAACAAGATGCACAGGATACAAGTCAAATGTGTGTGTGTGTGTGTGTGTGTGTGTGTGTGTGTGTGTGTGTGTGTGTCTCTCTGTTAGTGTGTGTGAGAGGGAGAGAGAGAGAGAGGGAGAGATTGTAATTACTTTTGATTAATAGATTAATTGACCCAGAGCACATATCAGTTGTGAATATCAGTGTTTCAAAATTAAATTGACGAAAAAATAATTGATGTATAATGAATTGCAGGCTTTTAATTATTGTTTCGGTGGGGAGAGAGAATTTGGTGCTTTTGATTGGCTTGTATGTCTAAAACTTGTCGTTTGTCAGGAAAGGATTGGACATATTGATTTTAAATCTAGGTTTTTGCAACGCTACAATTCCCAGCTGTTGGCTTTGTTGAACGGTAGATTAGACCAAAATTGTCAGAGAAAAATGAGCGGGTCTTATTTTACGCAGATACCTCCGGAATTGTCTCATGATTGGCGATAATTGAACACATGCTGCACAATTTATGCGTTTCCTGCCAATGGCCATTTAGCGGCCCTGTTTAATTGATGTTGTGATGATAAGCTTCTCTGTGAGATGAACGCTGCTCTGCCACCCATCCTCGTGTCGCGCTCACAGGGGCCACATGTTCTCAGTATGGAGCACAATCGCTGCCTTCAGACAAAGAGACGCATCTATCAAGCCAATACAAACATCGCAATAAACAGAGGGGAAAGAGTCGTTTCTCTGCATTCATCCACACGGAACAGAGACGCAACAAGATGGAGATGCAAGAGCGTTCTTTGCCCAGCGTCTTTCCCGAAGGTGCCAATCGGGAGGCGCCCGCAAAGTTTATTACAGCACACCGTGATATTGGCATAAAATGCACACCCACGGCGGAAAGAAAGGAAACGCTACATTACATGAGGAGAGGGCGGACTGAACAAGCCGCCATGCTGAGCGCATTTGTATCTACACAAGAGAGCACAAGGGTGGGAACAGAGAGCGAAAGGGCTGGAGGATACGGCGGGGCGGCAGAGGGGTTGTTTGTGTGTGTTTGTGTACGTACGGGTCACCATGCCTATTTTGCCCACTTTAGCGTTGTGGCCGAAGCAGAGCACAAAAACAAAGGCCGCTCATATTTGGGCTTTGACATGTCAAGGATTACTTGTTCCATTGAATGTGCTGCCTATTATCTGCTTATCACTCTGTGCTCTTTACTCTCTTTCTTGTCTCTACTCAATGGCTTCCTCTCACTGTCCATCCCACCCCACACACACAGCCAGCGGCCCCCTCTTTCTCTATCTTTTAACACTTACAAAACTGAAAAGACTCAGTCTGGGCTGGGCTCGGGCCACCTGGAAGCTGCAAAGGAGTTTGGCATCTAGCCAGTGGCCAGCTGTAGCATTGTGCTCGGCGCTGCCGTCTCGGTTAATTCCAGGCATTGGCGATTGTCGCCGCGGCTGTTTGCGGGCCACCCCCTCCGCGGCCTTGCCCAGCTCCCCTGGGCCGATTGTCCCAGGCCGTCTCTTGTTTAATGCTGTTTTGCAAGTTATTAAGCCCTGGAAGTCTATTAATCACAGTTCAGGGGCTGTGGAAGCCCACACAGCGGCTACTGGGGGAGGGCCGGCGGACAGGCACGCTCGCCGGCCTGAAAAGGCTTAGGCGGTGGTCCATTCAGATCCCTAACGAGATCATTACCACTAACTAAATACAAACCTGACCTCTTCGACCCGCTGGGAAATTACGTAGGAGGTCCCTCCTGGTGTGGGACATTAATATGCCGGGCATGTACCCCTCCTCATTCCTTCTGCTCATCCCACCCACACCTTCCCCCAGTCTTTACTCTTCCCCTCTTTTCCTCCAATGGCCAGAAAACTAAACCCATCATCAAAAGAAGTCTAATCACTGCTGTGATTGTGGTAAACCAAGCCTGACAGACATTTCACTGAGACCTCAATGGAGCACATCAGTGCAACCTCCAGGCCCTACCTCCACCCCCCGTCTCCCTTCTCTTATTCTCTTGCTGCTTTTTTTATTTATAGTGGGAGCCAATGGGGCGACGGGAGAAGCGGTGTCTTTTCAGATTACTCAACACACTGTGTAAACTTTTTTGGGAGACCACCTGGCAAGCTTATTTTAATATAAGTCTGTCCCACTTTCATTCACTTTCTTTCTCTTTCCTTTCTTGTTCTTCCTCCCCACATTTCTTCTTTCTCTAATTCTAACTCTGGAGCAAAGCCACGTCTGTGAATTTCATCTAATCCATTGACCCTGCTAGAACATTCCTGGTTAGCACTCCTCGGAAGAGGCTGGATTTGGAGGGATTACATGGTTGTGGTGCTGTTGGGTGGCACCTGTGACTGGGAACCAGGCGAAACAATTACGGCTCGCTGCAGAGAAGACAAGAGCCCCCTGCATATCCCACCTTTCATTCTCTTATCCCCCTGCTTTTTAGTTGAGGGATCATGGACTATCACACCCCTAATCTCTACCTGTGACTGTAGCAAGCTGCTCCCACGCAGTGCGGCCTATGACCTTGGGGAACAGAGGACTGGCCCCGGGGCGAGGTGTGAGGGGTTGAGGGGGCCAGCTGATGGAGCTCTCCTGGCTTAGAAGAAGTTTCTGTCACTCTTAGTGTTTCGAGTGTTTCCACTTCAGGCCGTGAGAGCTTAGCTGCAGCGCATGGAAACGAGTGGGAGTGTCTTTGAGAAACCATCACGAGGTTTTTCGTTCGTCACACTGTCTCTTTCAGCCAATCTTGTTTGAGTTGAATGCCATTGTCTTCTTACAAGGATGAAAATAGAATATTCATATGCGGATTTAAATCTTGTCTCCATAATACATTTGAATTGCCCAAGCAATATATAAACATATCATTTTTATCTTGTTAAGTTTGTATGTTCTAACAGAAGCTTTATCAACTAAAACAGGGTTCACGAAAGAATATTCTCAGAAGTGTATATTGTTTAGAATCAAAACCAAAAGAAGCTTTTTTGTTCAAAAAAAGACACTACATTTGAGAATTTGAACACATTAAAAAAGAAACCAAAACAGTAAGAGTTATCTTGCACTCTAGAAATTTTGCCAAGCTTGTTAACATCACAGAACTAATGATGACATTTGTGAGAGAAGCTGGAGTGATACTGAGAGTAAGAAGGTAAAGGTGATTTTTTTTTTTTTGCTTTTTTTCATGTGACCAAATTTTTTCTTATCAAAATTCTAGTAATATGAATTGGCCAATTAAAATTTTTATTTAGTCATCATTATGGTTCATCCATGAGAATAGCAATAATAGCATTCAGCCATTCTTCCATTAACTTTCTAAACCACTTTTCAGAATTATGAGGAGTTCTCTATTCTCTATAAGAGTATCTATTCTCAGTGTTTCTGGGCCTGAAAGAAAGATTTAGAGCCACGACTCGTGGCCGACCAAGTTCCAGCCGAATGACAATGATAATACTATCAATAATAAGAAAGATCTCACAAATGTGACAAGTCCAAGATGAGTGTACACCTTTGAGAAAACAAAAAAGCTTTAAGGAAACTTTTCAGATTTTTTTTTAATTGAAGGCACACACATCGTGTTTCAGAGGTGACGGCTCTATCGCTTTGTTAATCCACGATAAGATCATCTTCAGACACTTCAAAAATCAGGATGTTACCAAGTGACGATCCAACCCACACTTTGCTTTACCTGGATCTTATCAGACTCCGAACAGACATTTTATTCTTTATTCCACTACAGACATGTCATTTCTAATATTGATGTCACTACTTTTATTGATTCTGTTGATTACAATGGAACAACAGTCCTGAAATGCTGTTTGACATTTTGATAGGAATCTCATTGAGACGCATTACATATTTTACAGCGCCTTCACTTACGGTTTACATAGAAGCGTCGACTTGAATCTAAAAGGCTTCGGTTTGTTGCTGCTGTTGTTGCTCTTCGGCATTCACATGCACAAACACTCATCCAGCAGCTTGAAGTGCTGATTGCAGGAATGAAAAGCCGTGTCGATTGTTCATCTGTGCTGACCAATTGGAATCCTATCATGATGATCTCCAGCGGGACGAGTAATTTTAACCTGCCTGCGATCCACCCCCTCACCACGCCGCAGTCCCGCCGCACCTTGCGTGCTAAAACGCTCTCGTTTCTAAGAGCACGCTAATTAATTCCACTCTGAAGCACTCTTTCGCTTCTGTTTGCCTGGATGCGAAACGTCAAATCCCTCTCATGCATCCACACAAACACTCAGAACAACAAAGAGATAAACAAATCAAAAAAGACAAAGTATAAAGCTACAGCTACATGGGACGTAGGCTAAAGCTGCGCTGCTAAATTACTCTCACAACAAGCAACCTTTTCTGACCTGCGCTGGGTTTGTGTGCAGAACTTCCACATAATGAAGCTCCAGCAGAATAGTTCCAGCAAGGGATGTCAAGCGTTGCTTTACACAATGTTTTGGTTTTTTAGTTACATCAAGTGTAAAAAAACAAATGCGTAAGGTTCCTCTCAGCACATTCCCTCTCCCATCATGTCTCGCAGCCGCACACGACCCGCTCCATATTTCATGCTCCACCTGTGAAGGCAAATTCCATTTCCACACTAGCCGACCTTCCAGCGCATGTTCTGGCTGAGCAATTAGATGAAGTCCAACAGGTGGCGAGACGCGTGGTCTCCACGTGGAGCTCATCATTACCCCTGTTTCCACCAGTCACCCAGACTCCATTTACATTAGCATCACATTAAAGTCAGAAACCCGCAAGAAATGACAGCTAACCCACATAGGTTTATCTCCAGGCCGTTGTCGTGTTTTGCTTTGTGGCTGTTTACAGTAGGTATCGGATGCTTGTTTAGTTAATGTTTCTCCATGCTAAACTTCAGCAGAATATCAGAGACACAGCAGCGCATTTGCAGTAAGCCAAGTTACAGTTCTGTACATTACAACGAATCAATGAACACAATTAAAACAGGTTGATGAACACTTGTCACCCAAGGTGATGGTGCAGAAATCCACATGGCCCAGTCGTTTCCTCTTACAGATCTGAAAAAGTAGAGACTGTGGGACAAACGTCATCTACAGATTCAATTTCACATTTGCCAAAAATAAAATTGAAACACTTCACCAATTTGACTTAAATTCAAATCTCTGTGTACTAGATTAAATTCAATTAAGATGTTTAGAATAACTGGAAAAAAATAACTATAATTTACACTCATTCTCACGGTCTGAAGACAGGACACACCCCCATAATAGGTGGCGAACCAATCACAGAGCGGTACCCACACTCTGTCTCACTCACCCCCAGGATCCATTGAGCAGGTGTAAATCCACAGGAAGATGAGAAAAAAACTACACACACACACACCCACACAAAATATCAGGAAAAAAAACTCAAAGATGTTTTCAATACCTCATCATCTCATGTTGTTTTAATTTGCTTGTTTTTTTAACAGATCTTATTTACAACATCTTTTTTAAACCCAATAATCTCAAACTTGTGTAGTTTTTTATTTTTTCAGCCGAAGAAGATCTCACACACTCAGCTAGCGTCCTTGCCACGAGCATTAGCCTGCCATTGACCCTTCAGACGAACAAGTGAAGCAGAATCAGAGTGTTTGTTTTCCCACACTCGTTTTTTCCTCTTCCCCTTGTATTTTCCACTCTTTGTGTTCGCCTCCTCCTCCTGCAGCTCGGGCTCATCAGCGCCGAGAAGCAGTGCAGTGAAGTGAAGTGTTAATTTAGTGCTCCTGCTGGGCAAGAGGCTTGTGGGGAAGCAGAGGTGAGCTCTTGCAGAAAATGACCCTCATGCTGTGATTGTTCTTTGCCTTTTTTTTCTTCCTCTCCTGGTTTGAAAGCTTCAGTCCGCCTCTCAGAGAGCAAAACAAAGGCGAAGAGATGGCGAGAGCTAATGCATCAGCTAGGAAGGATTACCTAAAGCTCATGTTCTGCATCTCCTGCAAGCCTTTCCGTGAGCTCGGCAAATGCGCGCGCGAGGACCTTCGATGGAGCCGCTTGTTTCACGCCGGCCTGCTTGTCTGAGATTGCACATACACAAACCAGCAACCTTTCATTTCCCCCATCGTGGCTGCTCACTTTAGCAGAATGATTAATTGGGCCGAGCAGGGTCTATCCTCGGAGAAACTTAAACAAAAAGCCAGGCTCCAGCCGCAGATTACAGCCGCACATTACGGGCTGAATGGACCATGAAATTGCTTTTCTTTCCCACCTGCAGCGAGCTCTTTCTGCTGCCCGGCCACTGCGTCTCTCCAGAGAAGTTTCTTCACTCGCGGATGATAAATCAGGGCAGGCTTTAGACCCGAGCTTGTAACAGCAGACACTGTGTTTGCCAGTAAATGTTGACGGACGATTGAGTGATGTGAGGAGAGACCAATATAAGCTGACGGTGTTAGAAACTCCCTTTTCTAAAAGGTGTCATAAATAATCAGCACGTCAATGCACAGTTGATCCCTTATTCACCGTAAATCATATTTGGGTTGCTGATTTTTTATGTTCACAGAAAAGTTTAATTTCACAAATTCCCTTCCATTGTTACGAAGAATTACAGACTGCAAATCGCAAAGAAACTATTTCTTGCTCTCATAAAAGCATTTTTAGTATATCTATATATATATATATATATATATATATATATATATATATATATATATAGTTATTTTATCTCTTGTGTTTTGTATTTTACACTGACATATATGCACCTTAATTTAGTTGCACCATTGTGCAAAGGCAAAAAAGAATATCCTATCTAAGTGTTTATCTTTTCATCTTATTTTAACTGTTTAAAAGTGCTTTACATGTTGTATGATGACCTTTGGTGTTGGTTATTATTATTATTTTTTAGAATACTGACAGTTATCGGTTGTGGTAAAACTTAAAGTAGCCAAAAAGTTGACAATGATGTATTCTCTGTAGATTGTCTGAACAGATTTAAAAATGTGAAATCCGCACGTGAATCCAAAATGAAGTTTCTTTTGAGTGACTTCACTGCATTAGACCCTCCCACTGACGCTGATTGTTTGACTCAGTGGTGATTTTTTTGTTACTCTTGGCCCGCCCACCACAATGTAAAGACACGTATTACAGTTTAATACCGTAATACAATTTGCAAACTCTTTTGAATTTTGTCCAGAATATAGTTCTATAGAGCAGTAATGTTGTTCCAGACACTGCATTTTATCATATTTATTCATTTTGTTCTTAGCCTGTTTTGTTCATAGCACTCTCTCTTTCTCTCTCTCTCTCTCTCTCTCTCACACACACACACACACACACACACAGGGACACACACGCGCGCACACACACACACACACACACACACATACATACACGTGTGAGAGAGATTCTTAAAAAAAAATACATTCTGTAATACTTGACGAAGAATGCTTAGTCTGATTCAACACTTAGTGGTTTTAATTTAATCATCAGAGGTCATCAGAGTGTGAAATGTAAGCTGTGTGTGCTGAGAGACTCATTTCAATACAGCAAAAAAAGAAGATGAATTAGTCCATTTTAATGTGTTCTCTTTTCATTCTGCTGAGGAGCATCAAGGCTACGTTTAACATGGCATTCTAATTTATTTTCACATTATAAAACAGGCTATAAATAATGGAGGCTCATTTTTGTATCTGTGGCTCAGACGTGAGGTGGCGGGTTCAGGGCCACGAGCCGAGGATGTGGAGCCGGTGACAGAGAGATGATCGTCAGACCTCTCCTCTCACTCAGTTTGGTCGGCTGAACTGGTCAGTGTTGCAGTAACCCAGCTACTTTTTTCTCTCAGTCACGTGTTGACGCTCCCTGCATGTCACAGCACACACACTCACATACTGAGCAAATGTTCACGCTCTGTAACCGTTACGACTGTAACTCTGACCTATCAGAGTCTGACTGACAGCAGACGTGTGGCTTGTGGCCGCAGGCCTCCATCAGCCGACATGAGTCCAGCTTATCCTGAACAGTGTGAGCCCCGGCTCAGCAGGAGGCCAATAAACTCTTCCAGCGGGGCCTTTTCAGGCCCCTGAGCCATTATGTCAAGCCCCGGACTACTTCACGCTCATTAGGGATCATGCGCTACAATTTCACACTACAGTTCTGGGGCTCGGTTGAGCCGATCAATCAATCACGGGCATTCAAGCGGTTTAAGATCCATCCCACTGGTTTCCTCGGACTTCCTGATCCACCGTCAATGCTTCTACCTGTGGCCTTACTGTCACGTGAAAGAGTGTGTGTGTGTGTGTGTCTGCAACCAAAATAATCTTTGCAGTTGACCAAAGTGCGAGTGTGTTTGTGTGTGTGTGTGTGTGTGTGTGTGTGTGTGTGTGTGAGAGTGTGTGGGTGTGTGTGTGTGTAAACATGTGCATTGTTGTGCAGGAGTCTGTCTGATATTGACACTGATACTGCGCAACCGAGTCTCTGTAAAGTCAAGCACATTTCTCACTGTCTCTCTTCAGATGCTGGAGACGTTTCTACTGTCATTTTCCTCTAGTGGTAATTCTTCTCTCCCCTCTATTTCTGCAGCAATGTGGCCGTCTGAATTGTGTGTTATTACCCAGCTGGAGACAATATCATTACTACATATTTGCTGTCAAGGGTCTGCAAAGAATGGTTCCACCATGGGCCGTGGTAATCTAACAAGCTCACACCGTGCGGCTGAATTACCCACTCCGACAGGAGGAAGTCAAACACTCACGCCGGCGCTGCTTCTCGCGGCTTTACCTTCATTTACTAAAGCACAGGGATCAGGCTGAACCAACTCCATGTTCTGATGAAAGGTTTGAGGTGGAACGGTATCACCATATAAAACAGACATTACCTAATATAAAGAATAACTCTGTCTGTCTGTTGGTTCATCCAATAAATAGATGAATTGTTATCCAAAGGTATTTAAACTGACACAAATTTGATATTGTTCAACATTGTTGACGGAGGAAGTCACTCAGTAAAGATTTCTCAGCACATGAATATTCATAAGAACAACACGCGGCGCTGTCGTCTCTTCCAACATGACAGACAGACACAGGCATCAGAAATTCAATGTCCATTTAAAAACAAATTTTAGTCTGTGCAAACAATTCAGCATCAAATAAAGAGTTTTGAATTGGCCGCAAAGACGAGAGAATCCTTGATCGGCGCTTTGAGCCAGTTTGAAAGGCAGATCTGTGTCCACAGAGTCTCCGACAACACCAAAACAAACCCGAGGAGAGGTCACGTCTGCGCTGAAGTGAAAGGCCTGGAGCAGAAAAGAAAAGCTAAGACGGGAGGCAGAAGCCAGGCAGGGCATCCTTAGCACTATAGCAACACAACCCACCATAATGGTGAGAGTCCTTGATTTCTCAGAACAATGCCGGAGACCCGCACAACGCAGCGTTTCTGCCTCTCGGTTTAGCGTGCTTGGCGTGAATGGCGAGCTTGATTTCAGCAGTGAAGTCCTCGGTCGTCATGGAGGGCCCCGCGTACAGCCGTCGCGTCATTCTTTTAGCCGTAAAAGCACTTGACTTTAATACATTTAAGAAAAGTTATGTTTGATATCAAATATCTGGTGACACACTCCACAGCGCGTCATTTTGACTGTATTCCACACATCAGCCTCCGATCACTCGTTTCTGTTGAGATTTGACATGTCAAACTTGCTTTCATGAGATTTTGGCAAATTATGTTCATCCTAACATCATGATTAATTGGGGGGGGGGCCTTCCCCAATAAACAGGGGAAACCCTAACCATAACCCAAAACTAACCTAACCCAAACCCAAACCCTAATAGACAGGGGGAAACATCACAGTTCACCTTTCCCACTCAATAAATCTAAATAATATCAAAAAAATCTAAACTAATCTGAGAACGAACAATATTTTTACGAGAACCTTCTCTTGTTCAACAGCTATTTGGCAGAACACTCTATCAATCCCTGTTAGAAACTCTACAACCTTCACAACATTTAAAAATAAAACTAAACGGTTACAGCTCCTTAACTGGTGAAAGAGCAGTAAAGTAAATAGTTTCAATGTATAATTTGTTTCATAACTTTAGATGAATAACAAATTACTAAGATACTAAGCCAATTGCTTCTCTATGCAGAAGGTAATGTCCGGTGGACCTTACACTGGCCCCATGTGCCCCCGGGGCCCGACACCGACCCGCTCGGAAGTCAAGAGGAGTGCTGGCTCAGCTGGTTCTGAAGCAGGAGGTCCGTTGGTGTGATGGGGATGGTGCGTCTCCTCCGTGATGCTGATCAGCGTAGATCCATGTCTGCGGATGTTATCAGTAGAATCAGATTAACATCCCGCAACCCTAAACAAATGAGCCAGACAGAAACACATCCGCGGATATCCAGACGGATCCGGCAGTGTCAAAACTTACCAGCACCACATTAACCCGGTTTAATGGGATTCCTGGCAGATAATGGCATAAACTAATGTTTCCTTTCAAGTCAATACACCAACTATGACAAACTGATTTCCTCTCCTCCGCTGAGTCTTCCACCAGCTCCTGTTTTAATTGTAGATGAAGCAGCCTGAGATTAATGCTTCCTATCTCGTCTTTTCACATCTAAAGAAATTACAAAAGAGGATACGATTACTTGAACAATGGCATAAGAAACCACTTTATGTTAGAGTCAGGAAGTCTCAGTGTGGATTTTCTCGGTTTCTCACCCAGGGATTTTATTGAAGTTGCGTCAGAACAAAATCATCCGCATCCAGCCAGCCGACCACCCTAACCTAGCGATTGTTCAGCTGTAAAGCACGGCTGCAGAACAGCATCGGGAGGCTGGAGTCAGTGTGGAACTAATACACTACAACACCGGAACTTTTGCTCGGCCAGCAAACACAAACATCCTCTTTATTCTCTGACGGCATCAGTGACCAGGAACAGTGACGGGTCAAGGTTTGCTGCTTCCTCCTGCTCTGGTGCTCAGAAGAAATAAAGCTGACGGTGGCACGGATTGATTACATTCTCAAAGAGAATTTACAGAAAGGCAGCAGTTCACTTTATATCTGGATGCCAAATGGACTCCAAGCACTTAGTGTGTCTGTGTGTGTGTGTGTGTGTGTGTGTGTGTGTGTGTGTGTGTGTGTGTGTAGTGGGGGGAAGTGGTAATAACATTCAGGTACTTTATGCAATTTTCCTAAATCTAGAGGTTGATATTTTCTTTCTCTGTTTTGAGCTGCTTTTTGACAATAATATGTGCGTGTCTGCAAGTATTAATGAAAATTATTTATGTAGTCATAAAACTCGGATCTTCTTCAGAAAGATCAATAACCCTCTCTGAGACTCAACAGCCTTGCAGTGAAAAGCTGAAACGAGAGAGTCGGTTAAGCGAGAGTGAACAGAAGGGTGAAACGAAACTGCGGCAGAGCTGCGATGTTCTACAGAAGAGGCTGCACACTTTCAGAAGCTGAGGGTCACAGATAGGTTTTTGGAGTTTGGCTTCATGTTCAAGTTCAAGCTCAAATTTTTTTATACTGAACTTGCTTACCAGTCACAGAACGAGTCAAAGCAGAGATGCAAAATATACAAGATGATTGCAAATATGTCCATTGTTAATGGGCATGATCCACAGTTCATTGGTACTGAATTTTGAACTGGTCAGCGCAATGTTCCAAGTAAGCAAGTTTAAGGCCCGTTCAGGGTCTTTCTTTTTGTGTCCCTTCATACCGAAAGCACGTACATGAGCGTGAACTGGAGGTGCAGGAATTATCTTTCACATTAAATTGCTACAGCATTTATTGTAAAGCTCCTCACGCAGCAGTAAACTTTCTTGTTAGATGTTTACGGTTCTCCAGATGTTTTGTTGTGTTCTTTGTGATAAATATCCATGTTTTCTCCAGTTGGTCACCTTTGTAAAATATCTATTACCTTTTCATTTTTGTTGTTTTTTATTATTATTTTTTTTTCAAAACATGGTTTCAGTAATAATATGCAGCCATTTTCTTTTCCATTTCTGGGTCACAGCGAGCCAATCTCAGTGCTTCTGGTGCCAAAAGGCGGGACAAAAAGGCAGGCCAATCACAAAGCAGAACACACATCAGAGCACTTTCTCAGACTTCAGTTCTCCTGATCAGATGTTCACATGTCTTCAGTGGAATCTAAATGTCCAGACTCTACTTCAGCTTGACAAAGTTCTGTGGGTTCATTCATTTTTGTGAGTAAACAAAAATGTTTCAAATGTTTTTGTATAATCCCGATTATTCACAATTTGTAAGCCTGTTTAGTTCCAAACGCTTTGGTAGTTTTATTGAGTAAAAGCTAATCTGCATTAGTTTAGTGACCTCTTCATCCACACAGGGAATCAAATGGCTTCTTCCGAGGTTCTGGAGTTCTAATCATGAACTAGACCAGTATTTCAGTGGACCTTTGCCTGTCCACGGTCTCGTCTCACCGGGCGACTGAGCTGACGAGTGTGAAACCCACAGAACACATCGGTGTTGGGTGTGGAGAACACGCATTTAGCAAAAGCTGGGCAGAGGGTTTAACACCCACCGCAGCACATACCCCTCCGCAGATCGCCTCCTTTGAAAATGTGGCACGGCATTTATTCCTGTCCTTCACACATTCTCCTCTCTGTAGTCTGCAGCCTCCTTTGACGGCGCTCATGTGTCCTCAGGAATAAAGGAGCGGGATGGGTGGGTGCGTGTGCGGTGGTGGGGAGGGGTGGGGGGTTAGGGAAATAAAACAAGCCATTGTTTTCCTTTGATTCCGGGCAACAGTTCAGATTCTGCAAGGCCACAGAGATGCGTCCTCTGCTGCAGACGCCGCTAGCTCCGGAACACAAAGCCCGACTGAAGCACGTGTTTGCAGGCATCCGACTTCAGGTTGTGACTTTAGGGATTTGATTCCTGGGTTTTTTTTCCTGAGTTCACGAGAGTTGCGGAGGGTTGAGAAGCAAGGCGGGGGGCACGGAGGTGTTGGCGCGGGCTCGGCGAGGACGCCCAGGCTCCTCATTCAAGCTGCCTCCACACAGCTCATATTGTCAGTTTGCCAGTTTAAAGAAACCTTGAGCAGCATCAAAGATCTTTTCAAAGCCTTAATCCTAATAGGTCGTAGTTTGTTCTGTCACATCAAAGACGTGAGGGAGGGAGGCACAGAGGGGAAGAATGCGTCAGGGGGAGCTGGCAGAGATTCTTATGGGGAAGATTGGCAGAGGATTTGCAGCAAGGCGAGCACTAAAATCTGAAATATCGGCTGTGGAAAGCCTGCTGTAATAGATATGAAATGGGTCTTCTCAAAAGCATGAAAGGATGACATTTGCTGAAAGATTGTCAGGAGAAGCTCTTTTATTCCCTGCCATCTATCAAGCGTTTGTACCGCCACCTTGTCCGCACTGCAAACTCGCAAGTGTCACTTTCGGCGCCGTGAACTGGATTGGTCACTTTCAATGGCGCTTTTTTCCACCCCTCCTACTTCCGCACACTGCCGATTCTTCAGCGGTAGAACTCGGCCGCCAAAGTAAGAGGAGGATGTAAACAAGTCATGTGCACGTTTACACCTCGCCACGCTGCACTTTAATCTCCAGCGCTGCGTCCGGCTGCATTCAAACTCCTACAATCCTCCGACATGATGCCACTTCCTGTGAACCCACATGACACAAGTGCCGGGCTAATTAGTTGTCTGTGGAAAGCAGCTATCGATTTTCTGTCAGCGAGTCAGAAAAGAGGAGCTTTGTCTTCACGACCGCTGCCTTTCCTGGGCGATCGTCACGAAAGGCCGTGTCTTTGTCCAGCAATAAAACTAGCTAAAAAGGGAGGTAGATCACAGCGCTCGGCCGCAGACCTGGAGGAAGGAAAATAATGATGGTGCTGGGCTCTCTAGCATTTTGAAATCATTGAGTGAAGTGAAGCCGGAGCGGCCGGACACACTGGGGGTCCACGGGGTCGGTGCTGGTGTGTGATGATGATGGCCTGACCGAAATCCCACCGGTGCTTGTTATTTCACACCCCTGTGGCTCCAAGTTTGACAACAATCCCTCAAAAACTAGCAATAAAACTTACCGGGGTAACGAGGTTAATCAGAGGCTGAAAAGACGCTTGTTCTTGGCTGGTCTAAATGGTCCCTAAAGAGCCACTTGAAACTGTGGGATCCGTTCGACCTGGACTGCGATCTGACGGGAAGCCATATTGAACAATCACTAGCTGAATGCTAGTAGATCATGAAACAATAAAACAAAAATAATTTTGTTTGTGGAAATAGGTTGTTTCAAATAGCTAGGAAATATTTTTACATGAACTATATTAGTAACTTTTGTAAGTGTGTGAGTGTGTGTGTGTGTGTGTGTGTGTGTGTGTGTACTCTTCATAATAGTATATTGATAATACAGTATATAAATAAATATTGAATAGGGAATATTCATCAAAAAGTTAAGAAATATTCATATAAATAAAATAATTGAACCTGGCATTTCAACTGAAAACTGCCTCTGCCTGTGGGGAACAATGATTCACAACGAGCGTTCACATTGAGAGGCATGAAAAGATTCGTGGAACAGGGAAACGTGAAGAGTAGCGGAACCAGATGTTCTGAGAGTTGAAGCCGCTGATCTCAGAGCATTGATGTGCTTCGGTCGGGCCGGACCCACAGTCTCACCGCATCAGCATTCAAACTGCTGTGCACCAATCAGAGGTTCTGGAGGCTGAAGTGATTGTGCTACCAATTCAAGATCTCACCAGAGCAATGATGATGAAACCGTGCAAAAAGCAGCCACGCTCTTCTCATCACAGCTGATTTTTCATTGTGTGTGTGTGTGTGTGTGTGTTTGTGTGTGTGTGTGTGTGGTGTGGTGTGTGTGTGTGTGTGTGTGTGTGTGTGTGTGCGTGTGTGTGTGTGTTTCTATCTTAGTGGAAAACCTGTACTTTTTTTCCATTTACAATGAAATATATAAGTAAACTACAGCGACAGATTATACAAAAAATGTTGGTTCTTTACCTAAAATACAGAATGTGCTGCGACAGTTTTCTACAGTTTTATTGGGCAGCACTGTATTTTAATATCTCTCAAATGTTGGTTTTAATGTAGAATGACGTAACTTATTTGTGTGTTTTTCCGACTGGAGAGCGTCTGTGGAACCTATACTGAAATAAATTCCAAACAGAAAAAATAAAATAAAATCACAAAATCCGAAGAAAATGTGCGGGGATAGTGGCCAGTTCACAATCTGGATGGCCAATTCAAACACACACACACACACACACACACACACACACACACACACACACACACACACACACGCGGAAAAGTAATATGAATACGTTTGTAAATGACAGGTAAGTTACTTTTGTTTAAAAATATGGAGAACGGTTCCAATACGTTCTTTGTGATAATACATATATTTCCTACACTGTTTTTAGGTTTGACGAACGGTGGAACCCTCAGGCTGGGGTCAGAACTGGCGGACACTGTTCATCCCGATGCAGGCCTCGGAGCATCTTACCTCACACTCATCCAGACCCGGTTATCATCTGCTGTCTCGCTTCCCAAGTGTCTGATGACAAGTTTAATTGGAATCAGATTACAGAGTGAGAAAAACTGAAGATGTATTTGCTGTGTGCTTTTCATTCCACATTCTGTGCCGAGACCCCGCCACGTGTGAGGCCCGGACCACCTTCTCTCCATTATGAGCGCTTCCTCCACTAAAGCTTATTAATTTCACAGTAGATTATCTGCTCCGATACATCACGTTTTAGGGAAAGAGTCTGTTAATTAAGTATGTGCACGGTATAATAAGTAGGCATAGAATTACGCTCTCAAGTGATGCGTCTCATTCGCTTTAAATCGTCCTTAAACTACATCATCAGCTGGATTTCTGCACACAACTGACAGAATCCGCGACGGGCAGTTTTCGTTCTTTCGCTCTGGGTGCGAGGCGCGTGCGTGCGTGCGTGCGCGCGCGTGACGGCTTCTGTCGCTCCAGGAAAACGCCCCCTGGCGCCCAAGTCAATCTGCGACAAAACACATTTATTTCTATGCTGCCAGAGAAAGCGTTCCGCAATCTCCGCGTGTGTT
>CM051497.1:8567546-8702546 GCA_028031935.1 Paedocypris micromegethes
CTCGATAGCCGCACAGCGCTAACCTGAAGGCCATCGTTCTTGTAACAGCATTGCTACGCTACGCTGCTTTAAGCGTTCTGCACTCGCACTGAATCTTCAAGCGTCACGATATACAGACAAAAGGCAAAAGCGGCTTCTGTGGTTTCTGGGTCAGTCACTGCAGATATTGGCCATTATTTCTGTTCATTTGAATCCCTCTCTTTAGCACCAAGGGAAGAGTAAAAATAAAATGATGGATGAAACCATGAACACTCAAGCACATAATAACTGAAGAAGGGAAGCGTCTGAGGTGCCGAGTGTGTCCTCACACCCTGTGTAATGGTTTAGGTAAATGGAAGCGTTGTCTTGTGTATGTAGTCGCTTAAAATTGATAGCTAATGTCTTTCAGGAGGCTTGAGGGTTTGGCTGCTGGTAGTGAGCACGAGCCTATTCACCCACTTTGCATCTTAGTTTGAATGATGCAAATCCTCGTCTGGTAAGGAAACATTTTTGAGAATGGAAAGTGGAAAATGCTTGCATTCCTTCTCTCGGTCTCTCTTTGTTTAGATTTTGTTCATTTTTTATTGTTTTGGAGTTTCATGTAATCAGTTATTTTTGTTTATTATGTAGCAGTCGTTTTATTGTTGTTTGGTGTCAAGGTCCTAGGACATTCTTAGAACCATCCTGAGAGACATAGGTCTCGTTTTCTGGCGTTTGTATGTCTTGCACTTGTCTTTTCTTCTACTCTGTAATTCAATTATCTTGGTCTTAAAGAACATCGTCTCCTTACACATCTTCTGCTCAGTTATATATGGTTTGAAGTGAAAATGTCTTTGTCTTGCCTAGAGATGTTACTAGTGTAAATGATATTGCACATCGCTCTGCTCTAGTGTTGCAGTACGAACGGACTCCTCCATATTTACCTGAGATATTCTATAGTCAAATCTTAGTGGAGAGAAAAAAATAGACAATGAGCCTTTTCACAGCACGGTGGGCAGACAATAGACTGTGATCAAGCTTTTACTACTAAGTTTACTTTGCATCTCGCTGTGGAACGGAGAAGGTTCCTATTGGTTCATATAATTCTCAGCATTAAATAATTTCAGCCCTGTAGATCACACAGCTGGTGGAAGAAATGGCCTCTGCATGGCATTATGGTGAACGATGCCCGTATGCATGAAGATGATATGTTCATATATTACACAGGGTATTCGCGGATCCTTAAAAAGTCTTAAAATGTCTTAAATTTCATAATGTAAAAATAAGGCCTTAAAAAGTATTAAAAAGTCTTAATTTCACATTTCAAATGTCGATTTGAGCGAGCGCAATGCTATTTGAGTGCGTGTATGGGATCAATTTAGTGCCAAAAAGATTCGCGAGTGAGAAACCTTGATTTGAGTGAGCGCAGCTTGATTTGACCGCGCACGTATCGACACGCGCTCACGCTCAGTTCTCTCTCTTGACGTCTGCTCAAATTAAAATTTGGCTAAACAGAGATCGGAATTAACATTTTATTAGTTTATAAATTATAATATTATAAAACGTTTCTGACAAGTCACAACAAATCTCAAATTCAAATTCAAATTTTATTTGTCACATACAAATTGTAGTGAAATGTGTTTTAGATCGTTCCAGTATTTAAACATAGGGATGGGGGAGGTACAACGAAATGTGCAAGGTGGAAATTACAATAAAACGAAAAAGAATAGAAATACGATAAAAACAGGGTATAACGATAAAATATTCTATTTCAAAATGTGCAAAAGGAAATACCAAAAAGATTTGAAAATACAATAGAAATACAATAATAACAAGATATGAAGATAAAATATGAATAAAAATACAACATTTCCAAGATAAAAAGTACAACTGAATAACGCAGAAGTGAGTAGAAGACAAATGTACAAAAGTCTACATAAATATACTTCGACTAGTCACATTGCTCGATCGACTCCCATTGAAAAATATTTGAAGATGTCTCTAAATGAGTTTCTCCTAGTCACAATTGAATTGAAGATATCTCAAATAACTTAAGAGATATCTACAATTACATATAGAGACATCAAATCACTTTATTATCACATATCACAGCGTGTGAGCTGTGGTGAGTGAAAAGCTTGGTGCAAACTCGCACCGCAGCGTTGTGGGTGCTTATATTAGTGTAAATGTACGCCTACTCTTTTTAATCTTCAAATATATTGTTACTAGTGTTAATACATTTGTAATAATAGTAAAATATTGAAAGATAAATGATCTCCAACTTTATAGATATCTGCAAACGTGGTTGTGACTAATCAGACCTCAATTACAGATATCTGCAATTGGTATTCTAATTAGGAGAAATACATTTAAGATATCTTCGAATACTATTAAAAAATGATAATTTAATTAAAATGTGCCTTGTCATGGTGGGCGGGACAATGGCGGGAGTCTGCTTCACGAAAGGTTCGCTTTGACCAGAGGAAGGCGTCATGTTCGTCCCAAAAAGATTTGTAGTCGATCAGACGAGAACTGAGCGTGAGTGTGTATCGATTCTAACGGGAGCGCGAAGATAAGTGTGCGAGCTTGTAGACGCACGCGCTCAAATCAAGCTGCGCTCGCTCAACTCACAGGTTGCGCTCACTCAAATCAAGTTGCGCTCGCTCAAATCGAGATTTCTCGCTCGCGAATCTTGTGGAAATGTGTACGAACACATGCAGCGGGAAACACACAAAACTTGTCGGAAAACACCTGATATTTCTCAGTTCTGCTCCGTTGCACCCACAACAGTACCACAGAGCGCTGCTGCATCCCAAACGGCTTCAAGTTTAACGTATTGTGTGATATTTGCAAATTTAATATTAGGTAAATTTGGTCTATTTTTTCTTAAAAAGGTCTTAAAAAGTCTTAAATCTAACTCTTAGAAACCTGCAGATACCCTGATTACATATTTATAAGAAATATAAAACCTCTTTTAGAAGGCCGCCTCTAACAGAAGTTCATCCTCTATTAGAAAGTCACTTATACAAGTAATACCGTATGTGCATGTGACAGACAGCTCTAGCATCCTGTGTCCTTTGAGGCTTGCCGTACAGACAAAGAAGATTAAAAAGAATAATAATAATAATAATAATAATAATAATAATAACAACAACAACATGTATGACAGTGTAATAATGTAAAATTTTGCTGCAGTAACCGGACAACATCACCACCCTCTAGTAGAACGCCACCTCTAATAGAGCACCACCATGGAGAAAGAGTTGAAAAATAGAAGGCCATGGCATTCTATTAGAGGTTTTAGAGGTTTTACATTTTACTTTGCTTCTATAGGATATTTTTTCAATACACACTAGTGTTCAGAGAAAAAACTTGTGCTGGTTAAATTAATAAGTCAGTTAAATCTTTGTTGATGCTCACAGAAATTTTACCCGACTGTTACTGATTTATCCTGGACACGTGTTTAAGGTCACGGTCTTTCTGCATGTAGTGTTCACTCTGGTTTTCTCCCGCACACATGCGTTTGTGTGACGTCAGATGGCTCTCAGATGTAGTCTGAGGTCACACGGTGAGGTGAGGTTTATTTGCCAATAATGGCCGCTAGTGACCAGACCAAAATGAGTGCTCTGCTTTTAACCCATTCCTGAACACACACCACTAGAACAGGCAGTTCAAACGAATTTGATCGCAAGTTTAACTCTCTAACTGCCATGTCACAACTGCTGGAACCTAGATGAATTTGTAATTGCCCTTTTGAGAGAAGCTTTTCAATCCTCATCTTTCTCAACAAAGTTAAATTGACTTATTCTTCCCGTGACCCAGAAATGGATAAAGTGTCTCATGGATGATTTATCTGAAGTCAGCTAGGATTGATTCTAGGTCTAGTCAAACAACAAAGACGTGTTCTTCCGCTGTTGTTCCATGAAAGCTCCAAGTCTAGAGCTGATTTCCGCTGAGAGTTCATTGATTATTCACTGTCTGGAGTCAGAAATGGCAAACCTCTCTGCTCACATCTGCTTTACACACACTATATTACTCATGTACAAATACGCATTATAATATTACTCATGTACAAATATATGAGTATTTCACTTGTACAAATATTTTCATTCCAACAATTAGTTACTTTAAACGGAGAGAATTTTTTGATGATAATGTAGCCATTTAATTAGCTTTTGATTAACTGCAAATAAGACTGCAATTACATTTACAATGCTTTTTTTTGTATTTGTGCGCGGTTGATCAAGGTTCAAGCATCCTTATTCACAAGGAAACAGACGGTCTAAAGCGTCCAGCTGCGGAGGAAGTGACTCGTCCTCTCAGACCCACGCAGGATTTTTTTAAGAGGTGTCAAACCGGCTGGTAAATATGATCAAGCACAATGTTTGGCCTTGGGCGCAGTCAGAGGTTTTACTCCTCGTGAAAGCTCTACAGTCGATCTTCCCCCTTTTTTAAATATTTACATCCACGCCTTATTTACTTGCTGGCTCAGCAAAATGTCCGTCTCGCGTGGGTTCACTTTACTTTCGGACCACTGTGGTTGGATCGATTGTTTTTATGTTATTAAGCTGATGGCAGGAGTTTCACCATTTTCATTTCTTATGCTGTTCTTGATTGGTACATTTATTGTATATTTTCAGTAGTGGTGCACAAGGTCTGTTCTCTTCTCACTCTAGCTGTGTTATCGCGCAAAGGTTCGAAACAGTCAAAGATAGAATACACAAAAGACATGCATGAATGCAAAGAATTTGGTAGGAATTTTGTAATTTGTTTTATACATGTGATGATGTGAAGTTGTTTGACGTTAAAAAACTCACTGACTTAAATACAGTGTAGACACAACAGTTTGAGCATTAATCCAAAGCGTCACATATTGTCTGGTCCACTTGGTGTCTTGACTGTACTTAACATTGTATTAATTGTAATAAACCATACCAATACCAATTTGACCAAGTCTACACAGTATATTCTGGAAAGCAGTAGGCAGATAAACACAGTGTCTTCTCTCAGATGTGTCTCTTATCAGTGCCGCTCACATGCTGTGCCTTTCAACCCCCATTGTGTCGGTGCTCTTCCTGCCCACCAAGAACACACACCCACCATCACCGAGCTGAGCACCAACACAGCGGAACACCTCCACTCTAGCAGAACAGCTCCAGCCTTGAGACTGGAAAGAAAATGAGGAGATATTGTTCATCTCACTGTACTAAACATGTTTTTAAAGACACTGTGTTTATCTGCCTACTGCTTTCCAGAATATACTGTGTAGGCTTGGTCAAATTGGTATTGGTATGGTTTATTACAATTAATAGAATGTTTTATATTTTTTTACTATTAACCAACCGGTGCTTACTGTAGACTTAAACATTAGCAAGCGTGTAAAGGTTTTGGGTATCTGACACATACTAAAAAAAGCCTCAGTTCAGCAGGTCCGAGGAGAAACCAGGAGACGTATAGATTACAGAAGATTAGGCCTCTCGGTGCTCTGATCCTGGGCCATCAGAGAGGGAAGACACATCCACAGCCGCTTCCTGTACCACACTTGTAGAAGCTTTCAGGCTACCTTGACCCACACACTGTTGGAATGACGGCTTCCATCTAGAAGTGCTGAGAGAAGCGATATAAAACCCCAGCACAGAGTGATGTGCTTAATGTGCAAAAGCACAAGTGACACAACGTCAAGAGTTGGACATGCTTGCAGGTTAGAATCCAGGTCCAGTAGATTCTACAGCTGAAAGGTCCTTGAGCAAAACAATGACCACAATCTGCCTCCAACAAGACAGACAACTGTTCCAGTAAAATTACACACACATCGTGAACTAAACACTGATACGGTGTGTGTGTGTGTGTGTGTGTGTGTGTGTGTGTGTGTGTGTGTGTGTGTGGTGGAGTAAAGTACTTTAAAAAAAGGACTTTACTGAAGTATTTTTGCTACTTTGTTCTTGTACTGAGAATCAAAAATATAGGCTAAAAATAGTCCTACTCTCTACTTGACAGCATTTTTGATTGAGTTTATGTGCTTCACTACATTTAAATGGACACTTACTGTTAGTTGTTACATTGTGATTGTGCGCGTCAAGTTGGCATCTTTTTCTGCCGTGGTACATTTTTTGGGTGGACGAGGTGATATCGCCATCTGCAGGGTGCTGTAGGTACTGGCCGCTCTTTATGAGCTAAATGAGCGTGAAATTTTACACATTTGATTTTGACTTACACTGACTTTTTTGTCAAATTTGTTCTGCCATTTTGAAACATTGAGGTGTACAAATGTATTTCTATATTAGGAATATAAAACCTCATAAATAGTTTCTTGTTTTTCACATTTCTAGCTTTTTCTTTAAGCCTAAATTTAGTAGGTAAAATACTAAAATTATTTTATAATTGGATACTCTACGACTTTTACTTAAGTTGTCTTGGAATTGGTGACTTGTAACCTGTAATGGTATTTCTCACAGTAAGGTATCCATAGCTTTACTTAAATATTGTTTTTAGGTGCTTTTTGCCTAAAAAAAAGTGTGTGTGTGTGTGTGTGTGTGTGTGTGTGTGTGTGTGTGTTTATACCTTTTGTATGGTCAAACGCTGAGTGTAACTTCTGATTATGGTTTTGACCCGATGTGGCCACTCTACATCACCTTTTTTTTCTGCACCAATATTTGGGAGCATTAATCAGGTGGACAGGGAAACAAGGACAGGAAAAGCACATGCTTCAAACCAACCAAATTAACTGTAATCCTGACAACAAAATTATGCTCTTAAAAATGTCTTATGATCAATGTGGTTTGAGTAATTCAGACTATGTTGTTTATTTTGTGTAGCTCATTCGGTTCTAGTGGAACGAGCTGAGTGTGAAGACAAAGACCGCACAACTGCATTCAATTTGTGCGCTTTGAGAAAGTTAAAACTGAAAAGTGCCTTACAACTGCTTAGAACTTGAACTTGAACTTAAAACATATCTGTCAGCTGCTTTTCAGACTTCAGATGAAGCACTAGGGCCCATTTTCTGGAGACTTGTAAGACATGCTTTTCTCTCTGGTTGAACACTGCTGGTCTCGTCACAGTCTAGCATCACAGCATCTGTTCAGATAAGAGTGACTTCTGAATCAATCTTTTACTGTTAAATCACTTGATAATTAGCGCTCAGTCCGACCTACACACAGAATAACTGACTAACGTTTGCAATTTAAAGTCATTTTTCTTTCATTGAAAGACTTCAGCCTTTAGTCCAGTCACAGTAAACCACTGGTATTAACGTGTATTGAGATGTGCCACAATATGGATTTTGCAAAACCGTGGATACCGTGATAATTGAATTTGATTTGTATATAAGTATGAATTTGATTTGTATATAAGTATGTAAACACTTTAATACGGTATAACACATTCGTATCGTTACAAATTGTAACTTACAACTAACACTGACTGCACGGACATTGCTAATCGAACACAGAAAGCAGTGTAACAGACTGAATTAATAAATCACACCCGCGACGCGCATATGCCTGCCGCTCCATTTTCTGTGCTGTGCCTTTAAGAGAAGAGCGGCTGTTTTAGTTTTAAAGACGTGCGCGAGAAAATCTGCTTTTTTTTTAACAAAGCCTGTTTTCGTTTGGAAATCATGGTTTCACTTACAAGAAACAAGAAACACGCTTTACTTTCCCTATTTTAGATTGTGTTTCCTGATTCGTCCTGATACAAGCGACAAGAAAAGCGACAAAGACCAGAAACAAAGCTACCGTAGGAAGCTCTCTCTCTCTCTTTCTCTCTCTCTCTCTCTCTCTCTCTCTCTCTCTCTCTCTCTCATGTTAATATGGTCTACTAATATGTAATGCCCCCCCAATACTGCGATAAAATATCGATACCGTCTGTACAGTAGAAAATACCGTGGTATGAATTTTTGCTCATATCACCCAACCCTAATTGGTAATTACCACAACGTAGGCGTTGCTTTTCAAAACTCAGACTTTCCTCTGTTCATTAGAGTTCACTTCCACTCAGAGTTCATTAGTCATGATGAATTTGAATCATTTTCTGTAGATGCTCCATTTCTCAGCATTGTCGTGTTCTGGCCGATAGTTTGAGATGTTGAAACGGCTCTTTATTGGTTCCTATTTGTGATGGCTCGAGTCTCACATTGCTAAAAACTAAAATATCTGCAGGCCACTGAAGAAGTTTGTTTTCTGCCCCTCCAGCTTCTCCCGAACGCTGAACCTTACGCACTCTTATTGTTTATCTTACAATAGCGTGGACTCCATGTTTCTCCACTAATGACTGTGTATGTGTGTATGTTCTCTTTACAGACATCATCGACAAGAATGAACTGAAGGCTTTTTTTGAAACCAACTGTTCGCAAATTTATTTTATCTTCTATGAAAATTTCATTACACTGGAAAGTAATTTAAAGCAAAAAGGTAAGTCACTTCATCTGTTAATGACCAGTTATGACGGATTTTATCATACAAATAATTTAAATAATGTTTCTGTTCGAATCAAGACTCCAACTGCCTGTAACATTACACCAATAATTCAGCATCTCCACTGGCTACCTGTCATTTATCGTATTCACTAGAGCTGCACGATTAATCGCCTCGATTCTGCCTCTTCACGATCTGAATCCAGCATTTGTACAATTTGGCTTATTATAACTCTCTGATCGATCGGCTGAGTGTCGTTTGATGGGCGCGTGAGCGGACGAGCGGTCTGACAGAAATCGCTCGTCCCGTCCGCTCACGCACGCATCAAGCGAAACTCCGCCGATTGATCATTTAAATATTATAAATGAAAGATGATCTTGCATTACTTCTGTTGTATTTTGGGGCGCCTCTCGTGGGCGTGATGACGCAGGACGCACGTGACGGACACCTGTGTTTTTGCGCAGCTGTGATCACGTGCGCTAATTATCTGCACTAGTGTATGTGAGGTGTGCAGCAGACTGAGTAGTCGAGATTAAAAGAATAAAAAAAAACAAAAAATAAACAGGGAGAATTAATGATTAAATACAATGGTAGAGTATCAACTCCGACATTTTACTACCTGAAAAAGGATTTTATTCTGAAGTGTGTGTGTTTACACTCAGCAAACTACATACAACAAACATATACAGTTGAGGACAAAATTATTAGCCTCCCTAAAATAATCATTGTTTGATAAGTTTAGTTTAGTTGTTTGTTTAGCCCTTTAAAATCAACCATGTTGAAACAAAGTGATTCACAAATAAAGGTCTTAAACGATAAGAACACATTTAGGCTAGATAAAACAACTACAGAGCATAGAAAATGATTTCATAGTTAAAAGAGCAAATCACCAGATACACTCAGACAGTACTAAAAGCCATTGAGAACAAGGGCGTCTTGAGCAGGGATTTAAGAGAAGCAGAGACGAGGCAAGTCTGATGTTCAGCGGTAGCTCTGTCCCATCTGAGCTTCCGCTTTGTCACGGGTTCACTCAAGAGTGACCGTGCTGGTGTATACGGATGCAGAAACTCTGAGAGGTACAGAGGAGCGGCACCATTTAAACATTTAAAAACAAGTAACAGAAGTTTAAAATGGATCCGGAATCGTGCAGGCAGCCAGTGTAGGGAATATATAATTGGAGTGATGTGTTCACGTTTGCGTGTACTGGTTAAAAGACGCGCAGCAGCGTTTTGAACCAGCTGAAGACGACTGATTAGTGACTGATTTAGACCAAAATGAAGTGCATTGCAGTAATCGAGCCTGGAGGTTACAAATGCGTGGATCAAGGTCTCAAAATGCTGTTTTTTGCAACTGGCTTGATTTTGCTCGGTTGCCTTAGATGAAAAAAAGCTTGATTTAACAACAGCCCGGATCTGGCTTTCAAATTTAAGGTTTGAGTCTATTTTAAACCCAATGTTTACAATTTCAGATTTAGCATATCCAGCCAGGGAACCAAATTTTACTGGCACCGGAGCCCCCGAGAATGAATTAGCAGCTAGCACCATAACCTCTGTCTTTGACCCATTGAAAAGTTCAGAGCCATCCAGTCCTTGATATTTTTTAGGCAGTCCAAGAGAGAGTTTACAGAAAAACCATCCTTCTTACGAAGAGGGACATAGATCTGGCAGTCGTCGGCGTAACAGTGAAAAGATATTCCATGTTTCCTTATGATGGAACCCAGAGGTATTAGATATAACGAGAACAAGATGGGCCCTAAGATAGAGCCTTGAGGAACTCCACAAGCCAGGGGAGCAGAAGAGGATTGGCCATCTCCAAGTCTAACACAGAAAGTTCTGTCGTTTAGATAAGCTTTAAACCAAGCCAGAGCTGTGCCCTTTATACCGACCCAGTGTTCTAATCGGGATACTAAGATTCCGTCGTCAACAGTATCAAAAGCCGCAGTTAGGTCGAGCAAAACAAGGACCACACTATCACCAGAATCCGTATTTAGCAGCATGTCGTTGCTTAAAGTTGGAAAAATCTCTTTAAAAAAGCGAGGAGGAAGAGCATCACATGGTGAGTCTGAGGGTTTCAAATGAACCACAAACTCCTGTAGCTGAGGTAAGGTGATAGTCTCAAACTGATGAAAAACAGCAGAGCAGGGTTGTGGCACTGACGGGTCAGATATAGGAGGAACTATTTGTGCTCGTGCCATAGCCACCTTGTCAAAAAAAAAGTTTAAAAATGTCTCACAGCTGTCAGCGTTAAAATCAATGCATTGAGAAGTTTGCTAATTGTCTGAAATAAAACACGAGGATTTTGGCGGTTAGAGACAATGATATTTCCAAATTGTTCGCTTTTAGCGTCTCTTACTGTGGACTGGTAGGCGCGCCAACAGTCTCTTCTGCAGTTTGTCCTTTTTTCACTTCCATTCAGCTCTGCGGCACTCGCGCCACGCTGCCCGAGTCTCATCGGTCCCAACCAGGTCTCAGATTTTGCTTTAGGCTGCTTGACTTTAGAAGGAGCCACAACATCCAGAATAGTCTGGCAGTTGGAGTGGATGATGGTGCTCAGCTCATCCGAAGAGAGTCTTCTGTCTTTGACTCTTCGATGAAACAGCGCTGACGGAAAAGTTCAGAAAACTGAGCGGCAGTGGAAGGGTTACAAATTCGGGAGAGCCTGGGAGTCATTTGAGTGTTAACAGTAATAAAAGGCAAAACAGTATGAAATAACACCGGCATATGGTCAGAAAAAACAGCGTCGCGGCATTCCAGATTAAGAACAGGAAGGCCATATGATAAAACCAAATCAAGTGTGTGTCCGCGCTCTTGTGTTGGTCCAGTAACAGACTGAACCAGATTGAATGAGTCAAGAAGATTTAAAAAGTCATTAGCCATGGGCTTGTCAGAACAGCACACATGAATATTAAAATCACGAACTAAGAGCACAGAGTCGTATTTGGGCATGGAATTAGCCAGAAAGTCAGCAAACTCATTTAAAAAATCCTTGTTGTACTTTGGTGGTCTGTAGATCACGGCACAAAGCACAGGGTGAGAGCTGGCAAGATCAAATAGGCAGCATTCAGAGCTGGAGAACGGGCTGGGCAGTGAGAGCAGTGAGTGCCCGTCGACCGCGGGGAGTTGAAATAACAGCAGTCATGAGGCAGAATCTCCGTAAGAATAGTGGACTCGCCAGCATTTGCCCAGGTCTCAGTTATGCATATAAAGTCCAAGCCATGGGATAAGAAAAAATCCCGAATAATAAAAGTTTTATTCGCGAGGGATCTGGCGTTTACCAGCCAACTTGGTTTGCTGTGGTGTGCCGTTCGGCCACGGAGCGCGCTTGAGAGATCGCAGGTTCCGCGGATTCACTCCGTGTTGGCGTGAGCAAGGAGCAGACAGGTGACGTGGCACAAAATGTTCCTCAGGGCAAGTCGCAGTGAAAGTTCGAATCGGCGGAAGTAACGCCACGATGAGTCCAACCAATCTCCTGCTCCGTTAACCACGGCGACGGTGGCGTGTACAGGTAAGCTGGTATTCCAGATAGAGGCGACATAGGTGTGTTTTTACTCCACGTTCTCCAAACACGATCGCAATCGGATGACTTGAGGTTCAATAAAGACTGCCGACTGTACACTAGTATGGAGTTGGCTTTGAGAAGAAAAAAAGTCAATAGGAATGAAATAAACAAGATCAGCAGTCTGACAACCAGCCATACACAACGGTGCCATGTTTCCAACAATTGAATATCAAGCCTATAGAAGTAATTCGTAAGTATAAGTATTTCAAAAGTGCTTATAAACAGAGTTTATTAAAAACTGATTAAAAAGAGATTAAAAACTGTAATAAAACTGTAATACTGTACTTTGGAATATTTATTTTTATTACGTTTAATGGTGATTTTTTTTTCTTTTCAACATTACTTTTACATTACATTATATTTTTCATTCCATTTATTTAAATTTAAAGCAAATAGTAATATGTGTTATTATATTGCTGTTTGACAACATGATTTTCAGGGTTGAATATTTAAAATAATAAAATATCCAGAAAGAATTGTTATCTTTATTCTAAACAAAAATAATTGTGATTTTATCCAGGATCGTGCAGCTCTAGTATCAACTATAAAATGATTCCGCTCACCTTCAAAGCCATTCGCCACATTGCACCTCCATATATCTCTCATCTTGTCCGCATCAGCAAATCAGTCCGTAAATTCTACGAAATCTATTCAATATCACAATCCTACTCCACTTCAAATCTCATCTCAAAACACATCTATTTAATCTGCCATACCCTCCATAAACATTACCTTATAACCTGAATGTGTTAGGTGTTGTACTTTGTTTTTTGCTTTCTCTCTGTCTTTAATATTTTGTACTTTATGTAATTTATATATTGCTGTATCTACCTTGAATGGTGCCATACATGTATTATTATTATTGTTGTTGTTATAGTGAATTTACATTGGTATATGGTAATTACTGTTGTGAAATATTGGGATTTTTGCCACAAAAACGGAAACACTTCATTTTCTGATGTTATCACGTTCGTTTACAGTCATGTTTCATAAGCAGTATATATCATGCATTTTATTGAGATGCAGAAATTTTACTGAGGTGTTCAAAAATCAATTAATAATAATCATAAAACTGTGAAAATAATCCTGAGTTCATGATACAAAAAGACATAAAATAGCGCGCTCACGCACACACACACACACACACACACACATGCAGCCAGACGAGCCTGGGTCCCTGGGTCGTAATGGCCGCTCAGTCTGTATGGAGAGTGGTTTAGCATAAAGTATTGATTAAAGTCAAATTCTTTTACAGGGAACAAATCCCAACGGGAGGAGCTGGACTCCATCCTTTTTATTTTTGAAGTAAGTGATTTTTTTTTTTGCTCTCTACTTTTGTCTTTATAATTGTACTAATAGCTGTACAAGTGTGTGCTGGTTTCATCTGGTCTCGTCCTCACCCGCGGCTGCGAGTGAATCGGTTTACAACACGGCGTGTATTTCACTGACCAGAGCAGGTTTTTCCACTTGATCTCATTCCTTCTTTACATCGCTCTCTATCTGTTTCTTTCCCTGTTTTGCTTTATCTCTGTCTGTCGCGCACACAGTCTCTCTTTCTCCCTTTCTGTCTCTCTCTCTCTCTCTCTCTCTCTCTCTCTCTCTCTCACACACACACACACACACTCTCTCTCTCTCTTTATCTCCCTCTCTCTTGTCTGGAGGGTGCGTCCTGTCTGTGTTTTTCTCATTTGGATGAAAAGAGGACGCTAGTTTGCAATACAAATAGGCAGGCCTGGCCTTCTCTGGTTTCATTTGCTCTGGGAGGTGAACAGCTTCTTTTTTAGGAAAGCTGGAGTTTGGGCGTGAGAAGAGTGATACGAGTGTCATCTTGGGCAGCAGATGAAGGAAATAAAGTGTCTGGTCTGCTGCCGGTGAATATAGCTCAGATATTGAAGACCACAACAGGGTTTCTCGTTCGATTTCAGACTTAGTTTGCTGTTCACGTTTAAAGTATAACACTAACAATAGTCATTCTTGTTATTCTTCAGTTCTTGATAAACTAGTCTTCTTGTTCACATGATTCATTTTAGATTAATTAATTAATATTTGGCATTTATATTAATATTAATGTGCTTTATTAATTATAGCAATGAATATAATTGTTGTATTAATATTAATTTCTTAGTTATAATAATATTCATATTAATATCGCATCTTCATTTATTTAAATAAAATACAAATTTGAAAGGAAAGATGTTTCACATCTCTTAAGAACCTCGTTAACCTTAACCGAAAGCATTTCACATGGATCCAGTCGTGGTGGTCCGCTCTTACGGGAGAGAAACCCTTAGAGGATTCACCACATTAGCACTAACAGCAAGAAAGTTCCGTGTTCGCCATCCTCCCACCTCCATTAGCATCACCGAGTTACTGTTAGGCTGGTAGGAATTAAGCAAACACCCCTGAGCCTGTCTATCTGTCTGTCTGTCTGTCTGTCGGCCTGACCCCCTTTTTACTGGGTCGTCGGGCTGAAGCTGCGGGGGTTGCTATTGTTTGCTCCTCCTTCTCTTGTGTGTTGTGTCTGGCCCCACCAAACTCCAGCTGGGGATCATCACAGATTTCCCCTCTAGGGCTTCGGTCCTCTTTTTCTAGATAACACATTTATATAGCGATCTGAGTGTTTAGCACGGTGCTGAGTGTTGGGAGGATGTGTGTACTGATGAAGAAGCATCAACCTGCAGTGTAACAGTAAAGTACTAAACCTCCATTAAGAGCTGTTGAGGGTTTTCTCATCAGTATATACGCTACTGTCCGATCCAGAGGTGTAAAGGTGAAAGTATGGATACCTTACAGTGAATATTACTCCGTTACAAGTTAAACCACTTGAGTAAAAGTGCTGGGTGTGGCGGCATGCTGAATGTGCTGCGGCCCTCTCTCATAATTTCGTTACAATGTTGTACCCCAATGCTGTAATGACAATAAACTACTACTACTAAAAGGTGTAAGGTATCCAATTTTAAAAGAACTTAAGTATTTTACTTGTATGGAATTTAGGCTCGAAAACACACAAGAAGTGTGAAAAGCAATAAACTCTGTATTGATAAGGTTTTATTTCCGAAGTAAGAAGTAAAATTTAAAACCTCGATCTTTTGTAATGGCAGTTAAGCTTTTGTAAAGCATCCAGTACCTTCAGCACCCTGCAGATGGCTATATCGCCTCTTCCACCCAAGAAATTTACCAAGGTAGAAAAAGATTCCGACTTATAGCACACATTCACAATGTAACGAGTAATGGTAAGTGTTTATTAAAATTTAGTGGAGTAAAGAGTACAGATACTCAAACAAAAAATGTTGTTCTGTGTCCAGCACGCACCTCTCGGGAGACGCTATGGAGATGAACCAGAGCACTCATTAGCTTAAAACGCTTTCTTTGGCTTCCAAATGGGCACATAGCGCCGGCTTCCTCTCTGCCCGTCTCACACTCGCAGGTGCCACACAAAGATGCTCTTATGGCGAGAGAGAGGCTGCTGGCACAAGCAGATCAGACATTAGCATGCACTCTGAAAACTGAAGATCCTGCAGTGGCTGGACTCTCGTCATTTCATTGCGTTTCTTTTTTTCTTTTCAATAATTTATTGCACAATTTTGTTGCAATTCACAATAATTTGCAAAATGTGAAAATTCCGATGCATTAATTTTAATCCCTTACGTGAACAATTAAGCAATGGCAGTGTGTTGTCATTTAGGTTGATGCTACTTATTTGCTCATTTACAGCGGAAGCATCTTGTCTCTGTGTCTCTTTGCATGTAAAGTCACTCTCACACGTGTCAGAGTAAATCCTGCACCACGCAGAAGATTCAGAAGCTGGTTTTACTCACTAGAACTGAGCGTTGTCAAGCACACACACACACACACACACACACACACACACACACACACACACACAGTTGAAGAAGACATTATTGTGGTGACTTGATAAACACAAAAAAGATAAACACAATCCCCCTTGATCTTGACCAATCAGAAATGACTCTCGCATTAGCTCCTTCATTGTTGCTATTTTTGTTTATCTTGTAGCTCTACCTGGTGTTTACACCAGCCTGTAAGTTGAGCGGATTTCATGATACACATATAAATGTATAATAATATAAATCGTACATTGGGAAAATATCAACATTTAGAAACAATAGAGTGTTATATGTGGACATAATCTTCCGTCAGAAGAACGTGAGCTCGCACGAGTCCATGACTTCACTGTGACTTTTGATTCTGATCACTAGGTGTCATGTGAATGGTAGAAATGACATTCTGCTGACACTAAGCCTAGTGTAATGTTTTAACGTCCTGGATAAATGATTAACACAGACGTATTAGTCATCTGTGAGTGTGTATGAAAACACACTGGTTTGAGTTGACTGAGGTCATCCCTCACCGACCTCTGACCCCTCCCTCAGTCACGAATGACTGTTCTGACCCTTCCTGGGATTTCGTTTTGCTGACTCAGTTCTCCTGTGAGTGTGTTTTTGTCTGATGGAGTTTCCTCTTCAGCAGCAGAAATGTGAGGCACGTGGAAGTCATGACAGCGTCTCACTCGCTTTCTTTTTCCGCCGGCTGTAGAGAGACGAGAGATTTTATGCCTCCTCATTTTCAGTCTCTCAGCCACTTTACTTCGGACAGAGGATTCTGAGGCTGATTCTTGAACCGCATGATGGTCTGCAAGTCACTTATATTGTGATCTCTGTATACCGTGATACCCTGACTTACTAAATTAATCCGTGCCGACAGCCATTTTGGTGTAAACTTTAGTTAGCTAAGCCACATGTTACATGTAATTTAATGTATTACATGTAATCTGTGCCATGGTTTGGGAATTTAGACACACTTTTTTTTTTTTTTTTTTAATACAAAGGATAAACTATTGTTTGAGTATTGAATAATACAGGTGACAATCTCACATGAACAGTGACTGCCATCTTTGAATTACGTCATGCAAATCCGCGAGCACGGACACGGAACTGACATCATCAGAATGAAGCGCATCGCAATTATCTTGTTAGCAAGCTTCATGTGGGGATAGTTTTCTTGTGTTAGTGAGTTTGAAACTTCTTTAAATTCCCAGAGTGAGCTCTGAGTGAGTGTGAGCACGAGTACGAGTGAGTGAACTCTCAGACGCGCAGAATCCATTCTAGAAGAATACGAGTTGTTGTTGTTTTTTTGGTGTATTTGATGTGCTTGAGGAATAAATATAAAATAACTTTTTTACACTTCTGGATGCATGTTTCGGTACTCTGGTTTTTTGTTAGAAAGGACATTTGTAAGTCAGGATACCACTGTATATGGATTCTGATCCAAGTTCCAAGATCCAAAAAACCCAAGTTCCTGGTTTTCATAAAGGAATAATAATTATTAACAAGTTCATTTAATGTTTATGACATAAGTTCTGTAAACCAAATTGACACAGAATCCTTCTGATTCCAGACAAGAGGCGACATTTTCAGCTCTTTGTTACCATCAAGAGCCAGGATATCATACGCTGAATGCACACAAGTGACATAATCCTGGGAAGATTAGTAATCTGATGATAATCTGACCAGACAAATGCAGATTTCAAACCATCATTTGGGTTGTTTTGTCACTTTAGTACTTGCTTCAACTGGAAACATGAAGCATTTTTAAAGAGGTAAAAGAACAATATAAAGTGTATTAATACTGGTCCTCCGTGTACAAGGAGAGATTATTTAATTTAATATGGCTCTTGACATTCAAGGCCACAACGCTCCAAAAAAGCCCTTTAGTGGCTAAAGAGATGTTTTTTTTTTTTTAATGAACTATACTTTCTTTTTTTTACCAAGCTTTTTCTCATTGAGCTATTAGTCACCTCACTCACGCAGACATGCCGGCAAGCGCTATCTTACGGAATAGTCTTTGTTCTGTTTTCAACTGTTTTTTGATGGCCATTTGTTGCTTTAGTTGTGTGTTGCTGCCACCCGCTGGACTGTTTGGGTACCGCAGGCAGCTCTTGTTGGTGCTGATGCAAGTGCTTTTGTGCTGGACAGAGAACCTACTCTCAGATCTGAAGACTTTCGACTTGACTTGCCTCTCAGTTAACCTCTCAATCTCTTGATGTTTTTAACTGGACAACCAGTTTGTGATATTTGTTTTTTTTAAACAATAATGAAGTTGATGAGTTTTAATCAATCACGTGTTTTCAATCATACATTTAGTTTACTGTGTATCTACGGGGATGAAGCCTGCATCTTCTATATTTCACTGGTGTCTTTTGTACTCTACTGTGATCTTCTGGACTTCAGCAGTATCTTCTGGACTTCACTGAAGTCTTCCGGCCTGCAGCAGGACTTCTGGACTTCACTAGGGTCTTCTGGAATTGACTTGGGTCTTCTGGACTTCACTGGGATTTTCTAGACTTCACTGGATTCTTGACTCGAGCCTCAGAACTGACTGGTCACCAGCTCTCGCTCCAGCTAAACATTTGCCATGATTCAGTTTTCACATTTGCGGGTGACGACAGAAAGAAAATGGCAAGAAGACTGAAAGATGCAGGAAGATGGCCGTTTCTCTATTTACCATATAGATGACCATCTCCTGGCCTGATCTGGAAGCTTCACACAGACTACATCAGCTTCTACTCGTTCTTCAGTCTCTGGATGCAGGAGACTGTAAATCTCTCGTCACTCCTCGCTAGCGTATTCCCAGTCATGCACGGCATGTGGTAAGCATGCAGAGAGTGGATAATGCCAATGCAGGAGGCCTGAGCTAATGCTTCATCCTTATGCCTGAAGAGCTGCGGCAGATTAACTTAGACGCGAGCGAGCCAGACTGAAGCTTTACCTAAATCTCCAGTTCTCCTCTGACAAACCGCATCCAGAATGTTCTGCCTGGGACTTTTCCAGACTCTGTAAATCTGAACCATCTCTTCAGTAAAACAGAACTGAGACACCAGGACATTTAAGAAACCGTAATTTAGTCATGCCAATGGTGGAGATGATCAGTACTTTTTTGTCTCTTTCGTAGTAAACTGTTGAAGTAGTTGTTTACACGGAAGTTCGTGGGTTTGATTCTAGAGCACTGGTGGACTGTTGCTTCAACAATGGCGTGAAATATAATCTGAATGTGTCACCTGGATGTAATTGTGTTAATATGTCATTTTGTCCATTTTTTTTCCTCAGAAAATTTTGCAGTTTCTTCCTGAGAAGCTAAACAGTCGCTGGCAGTTCCACAGCATCGGTAAGAGTCTCCGCTAAATGACGTTAAATGACGTGTCCTAGTTACAGTCCTCAACATGGGAAGACCATCAGTGGAGTCAATGACCTCGATTACAGCCCCCCGCACTGAGACTGCCGAGCGCCCCAGGGAAACTCAAGCAGATTGTTTTCACAGTTTCTAGTCTTATTATAGCTAAAGTCAGTAATAGTGTGTGTGTGTGTGTGTGTGTGTGTGTGTGTGTGTGTGTGTGTGTGTGTGTGTGTGTGTGTGTGTGTGTTCTCCATAGTCAGTTTTATTTAGTCAATGAATGAAATACTGTAAAAAAAAAAAATTATTTAAACCAATAGTTTTCGGTTTCGGTTATTTTGTGTTCTTGTCCATTGCATTATCTCTTTTTTTACACATTTATCTCTTTTGTGACATTGATCTCTGTGCCTAATACATTTGAATGCGTTTATGCTTCACACCTTGCTTTCTTTTTCTAGGTTCTATCCTCAAAAAGTTGCTACACACTGGAAATTCTTTCAAGGTAAGAGATCTGCGAAAGCGTCTCTCCCGCTCGGTGTCTCCGGAGGCTGAGGTTGTGCTGTGTTCAGATCCGCTGTGAGGGGATGCGCCTCTTCCTGCTGTGGCTTCAGGCTCTGCAGAGTAACTGTGCTGAAGAGCAGCTCCTCGTCTTCGCCTGTCTGATTCCAGGATTCCCTGCTGTTCCCTCCTCCAGAGGACCATGCACTCTGGACACCATAATATACAATCCATTCTCCCACCCTCCTGATGGTAGCACACACACACACACACACACACACACACACACACACACACACACACACACACACATACACATACACATATGGATAGTCAGTGTTTTAAAACTAGTTAAACAGAGTTAAAACAGGTAAACAGTTAAAAAGTCAAACAGAGAAAAACATATTGAACACAACTTTTTTAGACATCTAACTAGGATTTTAAACTGTCTTTATATATTTTGCTCTGTTTAAAAGCACTTTTAAATTGATATTACAACAGTGACTGTTTTGTAATAATGTTGTACTTCAACTGTATACCCTCACTCAACCACACACACGTGCTCAAAAGCATCATCCTCAAGCTATCATACACACACTCGACAATGCAAGCGCTCAATTATACACGCACACTACAAAATGTTAATGTGCACGCTTGTGTGTGTGTGTGTGTGTGTGTGTGTGTGTGTTGCATGCATAAAAACAAACCTTGATAATTTTTTGCATTAAATTAATCTGATTATGAAACAATTGTCTGTAGTGTTTAGGAGGGACCTAGCTTTTCTCCTCCAGTGTATTTTAAACCACCACCTTTGTGTGTGATGTTTAGCTTCTGTACTGGTCTTTCAGCTAAGATTGTGCCAGAAGAGATCACCCCGCTGGTGCCTGCTGTTCCTGGAGAGAAGGTGGCAGAGGACCACACGTGCTCTATCCTGCAGATTGTGCTGAAGTTCATGGTTCTCCAGGTGAGATGGAGACGCACTCACGTCTGACACCCAGGCTCTCCTCATCTGAATCTCTGATGTTTACACAGGCTTCCAGTCTGGACTGGAAAAACAAGGAGAACCAGGACACAGGCTTCAGGTTTCTGTTTTCCCTATTCAAGAAGTACTACCTTCCTCACCTCTTCCCTTCCTTCACCAAACTCACCAACCTCTACAAGCCGCACTTAGGTGAGTCGGATAAAGCATCTGGGATCTTGGTGAATATTTACTGTGTTTTTTAAAAAAAAAGGTTATGAGTGAATTATGGATCTGCTCTTTTACTGTGGAGCATTCACCAATTTCAAGGTTTAGTTAAAATAATCCAAAGCTTCTCTCACAAACACACACACACACACACACACACACACACACACACACACACACACTTACTGTACTGCAGACCGCTTTATTACTTTTTTGTATTGTTTTTCTTCCACCAAGGCTACCTCACATTTATAAATACATTTATCAAACTTCATAAATCCACACTCTACAAGTCTTAGAGTTTCACAAATATGATTGAAATCCTCAAACAAACTCAACTTTTTACACATTTTAAAAAGTCCACTTTGTATGGATTTAATTAGTCAATTAGGATTTACACACATACATGCGTAGCTCCACCTCTTGCCAACAACACAGCCAATCAGATGTGAGTCTGTGTCCACATCCATCAATTTCATATTTTTATCTCACATTAAACAATAAATATATAAACAATACTGACTAATACTGACAATAATAGTGAAGTACGTTGTCCACTATAAAAACATGTCCTGTTCTCTGTGGAAATCTTAAAGCCACCAGGTTTAATATGCATTGGTCTGAGGAGAAAGATTTTGCGTCATGTAACAGTTTCAGAGAAGATTCACACCTGTCCCTCGGACCTCCACCACACGTGCTCCTACTAGTTAAAATGTTAATGTAATGGAGAAATCTGAGTAAGCCAGTCCAGTAATGACGAAATATACAAGATATAAATGTATTTCCACAATAGTTTGTTACTCTATATGATTTGGTGTTATGCCATTTGTGCATTTGTGTAAATGGCATTTGTTATGCCATTTATGCCATTCAAGATGTAGTTAGTGATATCTCTCTCTTCCTCTCTCTCTCTCTCTCTCTCTCTCTCTCTATCTGTCTGTCTGTCTGCCAGATCTTCCTATTCACAGACCAAAGCCGCTCTATGTCCCTGTGACACGCAACAATGAGAGCACATACTGCACTAGGGATCAGTATCTGGCTCCTCGCGTGGCCTTCATCACGTGGCTTGTCAACTTCTTCCTGGAGAAGAAGTATGTAAACTCAGCCACAAGCAGCTCAAAGAATGGAGCGGAGGTTCTACCTAAGATCATCCAGGTGAGCAGAGCAGATGGCCTCTTGATCACTCCACAAATCTCAAGCACCTGAAGACCTATCTCTTTCTGTGTGTGTGTGTGTGTGTGTGTGTATGTCTGCGATCAGACTGTGACTGCGGGCAGTATCAGTCAGGAGAAGAGCTCAGATGCTGAGCTCAATGGTCCTGTGGAGCAGGAGAAGAACCACTCAAACAGCAGCACGCTGTCGGACCGCCGGGGCAGCAACTCCAGCCTGTGCAGCATCGAGGAGGAGCAGCGGACCGTCTACGACATGGTGCAGGCCATCCTGCTTTCCACACGGGACAATGTCAACTTTGTCAATGAGGTCTTCCATCAGGTCAGAGATGAACCACAGAACCAGTTCAGTTTCCAGGCTGTGTAGAATCCAATTAATAGTAGGATATCGAAGCAATCTACTAGAGTAGTAGTCTGAAAAGATCTCTCTCTCTACAACCGTCTCTGTCGTATTCTTTCTCCGCCTGTCTGTCTCTCTCTGTTTCTATCTCTCTGTTTCTATCTCTATGATTCTATCTCTCTGTTTCTATTTCTCTGTTTCTCTCTCTCTCTCTCTGTCTCTCTATCTCTCTCTCTCTCTCTCTCTCTCTCTCTCTCTTTCTCACACCTCTCTCGCTCGCTATTACCTCTGACTCTCTCCTGTTTCTCTTTCTGTCTCTGTCTATCTCTCTCCCTTTTTGTCTCCATCTCTCTTTTCTTCACTTTACTATACTCTACTCTACTCCACTCTTTTTCTGTATCTCTCTCTCTATTACATATATCTATTTATCTCTTTCTCTCTCTCTTTATCTCTCTCTCTCTCACTCTCTCTCTCCCTTTCTTTTTTTCTGTCTTTCTCTGTCACTTAGTTTTTCCTGTTTCCTTTATATAAAAAGGAATTATGTGCTGTATTATTATTTTTATCCATCTATTCATCCATCCGTCCATCCATCTACTGTGGCGTTCCCAGGTCAGCTTTTTAGACATACGATGTGTCCTGAGTTTTCCTCTGGGCCTCCACCCAGTGGGACATGTTCAGAACATTTCCCCAGGAACTTTATATTAGATCTATCTCGCATGTTTGAATGATCTATCAATAATCAGTGAAGCGACAGGCAGACATGGAAGGATTTGTGTTTGGTCACTATTGCTTCTGTGTGACGGCAGACGTGTGTGATTGTGACGGAGCTTGTGTGTCCTCGCACAGGCTTTTCTTTTGCCCTCCTGTGAAGCATCTACCACTCGCAAGGTGATCAAAGTGTACCGGAAGTGGATTCTGCAGGAGAAGCCCTGCTTCATGGTGGAACCCGAGACCAGCAGCCAAGAAGAAGAGGGAGAGGAAGAACATCTGGTCTCAGAGACAGACAGCGAGCGCGTGCAGGTGAAGTGAACGAGCTGGTGCAGGTGGAGACGAGCGCTTTATTTACCTGACCTGTGCTGGACCTGCAGGTGCTGGAGACCCACGGCCACAGACGCTCGTCCAGTTGGGGACGCACTTACTCCTTCAGCAGTGCCATCAGCAGAGGCTGTCTGACTGAAGAACAGAACCAGGATGTGAGGGCCGGGGTCCAGCCCACCCTGCAGGTGCTGACATACTCGCTTTCTCTTCCTTCCTGTCGAGTTTGGCCACTTCAGTAAAGCACTGATCTACATGATAAGTGCACAGTATATTGATGATGGAGTAATTTTGCATGTAGCTGAATATTTACTAGTGAAAGTCATCCAATAGAAACTTTAGTGTGGGGGAAATAATAGCTCTGATGCGATGAGATCATGACGGATACTAAAATGTCACTGTGTTTATTAGCATTTCAAAAGATGACCAGCTCTGAACTTTATCTCTCCTTTGGTCCGCAGGTGTTTCTGACCAACTCTGCAAACGTCTTCCTGCTGGAACCCTGTCAGGATGTGCCCAAGCTTCTGGAGAACCAGCTGGAGGTCTGCCGAGCAGTGCTCGCCGTCTTCCGACACATCATCATGGAGCAACACATGAACCGAGAGACCTGGTGCGTCACGCATGCTGTTCCCGTGCTTCTCTGTGCGTTCACGAGCTGAACGTTGCCGTGTGTTTCAGGGAGCAGCTGCTGCAGGTTCTGTTGAGGATCACAGAAGCCGTGATGAAGAGACCTCAGGAGAACCAAAAGAAAGACTCCTTCGCCCACAACTTGGCCAGCTTCCTCTTTAAAGTAGGCATCACTAATCAGTCCCCACATTGCTCGTCACCATCACTAATAACCAGTAGTCTAACCCATTTGGTCCATTGGAGCCTGATGTTCTTGTGGCTTGTCAAAGAAAAATGTATTCAACATAATCTTTCTGAACAGAGATGAAACACAAATGATCTGTCTGTCCGTCTGTCCGTCCGTCCGTCCGTCCGTCTATCTGTCTATCTGTCTATCTATCTATCTATCTATCTATCTCTCTATCTCTCTATCTATCTATCTATCTATCTATCTATCTATCTATCTATCTATCTATCTATCTAATCTATCGTTGATATACTTAAGCGATTCATTCACACTAAACAAAGCATTCTTGGCACTTTGTTGTAGAGGCTGAAAAACAAAGGCATTTTGATTTTAAAATTGTTCCCTCTATGTCGAATCGAAGATAATGCCTGTGAAAAAGATTTTAGTCTGTTTGCACTTAATGTTGCTACTACATTACATGATTCTGTCTTTCTGTCAGACACTTTTTGTGGCCTGGGTTCGAGCCAACCTGACGGTGTTCATATCCCGTGAGCTGTGGGACGATCTTCTGGCTGTACTGTCCTCTCTAAGTCACTGGGAGGAGCTGGTGAGCGAGTGGGCCAGCATCATGGACTCTCTCACTGCCATGCTCGCCCGCTACGTCTACGGCTTGGACCTGCACAACCTGCCGCTCGACAAACTCTCGGAGCAGAAGGAGAAGAAGAAGCGTGGCAGGGGTGTGTGTGTGTGTGTGTGTGTGTGTGTGCGCGTCTGTCTGTTTGTATCTGTCTCTCTGTGTCTTTATAGGCTGTGACGGTTAAATATTATATGACAGTGTATTTTAATTATGACTTTTTCGAGACTTTAAACATGTTTTTGTCCACATAACCTATTTTTATTTGGAGTCTTTTAATTGAAGAAAGTCTCAAGTGGTAATTACACCTAGATCATTAATTTATCGCAGCGTTTCCTACAAACCATACAGAGACGCAATACAGTACTTAGCTCAAGATCAAACTCTGCACAACCTGAACTTTGCACTAAAACTTTTGCGTCAATAAGACGGTAGAGAAATCGCAGAGGAACTGGAAGTGACTTGTTCTGTGTTTACGTGTCCGTCAGGGGGAATGCCAGACTCACGGAAGGCATCTGATGTCTCCCGGACATTCTCCTTAAGCTGGAGGAACTCAGCAGAGCAGACGGGTGCACAGGAGCCCATGAGGGTCCGCAGCGCCACCACCACCGGAGCTCCAGCTGTGGAGAAAGCTCGCAACAACGTCCGGCAGAAGACCTCAGGTCAGACCCAGGCACTGCTGGCACTTTGTTTCTTGGCATGTTCAGCTCGCTCCGTAGACCCACAGATGATTATGTGTGTTATTGGTGCAGAGCTTGTTGAGTTTGGAGCACACGGGCGCCCAAAACATCCTTGACCACAAATGCGTGTTCGTGCACATGAAACGCCACAGCTTTAAATTTCCCTTCTTTCTTCTTCCTAATTGGATTTGTCCTGCATTGATCTTCAAACGGCCGTCGTCCTCCTCTCCTCGTTAGGAGAGCTGCCTCATCAAGCTGTCTGCCTGGTTTTGATAGTTTCATTAAGAGCGTAATTAATGCTCATTAATATGCATAAAAAGGTTACTCAACGAAAGCGATGTAATCTAAAGGCAGTAATTAAATCGCACTGAAGGGGCAATAATAGAGCTCTGCGCTTTCCCCACGCTTCTGCAGTGTGACATGGAGAGGCCAGGAAACACAATGCTAATACTTTGTCTTATCAGCGCTGGCAGAGCAAACTTTAAACGCCGTTCTTCACAATTTCTGGTCGGGGATGGAGTATCAAAGGACACTGGCGAATGAGAGCGGCGGAAATCTTCCGAGAACGTCCTTGCTCTGCTTGACATTCACTTATTCACTTGAAAACACCAATCAGACGGTGAAAAGCGACGTCCTTGCTCGCACTCTGAAGCTCTCCAAGAGAGTGCACGTTTAATTTGCACCAGTATTAATTCAACTCATAACCAGACAATACAGCTACATCTCAGCAGCGATGAATAAGCCCAATAATACTTGAGATCATGAGGAAATGGAGTCCAGGATTCTGCAGGTCATTTTGTTTCTCAAGCTGGATGTAAAGTTTCTACAATAATTGTAACTGTGCGTTCAAACCAACGGTTGAGGATTGATTGCTTTGGTCTGTATCTACAAAACCCCGAGCAGATGGATCACGACTAGTACAGACTGAACTAAAGTAGGACACACTACTTTACCTCCTTAAATATCCTTAAGTAATTTGATCCATTTATTAAGTAATTGATCAATGAAATAACTCAGCTTATTTATTAAATACCGTATTTTTTGCCATAAAAGACGCACTGGCATATAAGATGCACACAATTTTAAAGGAGGAAAATCTAGAAAAAAAAGATTTTGAACAAAATACTGTAGTAAAATATTTTATATCAATTGTATAAAACAGCAGTTTAATAACAATTGTATGCCAAACATGTAACATGAACAGTCAGTAAAGTCAGTAAACAGTGAAAGTAGGTGTGGGCAGTATAGCGCTATTGAGATGTGTAGTAAAGTATATAAACACCTTAATACAGTATTACACATTCGTTTCGTTACAAGTTGTAACTTACAACTACCAATGACGGCACGGACATTGCTAATCAAACACAGTTGTACTTCACGCACATACGCCTGCCGCTCCATTTTCTGCTCTGTGTCTTTAAGAGAGCAGCTGTTTTGGTTTTAAAGACGCGCGCGAGAAAATCTGCTTGTTTTATTTTCATCAAAGTTCGTTTTCGTTTGGAAATCATGGTTTCATTCTTTCACAAGATTCTGCGTGAGAAAGAAAGCGAGACAACGTATGTAATACCGCGGTATTACAGATGGCGGTAACCGCGCTCCGCGGATCTCTACATTTGCCGTATAAGACGCACCAACTTTTCACCCTCAGTTTTGGGGAAGAAAAAGTGCGTCTTATACGGCGAAAATACGGTATGTTTCTTACCAGTGCTGTCAAAAGTAGTCACATTCATGTACTAATCCCTCGCTACTTCGCGATTCGACTATTTTCGGATATGTTCGGATTTTTTTTCTTTATTTCGTATGTTCGCGGATTCACGACTTCGCGGATTTTTTTATCACGTATGCATAAATTATAAAAGAAATATATGGAAATATTCGTGCGCGGCCGCGATGTCCTGATGTCAATTTGTGAGGCGTTACCCCCAAACGACCGGGGGGCTTGCCGGCCGAAGTCTCCGCCGCCTTGCAACCATATCTTGGCGGAGGATGCTCACAGCGGCTCGAGAAGGGCCTCCCCAGAAGCGTCTCTGCGCGGAGATGCGAGTCGCTATGTTGGACGTCCCCCCGCGACCACCGCACGAGCCCCAGCGGCGAGAAACGTGCGCTCGCGCCTCATACCGTTCAAATTTTTAGTGCATACTGCTTAACAATCTTTTGTTTTTTTTATGTTGTGCACTTACTGTTTTATTACTTGACATTTGTTCCTGTGATTTTCAATCTTAACATTACTTTAATAAAGAATACTACGTGGGGTAAAAAAAGTGTTTTAAAAGTCTGAATAAGTGTTAAATAAATACGTAAATGTGCCTCTGATTCTTGATTCTCTGATACCATGATTCTACCATGCTAACTAAGAAAATGTGCTGAGCGCTGCAATAGTTTACACCTGTTTCCTTCCTTTTACAAGCTGTGGAATGACATTGATTTTATTTCCTCTCTTTCTTTTCTGTCTCTTGCTGTCTGTCTGTCTGCCAATGCCGGTCTCTTCTCCGCTGCTTCTCTGCTCAGCTAAGCGAAGTCAGTCTATCAGCAACTGTGTGCATCTCTGTGAGGCTTTGCCGGCCGCTAAGAGTGTGCCCATGCTGCTCCACACTGTCAGCTCTTTCTTACCCGGTATCTCTCACAGACTCTCAGGTAATTCTGTTTCCTGCTCACACGCTTCCATTTCCTTTTCCTTCTAAACGGGGTGTTACTCAGTCACTTCAAGGCTGTGTGAACGCTTTATCCCAATCAAACAAGGACAACCTTGACTTCTACAATTATTCTATAAAATTCTATAATTATTCTACAAATAGTGCATATTTTACTGCGCTTTTGAAATCTCAGCTGTGTATTGCACACACACACACAAACACACACACACACACACACACACACACACACACAGACTGACTCACAAACACCCATGCAAATCCTCACCCACAAACACACACACACACACACACACTCATTAAACAGATAAATGAACGCAAACATTTTTTTCAATTTAGTCTTTTAGCGGCCGTGTGGAGATTAAGTAACATTCTTTCTGCTAATTAAAGGAATTGCTAGGATTTTTTAATGCCCTGGTTACATTTTGCAGCATCTCTGTATCTCTCTCTGTGTCTCCCTCTCTCTCTTCTCACTTTCTCTCTGCTTTTTTCTCTCTCTCTCTCTCTCTCTCTCTCTCTCTCTCTCTCTCTCTCTCTCTCTCTCTCTCTCTCTCTCTCTCTCTCATAATCTCTCTCACTATGTCTCTGTCTGTTTGTCTCTGTGTAGATGTTGAAGAGTGTCAGCTGTCGGAGTGTGAGATGGGTGAAGGTGATAGTCCCCTTCCTCGCAGCAGCAGCACCTCTGACATCACGCAGCAGATCGACCACACCTTCCCTGGTAATAGTAGCATTATCACTCTCAGAGCTTTGTCATCTACTTTTTTTTATCATGTATTTATTATCCATTTGCTTATGCATTTTTGGTTGTTTTTCTTTTTGTATAAGTATGTATCAATGTATTTATCAAAACAATTTAGTGGATAGTAGTTCCTGAAACAGACTTGAAAGCAAAAATAATCTATTGTGGTGAATTTTCTTTTCACTTGATTGGCTGTTGAGATTCCAGCAAGGTTTATTGTGTTTTGTTTTCTCTAATATCAACATGGTGTGTGATCAATAATTATCTAAACATAGAAAATGTAATTTCACTAAGAGAATTTAATTTCACTCTGGCCTTGTGTCGTACAGTCGTGATTCCAAAGGAGAGTGCTGTTGCGGCCACACGCACATGTGGTCAAAAAACATGTCCGCTATTAAAGTGGAAGCAGTTGTTGACCTCTGACCTCTTCTGAGCATAACTGGATGATGCTTCAGAGTTTCTGCCATGTGGTTCAAAACTTGTAGCTAAACGATGACTTTTGTGAACTGCAGGTCCAACGAGAGAAGAGTCGACCGACTCGGGCCGAGCGTCTGCGTGTGAGAGCAGCTGTTCAGGAAGAAGAGACGCAGACGCTCCTGTGGTCAGTAGAACTTGACCTGAGCTGACCTGTTGTTTTCCTGTTGTTTTTGTTTTCCTCAAAAAATCCTGCGTGTGTCTTAGATTCTGATCCGGCGGAGCAGCAGTCCAGTGGATCTAGAGTCTTCTGCAGAGAGAGGACCTGCGTTCTTCAGAGCCAGACTGCACGAGAAAAGTGAGCTTCTTTCTTTTCTTCTTCATTTTTTTTAAATTTGCTGCTCATGTGTGTATTGTGTCAAATCCCCACACCGAGCCCCCTTCTGGACAGACACGAACTTGTGTACAATTGCGGACACAAATTAGCGCACCTACAAAATTGTTTTTAAGGTACCGTATTTACTCGCTTATAAGTCGACCCCCCCACTTCAGCTCTGAGATTGTGGTATTCTGTTTAGACCCGCTTATAAGAAGGGGGAAAGAAATGAAAGAAACGTAGAAAGATAGAAATGAATAGAAACCGAATGTTGGGTTTCATATTAAGCCAATTCTGGTTATTTGGGGGCCATTTGGATACTACAGGGAAATAAATGATAGTACACCTGTTCAGATGCTCTTTCCTTATAGAAATAATAAAAGTATTCAGACATCCTTGGTGGTAAAGGAAGCTCAAAAATCAAGTTACCCTGATTGTTTACGTTGGTATTAATCTATTTAAGTTATTGTTAATTTATGTTTAAGGTTTAATTTGTCATTGGTATGGTTGCATTAATTTTAAAGAATTGTGGTAAAAGTGACCTGCCCCTTTAAGGGAGTTCTCCCAAGAAGCGACGGCTAATGCTAACTCGTGGTTTGGTAATAAATACTACGTCGAAATCCACCGTATGACTCATTTATTTGTGAAGCCCCACGCCAAAGAGAGATGCAGGAGTTAGAAGAGCCGCTCTTTTATGAGAGCTGAGCCGAAAGAGCACTGCGTGCGTGTGTGTGTGTGTGTGTGTGTGTGTGTGTGTGTGTGTAAGAGAGAGTGGAGCATGAGAGAGACGAGCGACCTGCAGTGCTACTCCTTTGCACAGGTTGTACCGTTTTCTGGAAGATGTATTTAGTTCACGTCATGAATGTTAATTTAATTACCGTGCTTGTGTCTCTGCTGTTTATTTTTTTCGTGAGAAAGGATGAAATATCTGCGCACTGTTCTGAGTAAAATATTTTCTATTTCGATAGACCGCGCGTATAAGTCGAGCCGCCCACTTTAGTCGACTTATAGTCGAGTAACTACGGTATTGCAAAGGTGCTTTTAAACGTACACAGCTTTTTTAGCATTTTATTTTGGATGCTTACAATACAGGATTTTCCACACATGAAAACAAATTTTATTTATTTATTTATTCAAACATGTATACATGACAAATAATAACAACATAAGCCACAACATAATAATACTATTACAATCATATTGTTAATTTCCTTAATACATATGGGAGTATAAAGAAGAACAGTAATCCCTCGCTACTTCACGGTTCGACTATCGCGGATTTACTGCTTCGCGGGGTTTTTTTCTTGTTACGTATATTCGCGGATTCATATTTTCCCGACCGTATCTCGGCGCAGGATGCTCGCAGTGGCTCGAGACGGACCGCGGGAAGCTTGCGCTCGCGCCTCATATCCCCCCATTCAAACACTTTGAAAATTAATATCTCTGCGTGGACGACGCGTGCGTCGGGGAGATGTTTTTTACATTTTTTTCATGAAGAATACTACGTGAAATAATGTGTTTTAATAGTCTGAATAAGTGTTAAACAAATACGTAAATGTTGTCTTACTTCGCGGATTTTCACCTATCGCAGTCGGGCTTGGAACTTATATACCACATAAACGAGGGTTCACTGTATTTACTACAGGAACTAAACAATGTATGTAACTAAATAGATCCTTTCCTAACCTGTATTTTAACACGCCAGCAACTTTGCTGATTAAAACTTATAAAAATGATATCTGCTTAGAGCGGGTCCTAGCGGTGGAACTAAATCTGCATAATTAAAGTAGCAGCTTATAGTCCTGAAAATACGATAGTATCTGTGAGAATTTGAGAGATATTATTTATCTTATACTAGATATAAAGGAGATTATTGTTGAAGCTAGATTTTTAAACATAAGAGTTCATATTTAGTTCATACATTATTTCATAAAATGTATTTGAAAATAATCTGTTTTGTTACTAGTTTTTACAGATTTATCAACCTCTGAGAAGCCTGTTTGATTTAGTGTCTTGAGGCCACGCAGATTGCACAGAAGCTTTGTAATAAAATGCATTCATTGTCTAATGTAATTACAACAATTTAATAGAACAATATAGTTCTATAATGCTATTTTTTTCCTTGCATTACTTTTACTTTTATACTTAAAAGTAGTTTTATCAGTATTAGTAACACTACTTTTACTTTAGTAAAATATACGGCATTTTACTTTTACTTTCACAGAAGTACTTTTTAACATTAGTAGACTACTTTTGACAGCACTGTTAATAAGTGGTCATTTCTCAAAGGGGGCTAACAATAATAATGTCCCTGTCATTTTAGCTTTTTCTTGCATAGAAATATTTTGGTAAGCAAATATAAACATGTTGCTCTTTTTAATGATTAATAGTAAGTTTAGAAATGTTTAGGAATGTCAAAAATTCCCTGCTCTGTTAAATAGATACTTCATAGTATCCTGAGGTAAGCTAAAATGTCATAGAGGGACTAATAATTTTGTCCTCTACTGTATCTAAATATAGAAACATGCTGTGTGCTGTAAATATACAAGTTATCAAAGCAGAACCTAGTCAGATTTAAATTATGACTTTAAAAAAAAAAGTATCTTGAGTTTCTATCTTAAACCTTGTGAATGATTTGTGAGATGTTGCGATTTAATCTGGCTCTCTGGCAGGCGAGAGCGTGAGCAGCGATGCATCTAATGGCTACCTGAATGACTCTGAGACGGCTCCAGCGTGGCATTCTGTGGAGGAAGAGCCGGACTCGTCCTCCATCCACGACATGAGCGTCGGGGTGGACACAGAGAGCCAGAGGAGTCTCCTGCTCAGCCACACTGAAGCTCTGGCAGGTACCGTCCTCCTCCATCATCCAGCACACTCTCGTCCTTCTGCCATCCGGTTTCCTGTCTGTTCTGGGTGGGGAAGCAAACAGGTCCAGAAGTTTCAGGCTGAACCGCTGTTCTCTGTGAAAGGTCATGGACACTAGCTAACTAGCTAAACTTAATAGGTGTAAGCGAAAGGCAGATGATTCTTCCTAGTTTAGATGGGTGTCTGTTATCAGCTTCTGTGTGAGTTCGTGTCTGTTCCACATCTTCTCCATCTCCCATTGCTGTTGTTTGTGTGTAGGGTCTGATTCTCACTGTCCCCCAGTGTCTCCTGCTCTTCTCCTGCCTCACGGCTGTTGTGAGGGCTCTCAGCTCCTGGAGGATCCCATCAACATGTCTCGCCATCTGGGTATAGCTCATCCTCTCTGCTACACTCAGTTCCCACTCATCAGTCTGTCGCCATCTCTCACGTGTCCAGACGATCACTGTCCAGTCAAAACTGTGTTGCTCGAATAAGGTTCCCGGGGTTTTAGATTCACCTCTCATCATGTGCCACCCTTACAGACAGCAGCGAGTTTCTAGCCGATGACATCAGCATCATCGCCGGCGGCAGTCTGACTGGATGGCACGCCGACTCAGCCTTTGTTCTATGGAGGAGGATCCTGGGGATTCTGGGAGATGTAAACAGCATCAGCTGCTCCCGCATCCATGCCAAAGTCTTCAGTTACCTCTACGAGCTCTGGCACAAGCTGGCCAAGGTGGGCTCCCGTGTTCCTTGTACTATAGTAATGCAGTGTATCTTTTATCTGCATGGGTCACACAAACCTATGGATCAGTGGCCAACCAATCACAGGATCGGGACAGAGGCTTGGATTTACTAGTGCAGCATCCCTCACAGACAGTGTTGTTGTGTTTCAGATCAGAGATAATCTCGGAGTCAGGATGGAGACGGATCCAGCGATGACTCCAGCATTGTTCATCCCTCCTCTGCGCATGCTGGCCTCATGGCTTTTCAAGGTTTCACTACACGCTTGGCTGATAATGTCTATAATATGTTTAGAGTGATTGGAACGCGTGAGTGTCTGATGTTCTCAGGCAACTATGCTGCCGGTCGAGTTCAAGCCTGGGAAGCTGCAGGCGTACAAGCTGATCTGTGAGATGATGACCAAACATCAGGACGTGCTGCCCAACAGTGACTTCCTGGTCCACCTCTACCACGTCATGCACCAGGGCTTTACCAACGGCGACCAGGTACAGCAACCACATCATTCTAGTATCGGTGTTGTTTCTTAGTTAGGAACAGCCCTGCCATCATTTCATCTACCCGAAAGGGTCTTTAAAAAGAGTCAATTGGACTGAATCATGAATCGCTCTCCGAATCTGTGTGCAGTCTTACCTTTGACCACTAGATGGTGCCACAGAGCCACTTTGTGTTGCCGTTTCTGTCGCCACAAAACTTTGATTTGGTGTTTTTTTTTTCCGTCATCATGTGACTACATTATTGTTTTGAGACTCTGTTTCACTGTTTTAAAAATAAATAATGCAATGCAGTAGTGTTTTATGGTTGTCATCACTCCCTGTACCTCCTCACTCAACACGTTCCCTGTTTAAGCTCAACAAGTCTCTGTTTAGTGAAGGAAAGTTTTACGTTCCATTTTCTTTCCCTTGTCGCATTAAACCATCCTCATCCGCTCACACACAGGAACGATTGTAGATTGTTAACCCTACCTTTTATTCTTTGTGCAGCGCTGTCGGTATCTGAGAATCGGCTAATTGATCGACTAATTTTGTTTCTTCTGTGCCCTGTTAACGACATGAACTGTGGCGCTTTGCTCACAGAGGAAGAATAGAGGAAGACTGTTCCACCTGTATTCTGTGCAGTTTAAATCGCTTGACTGAGTTACGGACACACACACACACACACACACACACACACACTTCCAGCTTTATTTGCCGCTGCATAATAGAGCCGCTTTGCAGAATTGCCACTTTGGCCGACTGCTCATTTTGGGCAATCATGCAGCCGTTTGCTGCTGGTTAATTACTACTGGTTGCTAAGCATCGTAAAGGTCACTTATTGCAGAATGAGGGTAAAATGTCCCTGCAGTCGCTGCTCTGCCACCCTTTTCACGTCTCTCTCAGCGGGACTCGTTTTTTTTTACCACCTTTACAAAAGATTCAAATTATGGGAGCTGGTCGGAAGCGTCTGAGTGTGGGTAAACACAGGCCAGGCAGGGAATTACAGGTCCTTAACACACAAACTCAGGGTTACGTAATGTTCCGGAACGCTCCCCAGACGCGTGTGATTCTGCTCGGCGTTCAACATTGACGCCAAATTGAAATTTTCTGGGCCTTTCTGTGTGGAGTTAGTTTCTTTTCCTTGTGTACATGTGGGTTTCCTCTGGGTCTCCGGTGTCCTCCCACAGTCCAGAAACATGTGTCTGTATGTGTTCTTCTCTGTGATTGGTCCACCCTCAAAGTGCGCCACCGTCAGACCTAGAGAATCTGCAGCTCACTATAGATCACAGGACCGGGAGAAATGGGCCAAGCAGTTTATAAGATGAATAATTGAAATTCTGTTTCTTCTTGTCTCTTGTGTTGTTTGGTTCAGGATGTGTTGAACACGATGGTCAAATGGTGCTCTCCTCGTTTCTTCTTCCTGGGACTTCCAGGCTTCTCCATGCTGGTGGGAGACTTCATCACCGCGGCTGCCCGTGTCCTCAACACCGACTCTTTTGAGGTTCCTGATTCTGCATGTTACTGAAATCAGTCTGCTGACTCAAAAAGTGAAATCATCATCTTTTCTGTACTACTCCGCTTTTCTCAGGCTCCTCGCATCGAAGCTCAGACAGTCCTGGGCTCCCTTGTTTGCTTTCCCAACCTGTACCAGCAGATCCCCTCCTTACAGTCTGTCCATGGCTCCGGGGATATTGTGGTTGGTAAAGAGGACATGAAGGTGAGCACTTCCTGCTCTGCACCGTCATACACTCACCCGTCTCAGTAAACCAGATTTGTTCCGTCAGCTCAAACCACAGTCCCCCATGTGAAGCTGAGCTGATGGTGATAATGATCAACTCAGCAGCTGTATCGTGTTGTTCTTTTTTGTTTTCATTTTAGATTATTCTTGACTATGCTTTTAAAGTATTTGTATAAATAATATATAAATAAAATGTATAATTATACTATGCTTTTTTAGATCAATAATATATCTCTAATGTTCTAATGCATTTTAAAATCTGTACTTACCCTAGAATTTTTTTATCTTTTGAGAATGATATCAGGCTTGTATTTTATTGTGCCTGTATATTTATTTATAATTTTTTTTTGAAAGTTTTGAAGAATAGCTGTTATTTCCTTGCTGAATACATAATTTCTGGTTTCATCTCCCTGCAGGACTATTTGGTGAACATTCTTCTGAAGACGGCACGCAGCGAGGCGTATGAAGGCGCCAGGTGAGCGCAAACAGCACTTTAGCGTGGTGTGCCGGGCCTGACGCTATCTCACTCCTGCAGGTGTGTGGCCATCTGCAGTCTGGGGCTGTGGGTCTGTGAGGAGCTGAGACAGACGGAAGCCCACCAGCAGGTGAAAGACGCTATTAACGTCCTGGGCGTCACATTAAAGGTGATTACTTACCGCGTTTTTCACTTGGGCATCGATGCTATTGAACATGCTGTTGTAAGACTCCAATAACTGTCACTCAATCAGAGAGAATTAAGAGAGTATTTAGATTAATGATTTGGAGTACGTACACGCACAAACATACACTCACATGCACACACACACACACACACACAACACACACATACATACGTTCACAAGCACATACATACACACATGACTTACCAAAGGTAATTTTGACATGGGAGTACGCGAGCGGTGTGATGAGAGAGTTAAAGCTTCTGTGTGTCTAAAAAAGAAAAAGAAAAAGTTAACATGTTTTTTTATCACAGTTATTACAATATTTTAGCATAATATTAAAAAAATTGTATGAAAATAAAGTGGGCTTGGAACGGATTAGGGCATTTACATGTTAATCGCATCTCTAATTACGAATTTTTCGCATTACAAAACTGCTCTCGGCACGGATTAATTTTGTAAGTCCAGGTACCAGTTTGTACTAACATACCGACACACATACTGTATACTCCGATTTTGAGAGAGTAGAGGGTGGTGGGACCGATGGAGAGAATGACAAAAAGAGATGAGAGTTGACAAGTTCAAGTTTTTTTGTATTTATTTATTAGCGCTTTTCTTAGTTCCAGACCATCGCAAAGTCACTAAGACATTAGAGAGTTTGATTTAGAGAGACATTTGTGTGTAATTTATCATACTGTTTCTTTCGTCCTGTAGTTTGGTAATAAAGTGGTGGCGAGTGTTGCGTGTGACGTCTTCCAGCTGCTGATCTCACACTGGCCGCTCCTACAGAAGCTGGAGGAGTCGCTACCCAAGAGAATCATTGAGGTGAAGACACGACGTCTACATCACAGCCGTAAACCCCTGATGTCTCTCTCTTTCCCTCTCTCTGTTGCAGATCTTTGTAGCGACGGTGGCGTTTCTGCTGCCCAGTGCCGAGCACTCTACCATGGAAGCGGATAAAAAGGTGAGGTGCTTGGTTATTCTCACTCTCAGACCTTAACTAACATGCTTCATGTGTGCTCAGCTGATGGTATCTCTGCTGCTGTGTCTGCTGGACTGGTGCATGGCTGTGCCTCTCTCTGTCCTGCTGGAGCCCATCACCACACCCCTGATGGAGGACACTCCCTCACAGAAAGCCCCTGTCCTCGACTACATCTACAGGGTAAATCAGCGCATCTTTACTAGAGGTTAATGGTATTGCGAAGTTTTGGTCCAGCGGTTGGGAGTTGGATCCGCCACCCTGGAGTTAAGTCTTGGTCCTGGTTTTACCACTGACTGTCCTTGAACGAGACACTGACCCACATGCCCCCCGACCCTATGGCTTAAGGCTGCCCACTGCTCCAGGTCTGTGTGTGTACCTTCACTGGATGGTTAAATACAGAGCACAGTTTCAATATTGCCCCTAGTGGCCTCACTGGCACACTCACTTTCTTTTTTTTTTTCTTTTTTTTTAGTTTTTTTTCGTGTGTGAGCTTGTGTGTGTGTGAGCTAGGGGATGAAGCTGAATCATAGCAGACCTGTTGGTGTGGAGTGAGAAGCTGCTGGACGGTGTGTGTGTGTGTGTGTGTGGTGTCACCATCTGTCGGTGCACATCGAGACACAACTCTTCGCTCGTAAGGCTTCTCCCGCCGGCTTTTTGGCTTAGCACTGTAAATGTCGGCCGGACTCCGTATGGTGGTCCCGAGCTGCTCCGCGCCGTCTGGTGGTGACGACATTTCATCTGTTACAGAAACTCTGCCTTCAGTTAAACTAGTGTGTTCATTTAAATCCACTGTGATGGATTTTTGTGTGTTTGTTTGTGTGAAGGATTCATCGTCTCTGTGTTGTAGGTGCTGCACACGTGTGTGTGTGGGTCGAATCTTCACACTCAACAGAGTCACTACCTCCTCAGTCTGGCCGACCTGTGTACAGACTACGAGCCCTTCCTCAATCTGGGACATGTGAAGAGCAGCGAAGCTCCGCCACCTCACAATGCACTGGGCGACTTTGGGAATCTCCTGACGGTGGCTGAAGGTGAGGACGCGACCTCTGACCACATTAACACACATTAAGTCTGCTGGTTTCTTTTCGGTTTTTTTCAGCAGAAGTGATTGCCTTTTGTAGCATATAGAAGGAAGAGTGAGTGAGTGAGTGAGTGAGTGAGTGAGTCTGTGTGTGTGCGTGCGCGTGCGTGCGTGCGTGCGTGCGTGCGTGCGTGTGTGTGTGCCCGTAAGAATCTTTAATGTGGAGTAGTATTGCTGTTATTAATGACCATGTGATATGAAGCACTGATGGCATCCCATAATGCCATGCTTCAGATGCCACGTCTTGAATAAATTAAATGTGTAAACTTTACTTAAAAGTAATTTGTTTTGTTTATTTTGTGTAAATATGTTTTATCTCTATTTCGTATAGTTATGGCAGGGCATATCTTTATGGACAACAACCTTTTAATTCAGTATTTAAAATTTATTTTGTGATTTGAAATTAACTTATTCTTGAATAATGTTCCTCTCAGTTTTTATGAATAATCTTTCTCTCTGCTCCAAAAATTATTAGTTTTGGTGTTTTATACATATTTATCCTGTTTTACCCCCAGCTTAAAGTGTGCTTTGACTTTTGCCCTCCGTGCTGTAGAGTATTAGAGACCCCTGCTCTAAATTCTCCTCTTAAACTGATCATTATTATCATTAGCAGCAGGGGGCAGTAGAGTGCGACCTGGAGAAAACTCTTGTCAATGCATTACCATGGGAATTTGACTGCTTTGATTCATTAATATCATTATTTGCCTTGTTTTTTGAGACGACTGACATATTCACTAACGATTCATACATTTTTGTTCATCATTTGGACACAATTCCTCAAAGGGGATGGGGGGCAATCTGCTCAGGGGGGTGATTTCGGTGGGCGGTGCAACAGCGATATTTTCTGTTTTACAACTTCTCTAATGATAATAATATTTTTTTCTGTGGCTATAATTTTTGTCATTTTTTTGCAGTAACAACTATTCAAAAGTAGGAAAGTAGCATCTTCATAAAATGTGCGAGGGATGATTTACATGAGACGATAAAAATACAGTGATTCAAAACGGGAAGCGCAATATTTTAAGCGCGTATTTCAAGAGACGGTGGCAACCCTTGCTGGAGGAGAACCTCGCCTCTCCTGAGTGAATGACGAATCCCCTCCAGGATGTTCACCAAACTCAATGACAAAACATGTAAAAGTGGCACGTGCCTGCACGACGGACGTTTTAAGGCTGTTTCCAGGGTTTTTACCGCATCGTATTAGCAGCGGTACAGTGGCGTTTCAGCTGGAATAGAGTTTTAAAGAGCTCTGCATTAGTTCCCTCGTCCACTCCATGCGCCCATTTATCCCAATTATTACAGAACTCGTCCGTTCCTCCACGACTTTGCTTCATCCATTAGGCAGCATTTCTGTGGCGTGGCCTGTCGTCTAATGCCGCGTGTTTCTGGTGGGATGGCTTTCATGACGGGGGGAAGAAAAGAGCGCTGGCTTCTGCGGCGCACACATATCCCTCCATCGACATGCCTATTATATTGCTGTGTATGAAAACAAGAAGCAGCGGACGCAGCCAAAGAGCAACTCGCCAGCAATATTCCCGTAGCGAGCTCGTATTGATTAGTTCTCTTCAAAGCGCCGCGCGTCCCTAATGCAACTCGCTCGTCTCGGCAAAGAGCTTTTTCCACTTTGATGGGGATGATGGTATTGATAGCACTGTCACAATGTGAGACCCCCACCACCACCACCCCCCAGCCTAATCTTAATACTCACTAATGACAGCGCAGCGCTTCTCACATCGACAGGTGTTCGGCATTCAGGGGTCTCGCAGGGGCCCGTTCATCAGGAAAGGTGTGATGCTCATTAGTGCGGACCCTTTGAATCAGGAGATTTTGAGAGATGTTTAAAGGTGTAGAGATGCTGCAAACATGGGGAGAGCTTGAGCACAATGCCTGAAAGCACGGTGTGTGTGTGTGTGTGTGTGTGTGGGGGGGGGGGGTCCTGCATAGTGGCCTCCATGCTTAACTTTCCTCGAGGTCTTGTTGTCCACGGATTGTGCGTGTGTGGTGTGTGTGGTGTGAGTCAGTTCCTTGTGACACAGAAACAGTGCACCCCACAGGGAGTGGGGGGGTAGAGAGGGACATACAGAAAGACAGACAGGAACTGAACGTTTCTGAATTAGACATGAGCTTGCCATTTAATAAACTTGGACTTATTCAAAACCACGCATCAGAATCAGAATTCTTTATTCTTTCGTCTCTGGGTGAAATTCTCTTTAGTTCCATACACTCACAACCTTTGATCATGACAAACTCAATGAAACATTTGAAAATAGCATAAAAATGAAAGTAAAATAAATATTAATATACCGTATTTTCTGGACTATAAGCCGCACCTGTATATAAGCCGCATCCGCTCAGTTTTCAAAAAAAAAATAAAAAAAAACATAAACAAGCCGCTCCTGCATACAAGCCGCATCCACTCTATTAAAAAAAGTTCCCTTTCCAGTTGTTCACTTGACACTACTGGGGACAACATTACCTGACAGGGAACAAGGGTTTCAGTCGAAACCTGAACAGTTTTGCAAGCCACAGATATGTATGTTTTTTAATTCAATTTTTTTTCTTTATTACATATATTCGCGGATTCACAGCTTCACGTATTTTTTTTATTAGGTGTGCATAAATTATAAAAGAAATATATCGAAATAGAGAGTCTGCTGATGTCCCGCACGGCTCGCGCCCTTCCTGCGCATCTCGCGCGCATCCTGCGCGTCTGGTAACGGCTGGAGAATGGCCTCTGTGGATGCGTCGGGCGCAGAGATGCGAATGTCGTTAAATGAATGTATGAAATTTTGTAGTATTGGTAGCATGATCATTTTTCGTTTTTTACGTGGTGCATAAAACAATAAAACACTTACTGTTTTATTGCTGTACATTCGTTCTGTTGTATTCCGTTGTATGTATCTAAAATGTCATAAATCTTCAAATTTTTAGTACATACAGCTTAACAATCTTTCGTTTTTTTTTGTGTTGTGCACTTTACTGTTTTATTAATTGACATCTGTTCCTGTGATTTTTGTACTGAGATGTTTGTTAACATTACTTTAATAAAGAATACTACATGAAAAAAAGTGTTTTAAAAGTCTGAAAAAGTGTTAAAAAAATACGTAAATGTTGTGCCTCTACTTAGCGGATTTTCATATATCGCGGTTGGTCCGGCTTGGAACTTATCCACCGCGATAAACAAGGGTTCACTGTATTTACTACAGGAACAGAACGATTTTGAATTGTAAATGTACATGTATATTTGTCAGTCACACACACATGGTGCTGAGTTGTATTATAAACATAATCTGGGTTAGATCGTCCATGTTGAATAAAACACATTGCCTGTGTAATTATTTCTTTTCCAGAAAAGAAAAGGCGTAGCATGGAGCTGATTCCTCTGACGGCTAGGATGGTGATGACACATCTGGTTAACCACTTGGGTCACTATCCTCTTAGCGGTGGCCCTGCTCTTCTGAACAGTCTGGTGAACGAGAACCATGACAACCCCTATGTGGAGTCTTCTGAGCTCTCCTCTGAAGTCTTCAAGAGCCCCAATCTGCAGCTGTTTGTGTTCAGTGACAGCACGCTGGTCTCGTGCCTGCAGATCCCCTCCGACACGTGCAGAGACCTGTCCTCTGAGGTTCGAATCATCGTCCGAGACATCTCGGGGAAGTACTCCTGGGACGCTTGTGTTCTGTACCGCACTTTAGAGGAAGCTGCCGTGAATTCCAGCAGCGACAAAGAATGTACACTGAACTGTTCCAAAGTCCCTGACTCCGAGCATTGCTGGGGTGAGGAGGACCCTGAGGACAGCGTAGATGCGTTGGACCAGCTCCTGGAAGAGTTGGGTCTCAGCAGCCCAGAATGTTTGTCAGAACCGCAGCAGAAGCTCAACCAGCCGTCACCTCCTCCCATGGGCATGAACCCTGAGATAGAACATGTCGTCAGGGAGGCGATCCACCGACAGAAGCAGCAGGAGGACGAGGAGCTGTCCTGGAGGCCAAGCGAAGACCCGAGCATCAGGGCTGCCCGTCAGACAGAACCCACCCACCAGGAGCCCAGGTCTCCCTTTCATCTCTGCAGACTTCTGCTCAACGACCTGGGGATGAACTCATGGGACCGAAGGTACTCCACAATAGTGAAGAGTAGTTCAAGAGATAAAGCAACACACTATAACTGATATAGGACATGGATGCTCCATTAATTCAGTCTAAGGCTTTTCGAACCCAAAGTCATTAATTCTAGCCACTGCTGGGCTCTTTTTCTGCAGTTAGCTTTAGATGTAGTTTAAGATAGTAGTGTGAAGGAGACAAGCTAAGAGACTAGCACTGTGATGGTGTGCGACCAGTCAGCATTTTTTTCTGCAGGGTGCTGAAGGTACTGGATACTATTTATGAGCTAAACCACATGAGAGATGGAAATACAACCTCATAAATAAAGAGTTTCTGGTTTTTAATATTTATTTGTGTTTTTTGCGCCTAGATTCAGCACGAGTAAAATACTTCTTTTAAAAAAATATTCTATTCTATTAAAAAATAGTTCTTTTAACATCAGATAGTCAACATCAGATACGACTTCTAAACCAGTCTTTATGGAAATGGTGACTTGTAATGGAGTATTTTTTGCAGTAAAGTATCTGTACTTTTACTCAAGTGTGGTTTTCAGGTACTCTCTACACCTCTGTTAATCACCTCTCTTATTTCCAGAAAGAGCTTGTATATTTTAAAGAAGAACTCAAAGCTCCTGCGAGAGCTGAAGCATCTGGACTCAAGGCAGTGGTAAGACCCTCCTCTGCGCCGGTTTCCTATCTCCTGAAGCCTCAGTAAAGTTTAATACTTATCAGGTCAAATAAATCACGGCACTCAACAGCGAGACAAAACATCCACCAATAACAACGCCGTGCATTTGAAGATCTCCATCCCTCAGTCTATTACAAGTCAGAAGAGAAGCGCTAAATCCTTTAAAAGCACCATTACATCGGCAGGTCTTAAGACGTCTCTCAGATCGCCTCCCCACAGCCTAATCCCGAGCAGGTCTGGCTGATCACAGCTCCACGCTTCTCAGCCAACAGCGGTCGATAGGCCTTCAGAGTGGCTAATTACAGAGGCTTATTAAAGAATACCCCCAGGATTGGACCACCATTTCCCCCTGCATGCATAACCGCTCCCCTCATGGCAACCGCCGACTCAGCGTGCCAAACAGCGCAGCACATAGCAACCTTCTCTAAATGAAGACATGCATCTCACAGAATCACACACGTTCGCTGGAATGATCCCAGTTATTGTGCAATCCTTAAAATTCATCAAATACGTTTAAAAAGGATTCGATCAGTCACGTAGTGGTTAACATTGATGGAGTTGAAATCATATTAAACATCATCAGCATCATTTGACACGTAGTTAGTTTGTCTAATACTATACACGCTTTCTTTTGTCATCTCGTCTCTGGGGAAAACGCTCTTCTGCCACTCTAAAAAGTATCACCATTTCAGATATTGTTTAAACGGCTGATACCGGAAAGAAAAGGTCATTGGAGATGCTCACAGCAATTTTCACAGTCAGTGTTTTGATGCTGTTTACATCAGACATGGCTAAACAAGGAAGCACAGGGTCTGGTAAGAAGATTATAATTGTGCTTTTGCCCAGACCTGGTTCCAAACTTAATTCTGGAGGCAGAGCACTTCATTCAGCCAGTGATTCAACATTTTACCTGAAATTCCATCCCAACCCAGAGCCTTATTAAGCCGAGTGCTTTCTGCCCGGATTTAATCAGTCCCGGCTTTTCAAATGCCCAATCCACTCATCTACCAACTGGTCCAGCTCATCTCTGGCTCATCTACAACTGTCAGTTATTAGCAGTAATTCATTATGGAGCATTGCTTCACTGTTTCTGATGAACGCGCTCTGACGTGTCATAAAATGGTCTGCAATTCTTTCTGCTGTTTCTATGTACGTATGTGTATTTTAAGTGTGTATGTGTTTTCTACAGCCGAGAGACTCACAAGATAGCTGTGTTTTACATTGGAGAAGGCCAGGAGGACAAGTCCTCTATCCTGTCTAACACGGAGGGCAGTCAGGCTTACGAGGACTTCGTCTCGGGTCTGGGATGGGAGGTGAGCGGACACATGCGCGAGTTGATTTTTCTGTAGCGCAGCATTCATGCCAGCGTCGTGGTTCTGTGGCAGGTGGACCTGGCCACTCACTGTGGGTTCATGGGTGGTCTGCAGAGGAACGGCAGCACCGGGGCCACCGCGCCGTACTACGCCACCTCTAACGTAGAGGTCATCTTCCACGTCTCCACTCGGATGCCCTCTGACTCTGATGACTCTATTACCAAAAAGGTAGCTTTGACCACCTAACATCACCCAACCAAGACCTGGAAATGTTAAAATATTATAATGTAGAGTATTTCACTGGTTTGCCTTCCGAAATCTCGATTAACTGACATTTTAACACAATTACGAGTAGTAAACAATTATTTTATTACTTTATTTGTATGTTGTTTACATAATTCTGTCAAGTTTAGTACAGTAAATATGCTCACATATTACACATATTAGTGAGAGATTTTTGAATATAGGGCAGAGGTGTCTAAACCTAACTAAAGTAGAAATTTGCCTTTTACTTTTCTAGAGTATTTATTTTTCTGCTTACTTTCTACTTCTACTTTTAATTTTTTTAAGCAAATATCTGTACTTTCTATTCGTTACTTCTTCAAAACCAGAATCATCCGGACAAATCACGGCAGTAAATGATTGTGGTTGGATGAGACGTATAAACAAGTATCATCCCGACACCCTATTGGTTTGCGTAAGTCCATCACACCTGCGCATCGCACTTTGTCGGCGAAACAATGACGGAGAGGAGGCTTTATGGATTCGATTAGTGTCAATGCGATTAGAGCACAAACTGCACTAAGGCGCGCGCGCACACACTCCAACACCGTTAAAACAGAAAACGACAAACGAATGTTCAACATATCGTCCCAGTCGCTACAAGTGTGAGGCGCAGTGACCGTTTGTAAAGCTCAAGTTCAAGTTCTGAGCATTTGCAAGGAGCTTTTCACAGTTTAAACTGTCTCAAAGCGCAGAAAAGCTCCATACGTCTCCCGAGATCTCAAAGCTCACGTGAACACTGAAAAACATTTCAGTTAGTATCTTTATGGGACTTTGAGAGATATGATTTATCTTATACTAGATAAAAAGGAGATAATGTAATGTTGAAGCTAGATTTTCGAACATAAGAGTTCATCATTCAGGTCATTTCATAACATGTATTTGAAAATAATCTATTTTGTTACAAGTTTTTACAGATTTATCTCCAAGAAGCCTGTTTGATTTAGTGTCTTGAGGCCACGCAGATTGCACAGAAGCTTTGTAATAAAATGCAATAATTTTCAATGTAATTGCAACAATTTAATAGAACAATATAGTTCTATAATGCTATTTTTTCCTCGCATTACTTTTACATTTATATTTAAAAGTAGTTTTATCAGTATTAGTAACGCTACTTTTACTTTAGTAGAATATTGGGCATTTTACTTTTACTTAAAAGTACTTCACAGAAGTACTTCACAGTATATCTACTTCTAACGAAGTAACAAAAGTGACTACTTTTGACAGCACTGATATAGGGTGCATTGATTTCAAATTAAACTATATAGAATAATAAGGAAACGCACACACACACACACACACACACACACACACACACACACACACACACACACACACAGGTCTGTGATGATTATTTATTGAACATCCAACAACTGAAAGTAAAGCAGACATTGTCTAAATCCAACAATCACTTTGTTCTTATATAAAAAAAAGTTCAAATAAATAACTTGCACATTTGGAAACAAAATATTTTAGTTTTGATATTTTCTTTAAAAAAGTGGAAAATGTGCAGTTCTCTTAAATTAAATAACTCTCGTACATCCTGTGCATTACTTGCGTCTTCTGTAAACAAATATTGTATTGTGAAATGTATACAACAAATTGTTGTAATGAAAATAGAGCCTGAGTATGTTAACTGTTTTTTCCGCACGTTTTTTCGGGGGTTTTTTCGTTTTTTTTTTACTGTGAGTTCGCATTTAGAAAGCATTTCTTTCTGACATTGTACAATTGTATCTTCTTGGCTGAAAAGTAGACCCTTTCAAGGCATCACTGGGCATGCATTACTGGCGCAGCCGAATATGTCGGCGGAATATACATAACGTATCGGAGCGGCATCACGTGACCCAACATGTGGTAGTGTTTTTAAAGGGAAAATAATTGAAATAATCGACCTGGACAAGACCTCTAAGACCCCTTCTCTTTTATTTTGTTTTCTCTTTCTGTCTCACTCTAATCTCTTTGTTTTTTGCTCCTGTTTTTCTCTTTTATCATTTTCTTCCTCACTGCCTCCCTGTCTCACTCTCTCTAAATGTGTTTCTTAAATGCACACATTTCTTAGCATTTTCGGTAATTTGTGCTAAAGCAAAATCTCTCGTGTGTAGAGAAGAGCAGGCGTCTTGTGGCGTGAGCGAGTGCGACACGCGTGTAGAGCGTGACTCTGGAGCTGCAGCTCTTATCGCACAGCTCTGTCAGACAGTGCGAGCAGAAAGACGGCGGAGACCAGCGTGTGTGGTTTTCCTGCAGGAGCCGTGACCGGGGCTGCGATCAGCACATTAGTCCGCTCCATAATGGCCAAAGGCCTGCCGGATACCAGCAGGGCATTACCGCTGAATTCCGCCCGCGCCGGCAGGACAGCGATCGAGATACGTTAGCAGTTTAACATTGGCAAATTTGAATCAGTGGGATCTTGTTTAGTCAGAGTCCTCAATCTGATCATGCACAGGTCTGCTGAGAGAAGCGTTCATCTGACCCCGCTCACCGTCAGAGCTCTTATTAGCCGATCTCAGCCGTTCTGAAATCCCCCTTCCACTCAGGAGTGTGTGTGTGTGTGTGTGTGTGTGTGCGCGCGTTCCTCCAGCCTGGCTTCATTCGTTTATCTGAGACGCCCTGTCATTTCTGCTCCTCTGCTTTGGTGGTGAGGGGTGGCGACTTCTGGGTGAGGACTGGGAGCTGTAATCATTTAGAAGAGCAGCTTTAGGGAGACTGGAAAGTAAAAAGCCGAAGGCGAGGAGAGCATGGTGACTAAAATCTAGAAGAATTCCTGAATCCCATTGAATGTCAGGGGGACACAGAGCAGCTGGCTGCGCCGGTAATGCTGTTACCGGGAGGGTGTTGCCATGCAAGGCCACAGTGTCAAGAGGCGGCCGCTCTCACACACACACACACACACACACACACACACACACGCTTCTTTGTTGTGAGGGAGGGATACTCTGGTTTTACAAGGCAGCGTTTAAGCCGGAGGGCATCTCTTGCTCTGCTCAGTGTTTGTGTGTTCTGCTGAAGGCAACATATGGCCTGTAATGTTCTATATAACAGTGTTTGCGAAAACACAACGTCGCTATTATGTCTGGCATGTGCACCCGTTCTAGACCTCTAGTTTTGCTAATTCAGTTTGTGTTACAGTTCTGTATGAAACTGAGTTTGTGCATTGTATTTATGATTTGGCGACTGCATTTGGTCTGGACAAGGATGTAAGACTTCAATTTGAGGAACACCAAAGCTAGGTCATTATTTAATTTATGAATGTAATTTTATTTCACGCATGTATACAAAACAACAACATAAATAACATATGATAATAATGACAGTGGTAGCAAAAATCATCTCCCTCGTTCCCGTATTACCTGCTTGAAATGGGTAACATTGTAATATTGATTTATCATCAGCTTGTCAATATTTATCAATTTAACTGATTATCACATTGAAACCTTTGCTTCTCTTTGTTGTTGCCATCGAGTGACTTTACCGACCATTTCGTCACCACCCATTGTGTAGTAGCCCCTCCCACTGACACTGATTTACATGCTAAATCTCGTGAATTCTAACACAAATGCCAGCGTGCATTGAATTTGCACAAAATATTGTCTGACCACTTGAGTTTTGGTATTCAGTGCCATACACCATCACAACAACTATGGAATTGTGTTGTTTTTTAAGAAGAACAACATTGCCGTCATTATATTTACATGGATAAAACATAAAGCTGATACTGTACCCAAACATTTTTGCTTAAATGGTGTTCTGATGGTACGAAGCTCTTTCTACTGTAAAGGTCTGAAGTAGCGTGGAGATTTCCCCACCGCGCCCTTGCAAGAGAATATTCTGAGAAATCGGGCACTGACGTCCAGTCTCAGGTCATCTCACCGCAGCCCGTTGGACGTTCCTGCTGCTGTGAGTGAGGATGGCATCTGCTGTGTCTGTACAGTGTGTCGTGTGTTTCCTCTCTCTCTTTCTAAACGGTTCGGTGTGTGCCAGGCCAATCGGCTTGTTGTGGATTTGTTTAATTTCATCCAATTAGCGTAATCAAGAGCTTATGGGAAAACGTGGTAATGGCGTTTTTGGTGCGGAGGATGTGTTTTGGGGAGAGCTCATTAGACCTGGTGATTGGGCAGATGTTTAACGACCCGTCGAGAGAAGCTTTGCTTAAGGCCAAAATCATTCCAATACCGACGCTTTTACAGCGGAGGTCACTGGAGCTTTGTACCATTTTGGTTATAGTGCATTTGGTAATTATATATATGGAACAATGGTTTTATGGTTCTCCTGTGCTGCGTTGTTCGGCAGTCATTCACGCTCAACAAGGAGAGGTCTGTCTTGAGCTGCATTGTTGTACTGGATGCAAGTATTTTAGGGCCAAGTGAAGGTTTTCACACATCTCTATATATACACGGCATAATTGTTACCAATTGATTTTTAAATGACCTGATTTATAAATAAATTTTCACTGTACTTGTATAGTTCTAAAGTTGTGTTCCAAAACACGTTGGGGATAAGGAATCAATTAAACATATTTCACAATTCAATGCTAAATGTGATTGAATTCATGTTTGCAAAAACATAAAAATACAATGTCGCAGCATGGAACAATAAACACGCGGACAGAATCACACCCGATCAAATATCATCATATTTCTTCTCTTCTGTTCAATTATACACTTTATTACCAAAAATATTCGATCTCCCAGCCAAATGATGAGGTTTTTCAGGCGTTGGGCTTGGCCCCTTAGTTCCAGTGAAAGGAACTTTGAATGCTTCAGGATACCAAAACATTTTGGACAATTCCATGCTCCCAACCTTGTGGGAACGGTTTGGAGCAGGCCCTCATCCATATGACTGTGCACCAGTGCACAAAGCCAAGTCCATAAAGTCATAGATGACAGAGTCTGGTGTGGACGAACTTGACTGGCCTGCACAGAGTCCTGAACTCAGCCCTTATAGAAAACCTTTGCGATGTTTTAGAGCGGAGACTGAGAGCCAGGCCTTCTCGACCAACATCAGCGTGTGACCTCGCCTTTAGAAGAATGGTCAAAAATGTCTATAAACACACTCCTCAACCTTGTGTACAGCCTTCCCAGAAGAGTTGAAGCTGTAATAGTTGCAAAAGGTGGACCGACTTCATATTGAACCCATTGGGTTAGGAATGGGATGGCACTTAAGTTCATATGTGAGTCAAGGCAGGTGACTGAATACTTTTGGTAATATAGTGTATATTACTTTCCTGCATATGCAAATAATTTTGTTCCTGAAACCAATTTAGCTGTTTCCCACCCATGCATACACGTCACTTTAGATCTTTTCTTTTAAAGACTTTTTAGATAATTTCTTCTTTTACATATTTTAGCTAGGCCTTTCAATGACACTTGTTCAAAAAGTTTTTTTTACTAAATTTCGTTCTTATTATTATTTTTAAATTTGTATTTATTGTTTACCATTGTGTATTTATTTCTTGCTTTGTGGTTGCTGGAAATTCTACTTATCAATCTAATTGGTAAAAGCGTAACTGCTGTGAATTTACAACTTCGAAGACTCTCTGTCTGTCTGTGTAACTCCATCACTGTTTCTGCAGCTAGTGTAGCGTAGTAAACCGGTTTAGACACCACAGAAAAGAATCTTCCATGAGCATTGGGGAGAAAACCGGTTGCCTAGATGAAGTGCTGAGAAGCAAGTGTGAGCATGAAGTGGGTGTGTCGTCCCTTCCCAGCGCTTGAGCGGTGACCGTAATGAGTCTGCGGCACATCAGTGTTCGTCATGCTCCCGGTTTCTACTAATATAGCTGATGTTTCCATGTAAAAGGAAAACACGAGCCATTTTCTTGGTAAACTCAATTTGTTTAAGTGATTGAAACATAATGAAGCCAGTTTCTGCTGCTCATTTGCCTTCAGATTGAAAAATAATTTCAGGAGTTGTTATAGGCTGAAATGATTTTTTTTTTCTGGAATTATTGTTTAGTGCTGTGGAAATGTGTGTGTTTGTAAGATTGAGTCTGGCTTTAATATCCACACTCGTTTGGTTTTTCTGGGAAGTCGGATTTCGGCATCATATTCTTTACAAACGAAGAACGCGGTGGCCTTTCTCGTGGTGAGTTGAGTGACTTTATTGGTTGGAACGTCAGATTTATTGATTTGTTTTGCTTTGCAGCTTCGTCACTTAGGAAATGATGAAGTGCACATAGTGTGGACGGAGCACACGCGGGATTACAGGCGAGGAATCATCCCCACGGACTTTGGAGATGTGCTCATCATCATCTACCCGATGAAAAACCACATGTTCTTCATTCAGATCCTGAATAAACCGCAGGTACGTCCCGCACAGAGAAGATAATGGCAAGACATTAGAAACCACAGCCGTCCATGATCAGATGTTACGCCTCTCCTGTGGCATCTCCAGGACTTGCGATGTGGCTGCAGGGATAGAGTCTCTTCCTGTCTGCGCTCTGAGAGCACTAATGCTCCGAGTGCATTACGCCATCGCTGCCTTTCATCTTCCTTCTCCTGTTTCTGCCACCAGATCCCTCCAGAAAGTCCATGCACATCCTCTGTGATTTCTGTTCGCTGCACCGGAATATTCCGCCTTTTATTGATTTCTTGATTTCTAGCTTTTAAAATTCCTCCGGTTCACAAACCTCATGGTTATCTGAGTTGACTTTGAAGTAGGTGAACTTTACCTAGAGTTTCATGTCGGGCTAATCCTATCAGAATATTTTAGTTTGGCATGGAGGTTTGACATTACTCTTCTCCAGACACATGGAGAGAAGACTGCAGAGGAGCAGAGCCGGTGCGGTTCCTGCTTAGTCTGTGTTTTCTGCTCTCCCGCCATTATAGTTCCTGTATATTTTTTTCATGAACATTATAGTTCATTCTTGAAAAAATTCGTGTTTTAAAAGTCTGAATAAGTGTTATAAATACAAATAAATATGTAAATGTTGTTCCTCCACTTTGCGGAAATTCACCTATCGCGGTCGGGCTTGGAACGTATCTACCGCGATAAACGAGGGATTACTGTATCCGCATTTTACTGCAAGCGAAGTTCAGCGCAGCATCACAGCCTTTTCCATAGTATGTATTCAGCGAGTATGTATTTAAAAAAAAAAAAAAACCCCGGAAGTGATTAATGGCGATAATAAAATTTGACGCGACAAACAGATTTTATTATTAACACGTTAACTTTGACAGCCCTATTATATATATATAGAGAAAGAGAGAGAGAGTGAGAGAGAGAGAAAGACAGAGAGAGACAGAGACAGAGATAGAGAAAGAGAGAGACAGGCAGCCAGAGAGAGAGAGAGAGATAGAGAAAGAGAGATACAGATAGAGATAGACCATTTATTTTCAATGGGTTTCTGATTTTAGTCGTTCCTCAACTGAATGTTTTGTTCATTGTGATGTGTCTTCTCTCGTTTTTTCTAAAAAACAAACAGGAAGTTGATTTTACGTTTGTCTTCCTCAGGTTCCTTTCTTCGGGCCTCTGTTTGACGGTGCGATAGTGAGCGGGACTCTGCTGCCGAGTCTGGTCCAGGCCACGTGCATCAACGCCAGCAGAGCGGTGAAGTCCCGGCTGCCGCTCTACCAGAGCTTGTATCCTTTCCGCTCCGGACGTGAGTAGTTCCTGATCCAGACTGCAGAGGGATTGAGAATCAATGTGACCCCGACCCAAGAGCTTCACCTCGGGTGTTCGTCTCCAATAATTCAATGTTCCAGAGACACTAGTGCAGCTCACAAATCAAGACCTGCTTCTGAAGCCCTTTAACTCTTTAATGTCGCAGCAAAACGTCCAGCAGCGTGGATGGATGAGACCGAAGCCGTCAGTGATGTAATGTGGCCGTCTGGAACAATAACCTGCTTTTCTTGGATAGTGTGTCAGACGTGTAAAATCAATACTGTAAAGAGCGGCAGTGGTTCTCTGTGAGATGAGGAATGATGAAGCAGTAGATCTCTCCGCACGTCGAGTGTCCGGCAACAAAGTTGACCGTCCTAATGTGGGTTATTACACGCACAGTAAATTCTTCTCTCCGTTTAGCTGCTTTGCTTCATCGTTTTACCGGTTTAACCAGCCCAAGATTCCCAGTCCAGTTGAATTTTGGCCTAAACGTGTAAAAACATGACCTGATGTGTCTCTAAAAAAATGTATTGGCACTCAGTCATGTGACCATCAGAAGTGTTCTCACTGTCTGTCAGCTAGAGCACTCTGCAGATGTGCAAGACTGCCCACTGCTCTGGGTTTATGTGTGTCACTTCACTGGATAATTAAATGCGGAGCACGATTTAGATCATGCACCTGGTGGTAGAGATCTAGAAGAAAGTGATCTTGAGGGAAATTGTCAGGCCCTTGATCTACAGGGCCCAAATAATCCAGGGTCAAATCCCAACCAACCGTCTGGTTGGAGAGAATAATCAGATTGTGCTGGTTCTAGACTGTTCAGAGCTTCGTCCTTAGACAGATGTCTTTGTGTGGAGATGAGTTCTCAGCAGTTTGGCCCCAGAATGGCTACAATTTTGTTGCTTGTTGTGCTGAGAACTCCAATGTAATTAGTAGAATATTCCTTCAAAGAGGGTCCTTGTGCTCCCTGCACAGCGGATGAAAGCAGGTGTCTCTCTCTGGCCGGCTCCATCACTCAGCTCTAATTGAACGGGTTTGGTCCCCACCGCGGCCCCCTCACTCCGGTGTGTGTCTGCAGATCTTCTTTCCACCCAGAGTCTGGGATTTTACTTTTGCTGAACGCATCATGATTATTGATTCCTTCTCTGCTGTGGTGTCTTCTTCTGTTGCTTCCTGGTGTTGCACTGTCTACCTTCCTGGTTGCGATACTAGATGTTGACTTTCATGGAGACCCGTAAACTCTTGGCGTGAACACTGACGTTCTTCTTCTGGTAGCTGCGGTGTGTTCTGGTGTGTGGTGGTGTGTGTTGGACAGTTTGTGTTTACAACAACCAAAGAAGGAGAAAAGATGAAACGCGGCAGAAGTGAGCAGATAATGCGAGGTCTGTTCCCGCTGAGATGTTTCTCTGCATGAGTTAGCAGCTTAAAAACTGTTGTGCGATTGAATAACTTCTGCTCATCAACACTAATAAATTCATTATATGCTCATGGAACTGTCCATCAAACTCTGACTAGCCAACAAGAATTAAGTGCTGCAAGCTCCACCTTCACGTGATCTGTCAATTTGACATTCAGGTGTACATAAACTCTCAACAAAAACATGTAAAATGTTTTTTTTTTCTTTGTCACTGACTACTTTTGTTCATTATCAATTCCTTTTGTGTTTTCTGGCCTCTTTACGCTCACTGGATTATATCATTGACTATTGGGAATGTTTTTTGTCATGTTCTTCTAAAATATGTAGTGGATCTCTTTAATGCCAAGTGAAGTGTGTGAAATGAGGGCCGTGAGTTGTGATGGACCACATTAACACAAATCTTATATTTTGGGTCAAGATTCTCCTTGTAAACTATTAGTGATGCGAGTGATTTAATGCCACACCTTCTTTTGTCAGCCTGTTAAACACACATTTGCTAAAAGCCTTCTACTAAGAGAACAGCTGACTAAAGTTTATACAGATTATCGTAATTTATAGACGCTTTTACTCTTTAAAGGAGCTTGTGAAGTGTGTAGTGTTGAGCTTTCAACAGCTCGGACCAATATTGTGCAGTTTGGAGTGGATAAGTGAGCAGCTGGTCCAGGTCCTTCAGTCGTGACCCTCCAGGGCCTGAGGTCACCGCGGCCGCCACCGCCTTTACACCTTATTTTATGGCCTTTCACTGCATCTCTGTGGGAGGTAAATTCAGAGGAGAGGCTTTGGTCCACTAGGCATTTCCTTCAGCAAACAGGTGGCCTTTAAGAGGCAGGGATTCACTGACCTTCAGCCTTTCCTGCTGATCAGGAATCGATGGACCTAGCCTGCTTTCTGCTTTTGCTCCTCCTGACGGAGACCCAATCAATACCCATAATCTGCTCCAGGACACTGTCAGTGAAGCGTGATGCCACGTCCGGCTCACTAATGGCAGCGAGGATATTTGAGGAGATGTTTGGGGTGCCACCTTGTGGGTCTGAAACCAAAAATTCCAATGGTTTTCGGTGTCTTTTTAAAAAATGTTTAATCCCAACATTAGTTTGTAGTCACAGACTAACATTTCAGCAGCAGTCAAACTCTTCAGTACAGTCTTTCAGACGATTTACTGAGAGCCTGAAGTCCTTGTCTTATAAGAGCCATCAGAGCCGTTCTGATGTTTGATTTCTTATTGTCTTTCTTATCGCATCAAACCTGATGGAAGCCGCTTTTACTGTGAAATGCTTTTCCTGATCATCCTTTGGTCCGGGCAGTGACATCGAGAAGACTTGTTTGAGATTCAATTTTGCCGTTTCTTTAAACCTTCTTTAAAAGAGTGTCATGGTCCATCAGCACGCTCACGGAGAGGAACACTCTTGTGGCTTTATCAGTTGGTCTTGGGACTGCAGTCCAGATCCATCTGAAGCATCTGTCGCTGCTTGAGTGGAGATCAGTTCAGTCCTTATTCCATTTCTCCGCCTACGTTCCTGCCCCTCCCCCGCCTTCCTGTCCATCCCTATTCTCCAGCTGTAACCGGAGGTCCGAGACCCCTCACCGACTTGAGCATTGATTTAACCTAAACTACAGTGTGCTTTTCTCCTGCATGTCGTCTCTCTGAACAATCAACATGTCAGTTTTGTTTCCAGAGGAGTCACAAAGTCATTTGCTTTGTAACTCGAACGTTGTTTGATCGGAGTAAAGTTTGCCTTGAGACAATTGCTCCTGCATACACTTCTGGTGAATAGTAGAATCGTTTTATTTTAAACTAACTGCCTAATTCATTTGGGTTATTGCAGAATTGAGCTTCAAGTTGAAGGTTGATGTGAAAATCACTCCTGCTGCTCGATGAGAGTAGGAATCAGCCGGGACTGATGACACATCTGTTCCTAGCATCTATCCTCTTGTCCTTTTCTGAGTCACGGGGAGAGATTTTGGGACATAGCAACTCAAAGAGATGTACATTTCATCTTGGACTTATTCAGTATGCTGCGCTGCTCGAGGAGATGCTGAGGGGATTGTGGGAATTCTAAAATTCTCTCATCCTCAGACCCTCAAGAATGAGCGAAAACATCAGTTCTGCCCACATGACAACACTCTGTTGCTTCCTAAACACTCCAGCCTTGTTCACCCTCCAATCTCTCTCGCTCCATCTTTTTCTCTGTCTCTCTCGCTTTCTTTCTTTCTTTCTTTCTTTCTTTATCTCTCTCTCTCTCTCTCTCACCTTTTCTACTCTTTCTCTCTCTCTTTGTACAGCCCTGATTTTGCTGTGATGTCTTTTCTGTATGCTATCTTCATTGTGCTCAGAATCCTCAGTAGCTGTTTTAATTCAATTTCCGCAATGAGCAGGAAGACTCCCAGGTCATCAAGTAGTGTCTAATTCAATATGAGTGGTCAAACGTCTTCATGCTCCGTCGGTACCAAATAACACACAGACATTTCTCTCCAGCGTCTGTCTGCCTGTGTGTGCGTGCGCGTGTGTGAGTGTGTGTGTGTGTGTGTGTGTGTGTGTGTGTGTGTGTGTGTGCGTGTGTGAGCCTCCTCATGCTTTAGCTGCTTGTTCGTAGATCGGAGAAGCTGTGTCATAAAGATTCAAACGTAAAATTGTACTAAACAATCTTTCTGTTTTACTTTTTTACTCACTTTATCAGTAGAGCCCTGGAGAGTGGAAAGAATGAGACGAGAAGAACAGGAGAGTGACAGAGAAGAGATAGTGAGATGTGAAGAACTGAAAAGTGACAGTGAAGAGACGATGCGATTGGAGTGATGCTTTGGGCTTGACGCTTCTGCTCAGATTCAGACGAGCGCTGCTGTTCTAGTCGCCGTGGGTCCGGAGTAAAGTTCTTCACACTCTGTCCCGCTGATTGCGGAGGAGGGGTGGACGAGTGTTAAACCTGCTCGTCTTCTCAGAGTAATTAGCGTCCAGCTAGCTAGCGGTTCCATCTGTCTGCCCGAGCCCTGTTTAATTAATGAACTCTCTTCTCCTCCCTCCTCCGGCTGCCAGATCTGGGAGAAAGCTGTTAGCCCGCTCAGGTTATCCAAATGGATGCGGCGCCACTTTTTGTTTGTCTCCGCGGCACACAATGAATGGCTGCGTGTTGATTAGCTGCGTGTGTCTTCTATCTGCAGCACATTGTCTGCAGACCATAAAGCGAGCGATAATGAGCAATTCTGGCAAGCTTTGGCACTTAAGCGTGGAAGTGTTTGTGCTCGGAGAGTGTGCGCAAGTTGCTTTGTTTTGTTAGTGCTGTGCGGTTGAGCTATTCTTCTCCGACCGCACAAGCGCTCGCGGCCTTTGTGTTTGGTTTTTGCGATTCCCCTCTTGCTAATCACCACGCTCGTCCAGAGCTCACGCCTCATTGGTGGGTTTTGGTCTGAGGCCTGTGAGTCTCGATCAGGAGTGAATCCAGTTCTTTCCAACTTGGATCAGCATCTTGCAGAAGTGGAGCTTACATCGCTATAATGTAAAATAAAAAAACATCTTAAAAAACAAAGACAGTTATGATTTTGACTTTGATGAAAACAAAGAATCTATATTTTAGCATGCTAATTATTAAAATCAGGATGTTAATGTTTTAAGGTTTTTTGTGTGCCTAAATTTGACACTTTGAAAAAGAAACTATCATTTTTAGTTTGCCTATACAAATAAATTATAAGTGCATGCATGTATATTTAATGTTTTATCTTTATTCATACGAGATGTGTATTTCAAATCATTATGGCGTAAAGCGATTAGGAGGTTTGCAGACGCTGCGTCTTTAAGGTCCCGTCGGCGTTTGTCTTTAAAGAGGAATTAGTTGATTATTTATAAGTTGGCCATTAATGCCACTTTAAACAGTTCAAAGGCAGAGACGGCTCCTCCGCACGCGGCTCGCAATTGTTCGGCGCTGGAGGACGTCCTTGTGTTTCTTCATTTGCATGTGCACACAAAAAGAGTCTGTAGGAAGAGGATGGGGGTAATAACCAAACAGAGGAACACATAAAAGTGCAGCGTCTTTCTGTCAGACTTTGATGTGTAAATGGAGGTTCTTTACATTGTGGAGCAGCGGAGTGCGGCTGTGCTAATGTTCCTGAGCCGCCGTCGCATTACGCTAGACACTTGCGTCCGGACTTGGACCGCCGTTTTGATGTAAAATCTCCTCATTAATTCTCAAGCAGGTTTGCGTTTTATCCATTCGTTTCTGAATTGGTCATTACAGGAAACAGTCCGAGCCAGAGGCTGTTTCACTGTTGAGCGGCAGCGTGTGGCTACATCACTGACTCTTTGGCCAGAAATCCTGCACGAGCTGCTTAAACAAAAGCACTTTGCATTTTGGCGTAATTTGCGCAACGTGATGTCAGACGGTTCTACTAAGGCAGGGGTACTCAATAGGCGGACTCCGGTCCGCATCCGGACCCAGACGCGATTACTTTTGGACCGACGGCAAAACCAACACGCTACTCTTGTGATCAAAATCCAAAGGCATTTTCAGTGGTCACGCAATTTTTATTCTGCATTGTTCATTCACACACACGCACCAACACAAACGAATATATTTTTAAATGTATATAATTTATCTTGAATGATTGTGCTCGTTTTAGCTGCGACATTTGTCCAATCACAGCCGCTGTAAGAGCAACGTGACAACTACGTCATCCGTTTGCGCTCTGGCGGCGTTCAGTTACTTTAGAACACGGCCGCGGCGCGTACTAGTCGCTCAGGTCTTCAGGGTAGCTGGAGCCAGGCGAACGGGCACTCTGTCGTTTGCGTAAATCGAGAGATTTTTTTAACCTTAAAGAATATGGCGAGCTCAAAGATGGCCGTTGATTAGAAAATAAAAGTTGACTTTGAAAACTGCGAGTTTAAGTGGACAGAATAATATGCATCCGCGCGAAGCAGAAAACCAATGTGTTTAATCTGCAACGAGACTGTCGCGATCGACAAAAGTGATCGTGAAATGCCATTTATTAATCCAAGCACGCACAATTTGAACTAATTACCCTCCACACACACACATCACACACAGGAAACGAACGTCTCACATGTGTCCTGGGACAACACAAGACACCTTTCTCTAATGCTGAAATAGTCAATGAGTGTGTGAGTGAAGTGGTGACTGCTCTGTTTTAAGGGACTCAAAAGGATAATTCACAATTTATGATCTTTCTCAGATTGTTTGATAAAGAAAAGGGAGGTGAACAATATTGTGTCAAATGTATGAAGATGTTTTGGGTCTTACAAACGTCACACAAGGAGGGATTACATTTATGAAGCATGTTGTTTCTATACGGATGACGTGCCATTCACATATCGATTCATATTTGCTAGTTGACCGATATTTTTCCGGACCTCGGACTGAACGGAAATTTCGAAAGTGGACCCTTCAAGTTTATAATTGAGGACCCCTGTACTAAGGTTTCAGTTGCCCCTTGCCGTTGGGTTTAGACAAGAAAGACTAAAGTTTGTCTCTTCCTATTTCTTATTCTTATTATTTTGTCCATTTATGAAACATGTTTCAGGAAAGCAGAACTGTGAGAGAGACGCAGCCCTGAGGAGAATTATTCATGCGACATAGACCCATGTCCCCTCCACTGAGTTGCGACACAGACAAGAACGTGTGTTTGCCAGTTAACGAAGAGTAAACGAATAAAACCTATTTCTTCGTTTCCACTAACTTGGGATCGTTTTGCTCTTCTATAAACTGTCTGACTAAAATTAGCTAGTTCGGGATTTTCCATTTCCCTTTCGAAACAAAACCAGTTTTGGGGGATGAGTGCTGGCAAGCGTCAGGCCATTTAAAAAGCTAGAGGCTTTGGCTAAGTGAAAGGGATTTACGCTCTTTAGTAACCCTGGAGTCACTAGCTAATGTCTTTGAAGGAAGACCACCTGGTGTGGAGGACACTGTACAGTCAGCTGCTGCTGAAGCTCTCAATGAGAGAAAGAGAGAGAATAAACAGATAGAGAGAGAGAGAGAGATGTGAAGAGAAAGAGAAAGAAGGTTTTAATTAGCCCAAGCAACTCAATTGACAGACAGACTGTCAGATGGATGGACGCATAAGCAGTCAGATGAATGGACAGATTGATGGTTAAATGGATGGACAGATAGATAGATGGTGAGGTGGACTAACCGATGGATGGATAGGTGACAGTGACAAGTTGTTTTGTCATAGATTTTATTGCGTTCGTACTGGAGTATCCTCCTGAGAGGAGAACGCTCCTCGTCTACCTGTGTTTCCAGAGTAACCGTCTTTGTTGTCCTGGCCGGCGGTGGTCTGCCGACCTCTTCCCGCATGTTGGCGAGTCCATCAACAGCTTCATTAAGTTTTATTCATCTGCGCACTATCTCACCCGAGGATCGCCGACTCCATCTGCATTCATGTGCAGCTGATTATTAATCATCCAGGGCCTGAATTAATCTCATTGTGAAGAAGGCCTGATAAACGCCGCGTCTGCATGAGCGCTCTTCACGGACCTCGCGCAGGCCACCTCTGACTAGATGGCTTCATCTTATTACAACTTCCTCTTGAAAGTGGCTTTATTGCCTTTCCAGGTGTTTTTCTTTACGCGTTTGCGTTAAAATTAACTCTTTGCCAACACCGCACTGAGAAGATCTCAAAAACGAAAATTTAGGACTTCCCTAATTTGAAATCAGAAGCCGCTTGATTTATGTCATATTTTGACCAGATTATGTCCTGATAGAGACACTCTTTGTGTCTAAAGGGATCCTCTGCGGAGAGAAAAAGAGAAGAAGCACTAAACATCCTGAAGACGTTTTTAAGAGTTTTAAGGTGAACATGACATGACATCTGATCCATGACGAGTGAAGCTTAAGTATCAATTATGCAAATATCTTCTATTTAAAATATCTTCAGACCAATAAAAAGATAAATGGACGGACAGACAGATATGGAATGGATCTCCTCAAAAGCAGGTGACGATCTCCTGTAGCCGAGACAAGATGAATTGTTAACACATTGCCACTTTTCTCAGCGTTGACCTCAGGTCGGATCGATACCCATTCATGATCTTCTCAAATCCTAGACGTTTGATTTATGCCCGTCATGAATTTGCAGTCAGCCTCCACCGGCCGGGCAGTGATGTCACTACCATAATTCTGTGCGGGTACATTGCATCTGAAGACGGATGGCTGCGAGGTGCGAACCCTGGAGGTTCAATTACGTCTCCTAGACGAGGTTGTGCCAAACCCTTCCAGAAGCCGAGTTATCTCGCCCGTTCTCCTCACCCGTTTGTTGTAGTTGGTTTACACCTCTCTCTCTCTCACTATCTCTGTTTCTATACTCACTCGCCCGGCCGCTCTTGATCAGCAATCATTGTCTCTTTCTGAGAACAAGCTGAGTAATGAGACGCCAGGGCCCAGAGCTAATGGCCAGCACATCATCAGCATTGTTTCAGCTCTCCCCCATCCATCCCATAATCACCTCACACCTCCTCTGGGCTTCTCCACTGAGACACACTTCTCGCTTCGGTCCGATACCACGACAACAGGTACCAACCGCGGAAAACCACCAATCAACACCTGCGGGTCCGAGAGCGCGGCAGCTGATTCTTCTGCTCCGCTCATGTGCTCTGCTCAGCACTAGCAGACCAAAGAGCAACCAGTTATTTCACATTTGCTGTTCCTCTCATTTGCGCAAAATATGACGCAGTCGAAAATTGAAAAGTGTTCCGCAAACCAAGCCAATAAAGCTTTTCTCAGCAGAAACATGGGTTCCACTCTCACATTCTTCAGAGCAAGAAGCTGCTTTTTCTTCTTCCCAGATCTGAAGAATGTCACGTATCTGCAGCAAATCTGCATTTTAGATGTGAGATTCTCTGAAGTGAGATGTTGTGTAATCATCAGTAACAGTGAAGTCTGACCGCACCACAGGCTGCTGTCCGCCGCTAATTAGAGCGGTGAAGCTGCGGAAAGGCATCCGTAAGAACGCATGCGGCAGAAATGCAGACAGCCGTCCATGTGCAGAACATTCCATTCACTGGCTCTGAATGTCAGCAGCTCGCGGTGAGTCCCAAACCCAGCACAGCCTTTTATATCATTATTAACCAGCAATTATCCTCTTCCGCGGCTAGACAGCAAGGTCACGGTGAGTGGCGGAGGTTAATGGCCGGTGCTTGGCAGGAGTGGAGGTTGAGCGTGTATGGTCACTCTCTGGTTCTTCAGCCTCTGCGTCCTCTTACGAGAGCCATTCAAACCCTTTGTTACGTCTGCCATGACTTTACAACGGCCTCTGTGAAAGGGCAGACATTTGCATTTGCTCTTTCTGTTAGTCCGTAACAGAAGAGGACCACGATAGAGCTTAATTAAACGGGCATTCTGACAGCACTTTACTACGACTCACCATTATGTGTAGCACAAAAAAGAGACGATGAATGTTTCAGCTCATGCTTTAAATCTACTGTGATACTTTGATTCAAAGCCGAAATGTGGTACCACCCACAAATGCATTATTCATGAGAATGTCAGTCTTGGGGGGACACTATTGCTGACAGAAGCAGCTCTTCTGCAGAGGAACGGTGAGGGGACTGAAGAGCCGGTGCTGGGACGCTGGAGGGTTTGAGTGAGAATTTTGTCGTTCGTCATGTATATATTTAGTAACAAAACACTGAAAAAGTATTAACTTTTTGAGTTGTTGTCATTGGCTGAATTGCTGGGCAATATGATGGGCAGACAGATCGATAAATAGATGGACATATTTTCCTCACGCATTTGGAAAAAGATATAAAGAGAAAATACAAAATGCCAAAAACAACAAAGAAAGAGAAACGCAATTAATCAGAAATTGCACTTGAATTATTATTGCACAAGTTAGGCTTGTTGGTGATGTTTTCCTCAGGCTCCTGATGTCTGAGACGCTGCTTTGGACTTTTGTTTTTATCCAGCTTCAGTTTGCTGAAGATGGCAACGATTTCTCACTCTCCTGTCCATTAGTGCTCCTGCCCACTGCTCTGGATTAGTGTTTGTATTTTAACTGTGTGTGTGTGTGTGTGTGTGTGTGTGTGTGTGTGTGTGTGTGTGTTACTTCACTGGATGTTGTTGCAGAGTACAAATGCAATGCGCATTTTCAATATTGTCTTGATTAACTATATTGACTCATGTATTTCACTCGTTTTTGTTTTAGCCAGACCTTTCCTTCAGACTTTCCTGAGACGGGTTGTCTACACTGGTGTAAACATTCAAACCCGTTCTTTTGATCGTCTTGAGCTTTCAAAGACAAACCTTCAGAAGCTCTCGTTTGGTGGTGTCTATTTTTTTTTAAACCAACAAACTTTTGCTCGTCCTCTAATACTGTACACAGCACGTTTGGTGTGGTTTTTGACCGCTTGGCTTTTTCAGCATGGTAGATCACCCACATCTTCTCAAGACTGTGCGTCGTTCCCCCGTAATGTGTTGCTTATTTTATCCTCATGAAATCCTTGATGACATATTAATGTGTATTGTCCAGAAGAGCGGGTGTGAGGTGTCCTGCAGGGCGAGAGCCTTTGTTGTGGTTCTGGACAGAGGGGAGCGGGTTCATGGCAGGATGGCTTCAGAAGCCATTCCCAGGGGTCTACGGTCTGAACGGACTGGTAATGAGATGCCATCTGAGGCCGCGAGTCCCCCTGCACCTTGAACATGGCCACCACTGCCACCTGACCTTGGCTTTGATCTGCCAAGTGCTTGACCCCTAATTCCCCGCTGAATTCCATCACCATCTGGACCACAGCACACTTCAGCTCGCAGGAAATTACCACCAAAAATAAAAAAAAAATTAGGGCTATGTTGTAAATGAACACCCATTATCTAAAATTAGTCAAACAAACATGCACATGACAGCTCAGCTGACACGTACGTGGGACTGAATCTGAAATGTACTTTTTTAAGACACTTGGCTCTTTCTCTTAGTTTCTTATTTACTTATTTTATTCCTTATATAGATGTTTTTATATACATACATTTGACTGCTGCTGTGACATGCAATTTCCCCGCTGTGGGACGGTTAAAAGCTTTTTACATCATTTCACCTAAATTATTAGAAGGCCATTTTCATACAGGTAACATATACGTGTGACGGACTGCTCTGTCTTTGGGCAAGGCCACACACACTGCGACACGTTGTAACTGCCAGAACTATTTCATACACTCACTCTCTCCCTCAGCGCCATCCTCTAAAAGACGACCTCCCCTAATAGAAGGTCACCATGGCAGAACGATTGAAAATTAAAAAGCTATGTCCTTCTAATAGAGGTTTTATGGTGTGTGTGTGTGTGTGTGTGTGTGTGTGTGTGTGTGTGTGTGTGTGTCACATTAAGAACACTGCGCTCTCAGACGGACTCTTCCAGAATGCATCATGTCGTTCCGTGGACTGTTTTTGTTCAGTCCCCTGGGTTTTTGCTCGCCGCACTCTCTATAATTCGTCCAATTTCACCTGGCGCATTGTGGGGTGTTAAAGTGGCATCAAAAGAGGAAAACAGAGCATTATCTGTTAAAATCCTTCCACAAATGCTCGGAGGATGTGTCCTGTAAAGTGGCTTTGCTGGGTCTGTTGTCCTTTTGTTTACGCGCCGCCCCCCCGCCTGCACACAATCTGACCTGCGCTTGAACGAGGTCAGCGCGGCCCTTCTTGCGCACAGCCTTTCTGGAAGCTTCTGTATCTGTGTAGATGCTGGTGATGCTTCATGTCTGTGTCCAGGACTTGTAGATTCTTCGTTTGATATCAGAAACCCTCAGCACACTAGTGCCAGGCTTATCCGTCTTCTCCAAACCGTCTCGATCCTTCCATCCGGCCCTGCTCAGCTCCTGGTGTCGTGATGGTGGTGGAAATTCACTCTCGGTGTTCTCTAGTCTCGAGTAAACCTGTCTTCACAGCATCATTGCTCATCATTGCCGCATGCGCTAATTGGTTTTCCTGCGCTGGTTTAATACTAAGGCTTTTTTTCCTCCTAATCTCTATATGTCCAGAGATGAATGGTGGAAGCCAGAGAGCTGCTGCCATGTTGGTGATGTCCTGAAGACAGTCGGTCTTAAGGAAGTGCCGTGAGCTGCTGCTAATGGCTGGTTCTGGTCAATATTTGCTTTAGGAATCTCAATAGCCGAGCCACGCTTAAGTCATCTGCATCTCTGATAATGGAACGCCATATGCCTCTGTTGACCTAGTGGGATTGGCCTTATTATGCCATGTTTCACCCTTTACCCTCAAACAGTTCTCTCTCTCTCTCTCTCTCTCTCTCTCTCTCTCTCTTTCTCTTTCTCTACCTGTCTCTCTCATTTTCTCTCTCTATGACTGTCTCTATCTCTGTTTCTGCCAGTTTCTCTCTCTTTCCTTTTGTCTTTCCCTTGCTCTCTTCCTCTTTCACCGAATAAAGTCATCAGACAGAGCTCATAACTGCTTCATCAGCTTGATGAAGTGAGGTGTCATTGTTTTATTCTTTACACACACACACACACACTCACACATATATATGACAAGCCTGATATTATTACCAGTTTAAGTTTAGACTCTGGTGCCACTGGCGTCGCTTCAGACGGACCTTTTCAGCCATTTGTCACTGTTTCCTCGGCCCCTGCTGCTCTGGCACGTGGCGTCAGCACATACATACAAACACACACCTCACTGGGGTCACGACAGACGGGCGCGGCATCATTGTGGAGCATCACAGGTTAAGAAATTTCCTTTAGTGGGATAAATAAAGTCATTCATTCATTCATTCGTTATTGCGATGTGGAACACCTGTAGCAGGTAGCGAACTGTTCTTGATGGAGTTTCAAGGTTTTTTTCCCCAAACTGAGATGTGATCCTGAGAAGGAGTTTTTTTTATTTTTGTAGTGTTGTCCTTTTCCAAACCGTGTTTGGAGTGTGTTGTTTAACACTTTTTTTAATTCAAACAGATTAACAGCTGGAGTTCTCAAAGTAAAACTGCAATTTAGTGGAAAATGTTGTTATTGGGTTTTATAATGTACGTATCCCCAAAAATATAACGTGGCAGAATGTTTAGGTGTTAAATCATTATTAAAACTAAAAACAAGCCCTATTGAAGCTGAAGTGAGAGTGAGGTGTGAAGAACAGCAGAGTGACGCTGAAGAGAGAGAGAGAGAAGGATACCTGTTTTGTGTACTTTTCTTCCTTGGTATTGTGTTGTCCTTGATGAACTGCCAGCTATGAGGAGAGAGCTCTCTATCTGGAGGCCATCATTCAGAATCACAAAGAGAACATGACATTTGAAGACTTTGCCGCCCAGGTTTTCTCTCCATCCCTCGGCTCCTGGACAACAAGCGGTGCAGGTGAGTGTGTGTGTGTGTGTGTGTGTGTGTGTGTGTGTGTGTGTGTGTGTGTGTGTGTGTGTAGGTCTTTTGTTCAAAGTGGGGACCTTATGGTCAGTTGTGGGGACTTTGTCTGGGCTCCACATCCGGAAACCTTTTGGAGGGTCAAGATCGGATTTTAGGCTGAAGCTACAGTTGTGATTGTGTTTAGTTTGTGTGTAGGTCAATGCTGCGGACCCCTCTATGATAAAAAAAAATGTGTGTAAAAGCTATATTTATCCAAACGTTACATTTGAAGAGAACCATGATTCAGGTGGTATTGACTGGTTGAGATGAAGAGCTGAGCTTCACCGAGCGGATGTTCTTCTCCTGGCCCGGATGGTTTGGCTCCTGATGCACAGCTGAAAGAGTTTCCTCCATTAGTCATGTGACCCACACATTCAGCATGTACCCTGTCTCACACTCCAGCAGAAGAGCTGGGAATCTCACCGTGAAGCTTGAGCTTGTTGGTGGGATAGAAGACACTTTATTAACTACAGGGAGATTTGTGATCTTTAAAGACATGTAAAGGTCTAGTAAAGTGTGTTTTGGGGTTGTAGGTGGGTGTAAAGCAGTGACCAGTAATGGTCAGATGATTTACAGTGAATGTTACATGAGTGTTGCTGACCACCTCAGTGACACCTTCTCACCGTCTTCACATTCAGCTTGTGCAACAGTTTGACTGTTTGAGATTTTTCTTTCTCTGTGAAAACTGAGGCAGTGAAGCGGGTCTGAGTGTCTCATAGGTAGCTCTCTCTCTCTCTCTCTCTCTCTCTTCTCCCTTCATTTCTCTCTCTCTGTTTCTTTCTATCTTTCTCTCTCCCTCCATTTGTCTCTCATTCTTTATCTCTCTGTGACGACGCTCGTCTTACGTGTTGCAGTTGTCTGTCTGTCTTTCTCTATTTCTTTCTGTCTCTCTTTCTTTCTCCCTCCCTCTCTCTGTGACGGTGCTTATCTTACATGTTGCTCTTGTCTCTCTTTCTTTCTTTCTCTCCCTCCATTTGTCTCTCGCTGTATCTCTCTGTGACGATGCTTGTCTTACTTTTTGCGATTGTATGTCTGTCTCTCTCTGTCTGTCTGTCTGTCTGTCTGTCTGTCTGTCTCTCTCTCTCTCTCTCTCTCTCTCTCTGTGACGGTGCTCGTCTTACGTGTTGCTCTTGTCTCTCTCCCTTTCTCTCTCTCTGTAGATTAAGTGTGTTACAGGTGTCCGTACAGTAAGTCAAGGTAAGAGCCCCTGGCATCTTCACACTCGTCCGCCCTTCTCGCCTCTTCATTTCTACTAATGGGCTTGTAAAGGAAGACAAAGGCAGACGGGGGTCCCGGTGGATGGCCCCTTACTCTGCAGCCGCATGAATGGCTCTCCTGCATGTCTTTCTCTCTCTTTCTCCTGTTGCTTTGTCCTCCGGCGCGTGTCTGTTTGCCCGAGGCCGCATCTGACACTAACACCTGCCCTGCTGGAACACGTCTTTGTCACTTACGGCTTTGTCTGGATTGCTGCAGGGAGCCAATGGGGAGAGGATCTTTCACATGACGGCGGCGGGTTGTGGAAATTGGCTGATGTGTGCGCAGTTGGAAATCTAATGTGTGATTGAACGTATAGTTACAAGTGTGATCCAGAATGTTCTACAGGTGAAAAGCACTTTAAGTTCCTCCAGCTCCTGAGACGGAGCAAATTACGCCAGCAGAACCGATGCAATGTTGCGTTCCGTATTGAAATAAATAAAAACCCTAAGGAAGTTATGGAATGAAAATTTTCCGAGTTAAGCTGCTGGTGTCACATGTTGTCATGTTTAGCTTTGCTTATCAAACGTAATTACTGTGTCCAATTTAGGTGATATTATTAACAAGCTGACAAAGTGACCCGTGACAGATGAGAGTCGACTGGACACTGGTTTCTGGTCACATGATCACAGGCTTTGGACCCTCCAGATCTGGCCAGGAGTTTCTGGATCTTTCTCCGGGCCTCTTCTCCTCTTCCTCACGCTGAGACTGTTGTTCTCCGCTCGCCTCCCCCTCTCAAGCGAGTCTCTTCCCCACACCATCTGCTCGCAGAAACTTGAGATGCTTGGAAGAAAGAAAACGGCCAAAAAGAAAGAAAATAGCCAAGCAGATGCCACCTCGACAAAGCAGGAAGCTTGTTTAATTTAGAGGCTTTGCTTGAACACCAGCTTCTCCAGCACTTTAATCCCATCTTCGCTTTGCTTTTTCAGGGCTTTTCCGTTTCTGTGGATTTTTTTTAAAGCACCTAATTTGTGAAACAGCACCATCATCTGATTCTGAGCTAATATCTTGTTTTTCCTGCTGGCATCCGCTAGTGGATCTTGTTTTATTAGCTGTTGAACTTAGAGAGACGATTTGTAAATAAGTGTGTATTGTGTCTTCTGTGGATGAAACAGGTTCCCTCAGCTGCAGCACGAGTGTGGACCTCGGCGCTGCCGTGACGAGTCTCGACCTCGGTGACCAGGTCTCTCCCACCGTCCCTCGAGCCTCCAGAAGCCGCGTGTCCGGAAAACTTCGGCGTTCGGCCAGTGCCATCAGCAAGTCCTCCACCTGAACACCGGCAGCTCCTCCAGACAATCCTGGGCTGGTCAGTCACTGAAGGTCTGACGCCAAACACTGAGGGTCAAGGTCCTGCCCCGTTCTTCTCTTCTACTGCGGCCGACTGCACTGAGGGCGGATTCTCTTTTTTCTTTTTTAGTCGCGTGTTTCTTCTCTTTTTACTGTCTGTCTGTCTGTTTCTCCTCCAGCTCAGGTGACCCCCCCCCCCTCTCCACGTGTGTGTGGTGTGTGGTGTGGTGTGTGTGTGTGTGTGTGTGTGTGTGTGTGTGTGTACACTATACATTCCAATACATTTTTTGATTTTTAATCTTTTTTTTTTTACTTTAGTTGATCCAACAACTGAGTTGTACTAGTGAGTGAGTGAGTGAGTGAGCGAGCTGAAGGAGTGTGTGGTGAGAGCTACTCGTGTCTAAGATGCTGATGCTCTTCCAGCTGCTTCCCTCGTGTCTTCTCAGCTCTGCCTTGCTTCTGCTCCTCTCACTGTCTCTGACTCTTCATGTCCTCATCTAATGAATGAAAACCGAGATGAATGTATGAGAATCCGAGCCACGGTCGTCCATCTGTCTGTCTGTCTTTTGATATGCTGTCTTACTGCTCTGACTACTGTCCGTGTGTCTTACACTGTCATTGTATATTGAATGTTTTTTTTAAATGCTACAAATTCTGAAGGATATGCATATATTATTACCTGTAATATAAATTTTTTTAATCGATTTCCTCATTGCCTGGATACATATCAGACTGTTTTTAATAGGAAGCTTAGCACTGTATCTTTACTAGAACCCGAACATTTCATTAAACTTTTCAACGTCAAACGCCTTCTGGTCAGTTTTGCCCCGCATGGCTGAAATGGAAATTCATGTGGCGTGTGTGTGCGTGTGTGTTAAACATACATAATTTACCAGTTGAGCATAATGTTGGTGTTGTTGGTATTATTGGACAAAGTCACAGTAACAAAGAAAACTATCAAAACTAAAACTTTTTTCCTAAAGGCCAAAATCAAAAAGCAGTTTCTCTCATTTGGTGGAACGTGTTGGTCATGTGACTTTTCTGTTCCGTTGCGTAAAATAAAGGATTTTTCGTTTGACGTGCGGAAGATGTGAAGATGAGGCTCGGAGTGAGGAAGAGGACCTGTCTCGAGAGGATGAGGAAGAGCTGCTCGCGGCTGGAGGTTGTTGTGGAAACCTGATCCTCATCCATCTGTCTCCCCGCGCGCTACAGGTGTGTCCGCGCGCTCACCTGTAATTAATGCTCGTGCAAAACGAATCCTCGTTTCTGCTTCGAAAGCGAATATGGTTCTAATCGACCGAAAACAGTAACCTGCTTCATTTCCTGTGGCTCCTGTATTAGACTTTACAGATGTAAAAACAAAAATGGTGTCTTCTCTAATTGTCTGACTGAATCATCGTTGAAGCAAAATAGGCAAATAAACATTGGCTAAATTATTAATGACGTTTATTATCTCTTTATTCTCAGTCTGATCATCATGTTTTTGTGGTTATACCTAGATCTCTTCGATTAAAATGAACTTAATTTTGTTTGTTCTGCAAGTTTGTGAGAAAACAGGATAAATGACGAATTTCTGAAATGCAGACTGTCATTATGTGTTGATCATCACATGTTCCCGCGTGTCAGCAGCACATAAGCTCGGAAATGAAAGGAGACGAAAGCGTTTGGAAAATAGTTTATTAGAATAAACAGCACGGACGCACGTGCACAGCGCTAGCGAACATTCAGGAAAATACGCGATACGTAGAAAAGATTGCGTTTATAAGAGCTTCACGTTTCAAGGGAGCGCACGAAAAAAAAACAATAATTTAGACATAAATAAATACGTAAATAAATACAGATGAACACGTGACAACATCTTTACATCATCGTGGCAAACCGCGACACACAAACACAGTCGTTACACTCAGTTCTTAAGGCAGGATTCTGAATCTAAAGGCATTTCTGGCTACTAAAGGGACCTTTCAAGACGCGTGTGCGTGTGTCGATAGTGTGTGTGATGTGTGTTATTCACTCACACATATATTAAAGCTACAGACGCGAAACGCGCGTGTCCGAGGTAAATCCGCGTGTCTTAGGTCTACGAGCTATTACATCATCACATGTGCAAGGGTTCTATAAAAATGCCAAACACATCTCTGCAAACTTCCACTGAGCCGAGGCGCCGACGGTGCCGCTCAGCAGGCGTTGCGCACGGGCATCGGGAGCAGGACCACCTGCCTGTTTTCGGTGGGGTGGCATTTGTTGATGTGCCTCGTCAGGCCGGGCGAGCTGAAGAAGGTCGCCGGGCAGAACTTGCAGGGAAAGGCGTGGGACTCGTTGTGCGCGATGCGCAGGTGTCGCTCCAGGCTCGACCGGCCAGGCAGCCTTTCTCCGCAAGCCGGACACGCGAGGCAGTCCAGCGGGCTCAGGTTGAGCGCGTCCTCCGAAGGCACGGGATTCGGGCTTTCCGCCGCCAGAAAAGCCTCGCCGAGGAGTTGAGTCTGGAGCGCCCGGTGTCCCAGGACGTGCTTCCGCAGGTAGGCTTGGCGCTTGAACCTCTTGCCACAGTGATTGCAGTCGTACAGCCCGTCCTCTGAGCCGGATTCTGACGGGCCAGGGCTCGGGGTGTCCCTGTCGTCTTTGAGCTCCTCTGGAAAGGCTTTCGCGGGCTGGATGGCTGGTTTCGGGGCGCTCTGGACGCGCGGTTTGTGCCAGCGTCGGTGCGAGGCCAGGTTCGCCGGGCAGCTGAAGACCTTGTCGCACTCGGGACACCGGTACTCCACCCGCACGATCCGGGAGCACTTGTGCTGTGCCAGGGAGAACGGGTCCGAGTATTCCTCCTTGCAAAGCTGGCAAATGAATTCACCCAGCGGTCTGTTGCTGTTTCTCGAGGACGCTCGTGGCTTGACGTCCACAGGCCCTTCCTTAATCTTCAGGCCCAGCACCGGGGATGTGGTCACCTCGTCCTCGAAGTTCAGCTTGCGCATGGCTTTGGGTTTCTTGGCAATTTTGCCGCTTTTCCGCTCGACGTCGGGGGCAGGTCGTTTGGCTCCAGCGCTGAGGCACAGGGCGTGCGCGCTACTGGTCGCTCCGCTCCGACTGCTGTTGCTAGTGCCGATCTTCAAGTCGACCGGAGCAAACAGAAGGTGATGGTCCAGGCCGGTGAGAGTCGCGGCAGTGGGAAACGACTCGGCCGACACGGGCGAGCCGAGGCTGAGATTTCTGTTGAAGTATTTGCTCTCGTGCTCCTTGCTGACGGGTCGGGTGGGGCTGTACAGCGCTTGATAGACCATCTCCGGGTTGCCGAATTGTACCGGCTTGGCGCTGTGGGCCGACACCGGGGCTTCTGCTCCATCTGAAGGTAATGCCGAGAAGATGCCGTCCGGGGTGCAGCTTCGGGATGCTGCGGAGGAGGTGCCGGTGTGCGCGATCTGGCATTCTGGAGCCGGTTCTTCATCCTGGTCCGGCCGAACTCGGTACGAGACGACAGCTGCTTTCTTGTTTCTTTTCACCAGGAATCCTTTGGGCATGTCGGCTGCTATGCGACGCGAAGCTGACAAGGCACAAGAAGACGAGATCCGAAGCCGCACGGCGTCCTCCTCCCTCCCTCTGAGAGATGCTTGTGCTGCTCAGCGCATAGCTGCACTCTGTTTTAAGCTGGAATGATGTTATTGTTCTCGCCCCTCGCTGTTCCGGAGCCGTCCAATCAGAGGCGAGCGCGGATCTCCGCGGGATGGCAGGAGGAGGACCCGAGAGTTGGACCGGGCACCGCGCGGCGATGATGCAGCCGCTCTTCACGATGGTGACGCGTTCCGACGGTGCCAACGGGATTATTATTATATTATTACACTTCACCCACGAATCATCAGGATGATTACAAGGTATTCATATTTCAGAATATGGGTGTTTTAATTACTTTTATAAACACGCACGCACACGCACGCACACGCACACACACACACACGCACACGCACACGCACACACACATACACACTGTCTTCCCCTCTCTCAAACACACAATCGATTTTTTAAGAGATGCCCAAGTTTGCCTGTCTGAACAATAGGGTGGATTTGTAAAGCCACGCGTCTGTGCGGAGTGTGAATCAGCTGGGTAACGCATGCATAAGTCATCAGAAGAGACACACAATAGCCGCGTCTGGGCAGCCGTCACGGCCGCTTTTGAAAAGCAGATTGACCCCAACACAGTGAGACGGGGATGAGCGAGCAATCTGGCCCACAAGGGAGACGCGTGCTGGACGCAATCAAAGATGCGCGCTGACCCCGAGGCCACGCCCCGTGACCTCCGACAGAACTCTGACCGAGGCGTTTGTGTCAGCTGCACAAAATATTTCAGCTATTTGGGGAAAGACTTTCTATTTTAGCTGCTGTCCCGGCTTGATGTTTGGTTTGTTTGTTTTTTTGTTGTTACACCTGTTTGCATTTAGGTGTGTTTGTGTCGGTTCATGTAAAATCCCGACTTCCGACGCGATGAGCGCATGTTGAAGCTGAAAAGCAACCCGGAAGCGTGTTATTCGGTGCGGCTCATTGATTGGACAAAGTCCTGCACGGCTTAGCTTTCAGCCTTTGTCCCCTTCATTAGCATAAAGCTGCTGTGTGGAGTCAAATAATTGCCGCGGCTATTCAGCTCTGTTTGTGCGCGTGCCGATCCAGTTCCTTAAACGTTTCACCAGTTGAACACGCCAAACCGACTTTCACGTCGCCGCATGTTTATTCTCGCGTAAGGCGCGACCAGCCACTCTTCTTCACCGCATTGTTCTCGACACTTTTATAGGTTTAGAAAGCAAACACTAACGTGTGTGTGCTTGTTTGTGCCGGTCCGACCAGGACAATGCACTTTGATGGCATTTTAATGGGCCACATACGCGGCGCGTGCTTGTTGCATCTCATTTGCATACAGCTGCTCGCCTGCGCGCGCCCCTCCCCGGCACTCCAGACAAAAAGTTCGGAGCGCATTTATTAGGAATGATCGTTTAATGTCCTGCGTTACTAATAAAGCAATTTACTAAACCAACAGTTTCAACCGTTAACAGCATAGACCGTTCCCTTCATCCAGAGCCTCTCAACAACGCTCTCTCGAATTGCTGAATAATGTTGTTTTGGAATGTTGCGTTGCGCCCACTGGTCGCATTCAAACGGAATCATCATATAGTCAGTGAAGCGCGTGTCAGCTCCGCCTGCCGACATGAGCTCGTGCGGCCGCTGTCCACGGTGCTGAAAGCGGAGCGCTGGCTGTGAAGGGCAGTGAGTGAAGTTTGTAACGGCCGGAACGGTAATATACCTTTCAGACTGACCGCAGTGACGTGATGACGTTAACTAAGGCTGGTGACGTCAGACCAAGAACGAGGAGACGAGCATGTAGCTCCGACGCCGTTTGGTCCAATCTTTGCTTTGCTTTTGTTTTATTCAGTTTTGTAACACTCTCCAAAACTGAACGGGAAACTCTCCAACGGGTTTCACGGACAGGAACCAACACTGCCCATTAAAGATATTTGTGAGCTTCCCATCCTCTGTCTTTTTACCGTGGAGAATACGGGCCGGCGTTACAAGTTACACGCACGCACACGCGCGCGCGCACACAAACCGGAGCAGTGTACAAGCCGTGGTGTCGGGGGTCTGTGGGGATCTGTGGCATCATGGTTGGCAGGTCTAACTCTTCAGCGCTGGACCACAACTGCCACACTAGTATGACTATTAATGCATTTCTTTTTCTTGTTATCCAAATAAGAACCGGTTGAATGTCAAACCCTCGCGGAATGCACGTGCACGTGTAATTACGCGGCCAGAATGACTGTTCTGAATGCTGAAGGTTCGTGACGCGGACATGCAGCTCGTTAGCCGCCGTCATTTGCATTCCCTCATAATTGTGTGCGATCCTTGATTTGTATATGATATTCCTTATTAGCCGGTTTAATGGGGTTAATAAGAGGCATCTCGTTGCACTTATCGATTCTGTGCAGAAAGGAGGCAAAAACAGAGCCCGGGTTGAATTAATTGCATCAGTCTTTTCATCCGCAGGAGTCGAGCTCCCACACGGGCATTAATATGATTCTGCAAATGGAGGGAAGCGCCGCAGCCCGGGCCAGAGACACAAAGGTCGGACTCTGATGAGTTTAGGCTTAATGAGACGGTGGGCGTCAGGGAGTGCTGCCCATACACCACAATGACAGCAGATGCTGCGTGAGCCAATGCCTTTACATTTCCTCCAGCAGGCCGAGCCCGTTCGGCTCAGGTGTCGCCAGCATCATCATACTGCTCGAGACATCTTTACATTTACAGTGGAACTTCAGCTAAATAAATGTATGTTATATTGTTTGAACAACATAAAATTATGTTACTGAAACAATTTATTAGAGATGGGGACAAGTCACATATGGTCAAGTCCAAGCAAGTCTCAAAGTCTTAACCGTCAAGTCTCAAATCATAGTTTAGACAAATCAAGCAAGTCAAGTCAAGTCAGGGGTTCACCCCAAGCAAGTCAAGTCAAGTCAAGTTGCAGTACTAAAATAAACAGAGGTTAAATTATTAATACATGTTTATTTTTGCACAAAAAAGATGAGCCTATATACATATATTATGAATCTTCACACTGCTATATTTGAATTGAAAACATGCATTTGCAAAAAATGTTTGCCAAGACATTGGCACCAAGTTGTTGACGATTGGGGATCGTCAATAATAATAATTCACATAATTCTTCTGAACACACGCCATTCAATTGGCAGGTGGTAGACTGGATATGTAGTAGTCTGGGGCACAATCAACTGCGACATGAATGACTGCTGTAGATCGCTGCAGCGTATCTTGGATTTGAGATATTCATCATATCTGCATGGAGAAAAAAAAAACAAAAGAAAAAAAAATACAAAACCAATCAGGGAAAACTGTAAACATTAACAAAATTATTTTCCTATGCACAAACATTAATTCTTTTTTTATGTTGTAAGGATTTTTCCCACAGTATAGGGAATTTATACACTTTTTCATCTAGTGATGGGACACTCGTTAATCGAAATTAACGGATCTGTTATACTGTTATAGCGCTGCGCTACGTTAATTATGAGACGTAAATGATTATCACATTTTTGATTAAAAAAAAGAAAAAAAAACATGCAACCATAGCCAAATTATGACAAACAAACGATTCATTCATTACATTAGTAATATTCTTTTAAATATTTTAAACGTTTTATTAAATTGATAAAGAAATTACTTTCTTAATTACCTTTCCATGTAGTTCTTGAAATGCCGGATGAAATTTGATGTTGTGGTTGTCGTGTCAGATGTTGTTGCGTTGCATTCTCTGCATCTGTCCAATCTTTTTCAATTGGCACGGTCCAGTTCAAAGTCTTTATAGCCAAACGTGACTACTTGTGGAGCTCGACTATTGTCTGCTATCCACGGAGCGATTTGTGCTGCGTTAAGGGCAATCACAGTTGCACAGGTGCTGCTCATGAGGCACAATTAGTTTTTTATATGCCAAAGTTCAAGTCAATTTCGAGTCTTCCACTTAAAGTCAAGTCAAGTCTCAACTCACTTGCTCTCAAGTCAAAGTCAAGTCAAGTCATTTTCTTACTTCAATCAAGCAAGTCGCAAGTCATGAAAATTGTGACTTAAGTCAGACTCGAGTCAAGTCATATGACTCGAGTCCCCCATCTCTGCAATTTATAAATACTACAGTGTTTTATGTAAACTTGCAAAATGGGTTTGGCAAATGCCCAGCAGTGGGCTGTGGTGAAAACTCACAACTTGGACTTTGTCAGAATCTTGACACAAGGAATCTTCACAACGTGTGCAACAGGTGAGCTTTAATGTTTAACACCCATCAAACAAAAGGCAGTATGCGCGCAGAAGAGCTATCAGTAGCTGTGTTAGGGAATGGTTTATTCGTTTAAATGTAAAAACATGTCACTTCATTCGACAATGTGGCTGACGCTTCTGTTAGCAGGATGCTAATCCTTCATGCGCTGACTTCTGTCCAGGTGAAGAAGAGTATTAATGTAAGGCAGTGTTTCTCAAAGTTTTTGGTCACACCCCTTTTTAAAACCATGGAAAAATCTCGCTCTCATTGATGTCAAATGTTGTGTCGTCTATGAAAATATACTACTGTCAAAATGATCAAAGTTAGAAATATGTACTGCCAAAGCTTGGAAAATGTGCTTTCAAGTAAATGATACAATTACAGATAATTATCCATCTGCGCTTCATGTCCCTGAGACATTAATACAGTAATACGTTCAAGCTTATTTATTTAGCGCTTTACTTAGTTCTTCAATTCAATTACTAGACCTTCAATTCAGACTATGGTCTATGACCAGAAGAGCAAGCTAGATTGAGACAGTGGCTAGGAAAAAAAAAAAAACACTTTTATATGTGCTTTTAAATAACAGCTTTTATTTGTGTTTTTGGAGAATTAGTGAATTCCAAAGTGGTTTTGTATGACAGTTTTTCTAATGGTTTAGATTTTTTGATTATTCAGAATTTTTAATTATTCAGACTTGATCTGGATGGACTTAAATATCCAGACTTCATCTGGATGGACATAAACTCTCACAAACAAACAAGCGGTTCTATTGCTTTGGCTCAACACTGAATTGTTGAGGTCTTACACTTTTTACAATAGTTGACTTTTCTAGTGTATTATTAAGTTGATATTAAATCAATAAAATGTATTTTCTTCACGTTGTTCTGGCATTTTGTCAGATGCATATTTACAGAGAATATTCCAGATATCGTGTGACCTGTGTGACACGAGAAGATCGGGTTCTGTCGATCACATGGTAAAGGTTATCCGCGCTGACGAGACTTCTCTCCTGTAAATATTCTGACAGCGTCTTCTGAAAATCCAGCTCTCTCTCAACCAGAGACTGAGTCTCAAATGTCACGTTGAAATGTCAGTGGGGAATGTGTCTGTGGTATCTCAGTGTTTAATTCCAGGAAACATTCCTTCATCGTGCGATTCGCTCAGAGATGAGGAACCAAATAAAGAGAGCGAAATGTCCGATAGTTCTTCCACGTTGCTCTAAACATGAACAAATGCCGCTGTCCATCATCTGCAACTCCAGAAACCAGCTTCAGAATGACAGATCACTTGGATTCTCCTGGAACATTCTGCTTGCAGTTTAATATTGCTTCAGAACATTAATACTAAAAAAAGTCATTCAAAGCAACCAACAGAAGAACATTTATTATTCCCCTGGTCCTGTGGTCTTTGACCTTTGGATTTGTCCATCTTCCATTGTTTTTTTTTTTTCTTCTAACTAGCCATTAACACATCTGTTTTGTGTCATTTTCTTTACAGCTTCCTCATCTCTGCGTGTTTGGCTGTTGGGCTTGATGATTTCAATCGACCGAAAAAGTCAAAGGCCAACTTGTTTGAATTGAGGTACCATGTTTTCTGGGTTCTACATGTTTCTTCACATTTTCTTCTCTAAAAAGCATTGAATTTAACTTTTGGATGCTCAATATTTACTTTCAAATGAAGTTCTAGGGCTGTTGTGACCTTTCTTGTTTTGGTTTTCAAAGTTGAGGTCATCCGGTTCTTTTTCTTATGTTTTACAATTTGAAGAGAAAATGAAGCGCTTTCCACGATCTAACAGCAGACCTGTAAAGTGTTCATTTTTTTTGCTTTGCACAAAATGTTCTGCCAGAATGAGTGTAAAGTGCAGTACAGTAAAGTGTGCACTGACCCTGTAAATGCCCCCTAAATTAGATGGGTCTATTGAAATGCATTTATATTTTATACAAAACATAAAGGAACAAGCTGGACAAATGGTATCATTGCACAAGGACTGTGAAGACAGAGTAAGACCGAAGGAACCCAGACAAAGTTGTGAGGAACTACTGGTCTAGAAAGGTTTCATTAGAGTTTTCTAGCCGATGTCTGCTAAAGTCCTGCTCCGTCACCGTCGGTGCTACATTTAACTGAAGGAGTGTTCTAGTAAGTACTCTTCATGTCACATTTTATTTTGTGATATTATAAATAAGCATTACCTTAACGAAAAGGCAGAGCTGCTGATACAGTAGCAGAGGAACTGAATTTGGCCTTGAGGTTTAATCGCAGGAAGTGCAGTGGACGAGCGGCGTGTACACGCTGATCCAGCCATTGTTGACAGAGAACCAGCTGCTTGAAAACACACACGACACGCAGCCAGGAGAAAATAACACACACTCCCTGCAGAAGCTCCCCTCATGTTCACAGCTGCTCTGGGCTCACGTAACACAACAGCAATATAAAAGTAAAGAAACGGAAAAACGTCTTTTGTGTGTGTGTGTGTGTGTGTGTGTGTGTGTGTGTGTGTGTGTGTGTGTGAGTGAAACTCCGATTGCGCAATTACTAAAAACATCACCGTTAATCTCCTCACAGTTGGGTTGGGAGCTGGTCTTTGTCACACAAGCTATGATGATTTCTACATTGATATTTTAACACGGGTGTACACGCTAAGTTCTCTCGTCACGTATGTCGTTTCATATTGATAGAGACACTTTGCGAGGCGTTGCTTTTAATAGATGGACATTAAATTTAATTTAAACACAAAGAGCACATGAACAGAATCCACCAATCATTATTTAGCAACAAACGTAACAACAAGACAACGGAATTATTACACAACACTTGCAGAAACTAGAGACAAAAACAAAGCTCCTAATCTTATGGAACTGCTCTGTCCAGAAAAACGCTCCACACCTTTGACTACTGTGAATTACCACATTAGACGTCAACGTTAACATGTTAGCAACTAAGAAGCCATCTGGGTTATTTTGGGAATTTTTTTTTTAAGAATCTTCTTCAACGAGATCAAATTTATTAATTGTATCAGAACGCAAAGCATCTCTTATCTAATGCAAATAGTGTCTGTTTATTGCGATTATAGATTACTTTAGAGATTAGACTAAATTAATTCATTTTAATATTGTAATTTTTATGTTTGTTAAATAATGTTTTTTGAAGATTTCCTCCAGCTGTGTTCATTGAAATCGTTCTCCAGTTTTTTAATTTTAAATGTTTTTTTGTGTGTGTGTTTTTAAGTAAACTTTTATTTATTTATTTTTATTTAACAAAAATTAGAAGTGTTTTAGAACAAGGCAAATAAAAAGGTCTTCATTGTAAAAATGAGACAATATTGAGATGAGGAAAATCTTCAAAGATCATCCAGCCCAAATAAATTCTTTTACCCTTTACATATTTATCTACAAACTATTTTCCAATATGTCAGAGCAATTCTCAGTGTCATAAAAGTGCTCTTATTCCGACGGTATAATAAAGTAATGATCCAGGAAAAGCTTCACCTCCCGTTAAATGTGTGTGTAAATCACTGCACATATCTGCTCATATCCTCTTCTTGTCAGGCAATAACCTGCGGACAGTGGCATATGCTTAATAAAAGCTTTATTCGTCTCCTTCACAGGGATCAAGGAGTGTCCAATTCCCTCACCTGTGCCGCACACACACACACACATGCGCACTGGTAAACATGCCTTTATCCACACTTGTTTCAAGGCCCATCTGCTGCCCTGCATTAAAAGCTCCTCTTTAAACAATGGACCCTAGGAACGGAAAAGGGCAGATTGCAGCAGAACCACCAATAAAAGCAAGCGGTGCATGACATTTACCTCCTTGCGCCGGATTAGATCCACACAGCGTCCCATTGTCCTTTGTACTGCCTATAAAAAAAGCCAATCTCTCGGAGTAAACCACCTCTCTAATTAATATTAGTCTTGCTAACAGTTAAACATTACGGTGTGCTTTTACCTCAATCTAGAGTGAAACTGTATCACTAAATGCCACTTTGCTTCGAAAATCATCACAATACATGTAGCATTTTAGTGAAATAGAAACATTTTAATAGAAGTAGAAAAAGATTTCTGATTTGGAAAGGCAAATGATTTTTTGTAGCTAATTTGTAGGAAATTGTTACATTTTTGTTTTTCTCCTGCATTACATTTTTGTGTTGTTATTTTTTATTGTTTGGGATCAGTGGTGTAAAGTACTTGAGTAAATGGACTTTGTTACTTTACTAAGTATTTTTGGCTATGTTGTACTTGTATTGATATAAGCAGCTTTTACTTTTACAGTTTTTCACTTTGTTGGGCCCCGAGCACCACCTAGTGGGCCACAAGAAAAATGTCAGTTTTTCGCAAGGGCCGCAAGGGCTATAGAAAAACAATGCAGCTCCCTACCACTAGGTGACACTGAGGTGTCAGCCAGTTGTTAACACACTCCAATAAGCAGCAGCAGAGTAAGTCAGACAGCTGCGGACTCTTGACTGAAGTTATGACCGCTATACATTTTTTATTAATGACAAAAATATCTGAAACAATTTTACACGACACAAGAAAAAAGATTTCAACAAAAATGTGAAGATTGCAAGCCGGAAAAATAAAATGCTATACGAATGTGAAGCGTTTCATAGAAATTTACGTTGGATATTGTTGCCTTTAATTTGATTCCACAATTCCACAGCCCAACAGTTTGTTGTGTGTAGGCTAAGTTTTCGACATTAAAGCCACATCTAGAAACCAAACATCCAAAACCAGTTGGGAAGCTATGGAGTTTTTCCAAGAGAAAATAAAATGGCCTTTTATGAAGCCCATCCTACACCAGAAGAATTATCGTGCTTGAAGGCAGCTACCTGGTAGCCAGATGAGTGGCGCAGAACAAGAAAGCGTTCACCAAAACGGAGGAATTGGTTTTGCTTGACACTGTGGACACATTTTAATTATGTAACTTGATTTTGTATTTAAATGTATTTATTTTATTACTGCTGAATTCTATTAATATACATTTCTGATGTTTTTTTAAAATACCGTATTTACTCGACTATAAATCGAGGATTTTTCCTTAAAATTTTGGGCTCAAAGTGGCGGCTCGACTTATACGCGCGTCACGCGGTCTACCGAAATAGAACATATTTTACTCACAACAGTGCGCAGATATTTCATCCTTTCTCACAAAAATAAACAACAGAGACACAAGCGTGGTAATTTAAATTAACATTTAACGTGAACTAAATAAATCTTTCAGAAAACGGGACATTTTACGTCATCTGCGTCAAAAAGATGAGTGCGAGCCGAGCACAGACCGCGCAAAAGAGCAGACTCCGCTGCGCTCATCTCCGCACGCACACACATACACACGCACGCACGTCAGCATTAGCGTCCGTCTTTTTCTTTTCTTTTTTCCTTAAAGGGGCAGGGACCTTTTCCCACAAACCTTTAAAATAATAATGCAACGATACCAAAGGCAAATAAAACCTTAAACATAAATTACCAATAACTTAACTCAATTAATACCAACTTAAACAAACAGGGTTACTTTATTTTTAGGTTTCCTTTACCACCAAGAATGTCTGAATAGTTTTATTTCTATTGGATTAAAGAGCATCTGACCAGCTGTTCTATCATTTTTTTCCCTCTAGTTCTGTGCTAGATGTTTAAGTTTGGAAAAAAATTAAGTGTTTAATGATATTCTAAGGGTCACTCCTCGTCTTATTTTGGAAGGGGTGTGTGCCCGGCGCCACTTTAGTGCCCCTGTGAGCCCCAAATAACCGGAATTTACTTTATATGAAACACAAAATTGTGTTTAGTCATTTCTATTTTTTCATTTTTCTCTCATTTGTTTCACCCGTCTTATAAGTGGGTCTAAATAAAATACCAAAATCTCACAGCTGAAGTAGGGGATCGACTTATAAGCAAGTAAATACGAGTATATATATATATATATTATTTAGATTATTAGTAATAAGAGTGTCATGTGTCTATGCTGAAGTTTTGAAGGGCGAAGATGTTTGCCAAATAAGCACTTTTTAATAAACAAAAAGATTTAAACAAAACGTCAAACAAAACATGGCATGAGAGCCTGAAACATAAACACGGCATACTTGGTACACTTACAAACATGAACCTGACTTCCACAGTGTGGACGTGACTTCAACAACTGACAACTGTGATCTTCCTAAGCCTTTAAATAACAAGGCACAAGTGCCCGCAAGTGCAATCACAAGCAACAACTGGACGTGATTAGGTCCTTGGCTTCCCTTACTGCCACTAGAGGGAGCCAAGGACCAGGTCTCTTACAAAGAGCAACTACCTTATATCCTATATATATATACCTTATATATGTGCAAAATAAATGCATTCCAGGTGGCCATGGTGTATCATATTACTTAAGTAAAAATAATGTAAGTGTGGCCACTTTGATCGGGAAAATTTAAGAAGGTTAAGAACCCCTGGTACATACACCCTGATGTTAAGTTTCAGACGAATCAGGGGCTTAAATGAGCAAAACGCATAAACAACAGATTTTCTTTCTGATCATTTGACGCCATAATAAAAATAAATGATACAGGCTTCATGTTTCTGCTTATATTATAGAAAGTACTCAGGTCTGGATCAGCTGGCTATATTATCTGTCTTGGGCGTCTTTTCAAAAGAAACACAATAATAATAATAATTAAGTGTTCAACCAATAAGTATTAGAAAACTGTGTTTGTCATTATTAAGTAACACTTAATAAAAAACCAAGTAAATAAAAAGTTGCAAATGACATATTTACAAAAACATAAATGTTACTCGAGTTTTTCATAACTTGAAATGAATTATTAAAAATATATATTTTTGCTAATGATGCTTTTATTGCACGGTTATGCTAATGAGTTGTTTTTATATTGTTGGTTGTATGGTCAGGGATACAGTGTCTGAACCACATGGTGGCGATATGACGTGCTGGTGACACAGACTACACATCCCAGAATGCACCGCTTCAGCTACCTTGAATAAATTATAATCACACCATTTGTATAAATTACTTAAATCATTGAGATGTTAGTTGTTTATCTAAATCTCACTCTCTCAGCAGCGTCTCTATCTGTCTGTCTCTCTCTCTCTCTCAGCAGCGTCTCTATCTGTCTGTGTCTCTCTCTCTCAGCAGCGTCTCTATCTGTCTGTCTCTCTCTCTCAGCAGCGTCTCTATCTGTCTGTGTCTCTCTCTCTCGCTAACTCACTCTCGGCAGAGTCTCATTCTCTCAGCCAAGCCTCACTCTCAATCGCCAGCTACTCACAAGCGCCCACTACTGAAACTTCTTGAATTTCCAAACAAAACCGATAGGTGGCAGTGTTGCCACAGCGCTTTTCTTTTCACAAGAACTTCAAATTAAAAAAAAAAAACCCAACAGGAAACTTTTCACCCAAATGCCAGTAAAGAATGAACGACAGTAGTTTGATCTCTTTTTAATTCTGGTTTGCGTCAGAGTAACTACTTGCCAGGTCATTTTAGTATTAAACATAAGGTGAGAAACGGAAAATGTAGCTGAAATTATTCTTTTTCATCAAGGGTTAACTTGAAAAAAGCAGCAGCTGCTACTTTCACTACCTACACATCCAAAATGGTTAAACTTTAAAACACAAGCCCCCAGCAGCAGACCCAGCGAGACGGTCATGTGACGTCAGACTCAGGACATGTTAAAGTCATCAGGGAATCCCACACAGACTGTTTACTCGACCTGTGAACCGTGGAGGTCACATGCTCAAGCAAACACAAATGCCTTTCTACAATCTGAGTTTTAAGTTTAAGTTGAGTTAATTCACAAAGTGCTTTTCACCGTCACAGACCATCTCACATGACACACTCTTTCCGGGTGAAAGTTTTTCTTTAAAGTGAAAATATTATTCTAGTGCTTTAATATAATATTATAAAATAAGTTTTAATATTAAAAAAAGCCTTTTAATATTTTTTACTTTATTAAAGTAGAATCAAAACATGACGTTTCCCACATTTCTACCATCGCTGATATCTCTGGATCCGTCTGCTGTAGTTGCGTCCGTCCGTATAGTTACTTGTGCAGAGCTGAGTAGAGAACGCATGTCTAGTTATCCTCTTTTCCTTGATTTTTTCAGCGGTTTGGGGCATCATTTTTGGGCACATTTTGCCATCAGGCTATTTTTTTGGCAGACAGGAAATGTTTTCTGGGGGGTTAATATTTGCGGTTCTCAACATAAAGCGTCTCTTCTGCGTAAGCCTTATACTCCCAGACGTCTTTGACTCACAACAGAAATATTCCATTAACATAGATTAAGTGCATGCTGTCGAAATGACAGTGACCTGTGAGCAAGACTTCAGACGATGGCTAGGAAAAACCTGAAGGGAAGGAAAGTCATCTGGAGTTTCACTTTGAGTAAAGCGGAACATTTCTGCTGTGTTTACGCTGTCGAGCGTCTCCATCATGGCTGTGACTGGGTCGGCTGGTGTGAATGTCTGTGGTCAACGCTCAGTCAGCAACCACACGCTTGCCCCGGCTAATTAGCAGAATCAGAAACAGGTGTGTCACGGCATCGCGGAGATCAGCGGCGGGAAGGCCTCGCGGGTGATGATGTCAGCCGTGTCTGGGGAAGGAGTCCCGAGGCTTCAGAGCGCCTGCAGTAGCCAGTGTGTGCGGCTGATGAATGGCAGGGCTGTGAAAATGAACCCGCTCACTGTTATTAAAATGACGTATGTGCTGGCAGCTAATGAAGAACTTCCAAACCTCCGAAACAGCGAGAGGAGAAAATAAATGGCCCCAGACAGACATGTGCTTCCCTCTCGCTCCTAGTCGCTTTCTTCAGGGAGCGCCGTGTTTCATGAAACGGACGGAGCTGAAGTTTCTCTAAATACGGCCTGTCACACGCTAAAGGCATTTGCAGGACAGATGAGGAGGAGAAGCCCGGCCAGAGGGAACTTTCCAGCTGAATGTTTAGGTTTCATTTTCTTTTTTGCCACTGGTTGGAATATTTAGAGGAATGAGTATGAATCAAGAATAGTTTTAAAGGCTTAAAATAGTCATTACTTGTGGCTTTTTCAACGGAAATGTAACTTGTAACGTATAAGAATTAGAAACAAAGACCATATGAACTTTATGAAAGTTGTGGGAAAACAAGTGAGCCTCGATTAACACTACGCTGATAAATCCACCCGAGAGACAGCTGTACACATTCTGCTCTGAAATCCCCTAAAATAAGCCCTAGTCACATTCAGAGCGTGACTGTGACTAATCAATGGGGTTGCCATCACTGTGAAGCTTTTATTTTAATTGTATTTATTTAATTTAATAGATGTTCACAAATGCCCAATACGAAAAAATAACACACACACACCATCAAACTGAAAACACACACAAAATTTACAAATTTATTCATAGATTTTTGTTAGTTCTATTGATGAGACGTCTAACATTGTCGAGTTCTTTCACTCTATTGTTCATTTTGTTCTGTGCTCATGTTTTTTTTATTCTCGTGCACATGAGGAGGTTGGAGACAAGGCCTTCATTCCCCGTAGCCTCTGTACGACCGTGTCTCAAATCGTGAGATTCTCGAATGGTCAGATCAGCATCTGTGTTGAATAAAAGCCCAGTGTGGGAGTTTGAGGATGCGAGCGCTGCGGTCTTCATAATCACGCTGATGGAAATGTAAAGGCTTCGACTTTGAAAGAGCAGTGCTCCGCGGCTAATCGGCTTCCCAGCTGTGCTCTGTGTCGCTGTTTGCCTACTATCGATTCTGAACGATTCCCTTGTGAAACGGTGAGAAATGTCGTGTCCGCTGTGGAGACGACTCTTGTTCAGATTTGTATTCTTACTTCTCTCAGGCGGAAGTGTGTTTTCAGGGGAAAGAATCACGTTTGCCTTTGCATCTCTTCACTGTGTATATTATATGAAAGTGTGATTTATGAATATGAAACTCCTTCATATTACTGGAATCGGTCCAAGAATATCAGGTTATGTCACGCTTTTGCCCAGGATTGAAGAGAGTGGGGTAAGAGCGGAGGAAGAAGAGGAGCACAAATGGGTATGGATACAATGCAATGGGGTTTAATCAACACAGCGTGAACACTGGATACTGACACTGGATACGCAAGAATCATACAAAAGATACCAAAGATCAGACGAGGAGGGAGGATGAAGACGAGCGAATATGAAGATCAGCTGGGAAGAGTCTGTGTGAAAACTCAGGGATCGAGAAGATACGCTGATGTCAACAGACACGGAACAGTTGAACGAAGTGAGCTTAAGTAGATGACCGATTCAGGTGTTTTGATTGCTGTCGGAACTGATGAGGGGAATCCAGGACAGCCGGTTGTGGGGAGACCGCCGGTGATGGTGGCGTCACTGGTGGAGATGTAACAGGTTATGATCCATCTTTAAAAGTTTAATCTTTCTGTTTCCAGTCATGATGTTACTGGCATGACTTCCTTCCATTATACCGTTTACTTAATTGTATTCTGGGTCCAAGTCAGCCATGCATAAACTCCTTTCAAAATACACATTTATTTATGAAAAATGTAAACATGCAAGCACGCATTTTGAACTTTTTGGATATGTTTGATAAAAGACAAAAATGATCCAATAATTAGAGGGAAATTTTAAATGAATTGACACAAATGTCCTAAAATAAAATCAGGAATTTAGAAATTGTCTGAGTCAATATTATTTGGTACTCATTGTATTAAGTGGTCTTCTCTCGCTTTTGCATATGCTCAGCCTTTGCTTTTCAGCACAGATTGCAAAAGGTCTCATTATTGCTGCTTGCAGCTATTCTTAAACTAGTTAAATTGCCCCCTGGAAGGAACACTGTGTCGGCCTCTGAATGCAAAGAGAAAAATATACTTTATATAATATCATGAAATCAATCAAGTTCTAAATGCCAATTGTATACTCTCCAAGCAACTTTTTTCATTTCTTGGTCACGGGGAGCTGAAAAGCCTTTGAATCTGAAGGCAGGAAACAGGCTGGATTGGCTGACCAATCACGGCAGGACACACAGATGTTTCCAGTATGTTCACACTCCCATCTGTGGACAATTTAAATGTGTTATTTCTTTTGAATTTTGGAGAATCCTAAAAAAGATGGTATTTCCTTGTGTTAAATTCAGCAATAAACAGCTGATGTGCATGTGAGAGAAGTGCTTTGTAAATGTGTTACTTATTACAGTCTGTGCTTATCATCAGCTCGGCTTTGGTACCTACCGTATGCACCACATGTGCTTTTCTTTTCATCCAATTAACTGAGATTCGAAGAGGCTTGAGCTGAATCAGACACAACACAAACTCCCACCTTTATTAGTACATCAAGAAGATTCTATCAAGGCTTCAATGAAGTCATCAACAGTGATGGATCTGACCAATCAGGAGTCACGAGTTATCAGCGGCTGCGGAGATGAAGACTAAGTCATGGAAAGTTCAGGAGAAGGAGGAACAGCTGCTCTGAATCATCTGCTCGACAGTCTGTGGCATCGCATCAAACCTTGAGGTCGGATTTTAAATTAGGACGGACAGCGAAATGATTTGTGACCGGAAAAAAGATAATTACAAAGTACAACGTATTTACAAAGGTAGAACTAATAATAAATAACAACCTGTGATGCCAAATGTTCTCAAGAACCCTCCAGTCCCTGTGAAGCGAAGGACACGTCAGTCAGCAGAAGGTCTGAGAACAGTCACGTCCATCGGGAGGACATTTGGTGAAAGTTGCCTTGCAGAAGCCACCAATTCACTTTCTGTTGAACTCTTTTACAATGTCATATAATGGATTTTTCACAAATGACGCCTTAAAAAGCATTTATGTATAATGACAATAAATGCTTCATATTATATAACGGCATTCCGATGTATTCCCTGCGGCTTATGATCACGCAAGATAGCACTGCTATGTACGCACAGAATTAAACCACTGCGTGTTGAGTATTAAACTGATATCGAAAACTGACATGCTGGTTTGCTGTTCGCCGCTTGCATACATCATTATTAGTGTTGATGGTGCGATACTGCGAGATTGTACATTTTTCTGTTGGATTTTGGTTCCTTTTCTTTCAGATTTTTCGCTGACGTTTTGTGCTGACTGAGTATGTGTCACACAACAGTCCTTATTATATTTTATTACATATACCTCCATAATCCAAATGGTGTTTTAACTAATAAAAAAACATTTATATGAATCCAATTTAGCAGCAAAGAATCTCGTTAACATACATTTTGTTTTACAAGAAGCTGCATTGCTGCTAAACAGATGTAACGGTCGTAACCAGTGCAGAAGAATCACTGCTGTTTCAGCTCGGCAACGTTGTGTGTAGCGCTGTCGCCTCCCATCAGGAAGGGCCAGCTCACAAGTTGTGTGTTCACATAAAGTACGAAAAAGTACCTGAAAATCATGTAAAAAGTGTAAAAGTACGGCTTACTGTAAAAAAAGTCACCACTTCCAAGAAGTAAAAGTTGTAAAGTATCCAATTAAAAAAAACGTAAGTACCGTATTTACTCGCTTATAAGTCGATCCGCTTATAAGTCGATCCCACCATGTCAGCTGTGAGATTGTGGTATTCTGTTTAGACCCCCTTATAAGACGGGGAAAAGAAATGAGAAAAAAGTGAAAAGAGAGAAATGAGTAGAAACCCAATTTTGTGTTTCATATAAAGTCAATTCTGGTTATTTGGGGCTCACAGAGACACTATAGTTGCGCCGGGCACACACCCCCTTCCTAAATAAGATGAAGTAACCCATAAAATATCATTAAACACTTTTTTTCCAAACTTAAACATCTAGCACAGAACTAGAGGGGAAAAATGATAGAACACCTGTTCAGATGCTATAATAATAATTATAATTATAATTATAATAATAAAACTATTCAGACATCCTTGGTGGTAAAGGAAACCTAAAAATCAAGTAACCCTGTTTGTTTATGTTGATATTAATCTATTTAAGTTATTGTTAATTTATGTTTAAGGTTTAAATTGTAATTGGCATGGCTGCATTATAATTTTAAAGAATTGTGGGAAAAGTGCTCTGCCCCTTTAAGGGGAAAGATGCGACGGCTAATGCTAACTCTTGGTTTGGGAATAAATACTACGTTCGAAATCCATCGTGTGACTCGTTTATTTGTGAAGCCCCACACCAAATAGAGACTGGAGTCAGAAGAGCCGCTCTTATATGAGAGCTGAGACGAAAGTGTGTGTGACTCTGCGCGTCAGCGTGTGTGTGTGAGCGGAGCAGCCAGCACGAGGCGAGCGGAGTGCTACTCATTTGTCCGATTTCTGAGAGATTTATTTAGTTCACGTCATAAATGTTATTTCATTACTGCACTTGTGTATCTGCTGTTTATTTTTGTGAGAAAGGGTGAAATATCTGCGCACTGTTCTGAGTAAAATATTTTCTATTTCGGTAGACTGCGCGTATAAGTCGACCCCCCCACTTTCAGCCCGAAATTTTAAGGAAAAATCCTTGACTTATAGTCGAGTTATTACGATAGTTTGTTCATACTGAATTAAGGCTCAAAAAGCATCAAGAAATGTGAATAACAAGAAACCCTTTTATTTATGAGGTTTTATTTCCTATAATAGAAATAAATTGTATCACCTGTTTCAAAATGGCATAACAAAAAAACAGTCAAACTGAAATGTGCAAAAATGTGCAACCGCTAATGTACGTTGATGTTAGTTCATAAATAGCATCCAATACATTCAACACCCTGCAGATGGCGATATTACCTCGTCCACCCAAGAAATTACCGAAGCAGAAGAATTTGCAGACTTGTCGCTGATTATGATCTGTGTAGCTATAAAATGAGACTCAAATGCAGTTTAACAAAGTAGCCAAGTCTATTTACAAGAGTATGATACTTTAAACCACTGGTCTATGGTTTCCTCCCACATTCTAGAAACATCTAGGAGATTTGGAGTCTGGACAATTGTTCATTGGTCTGTGTGTGTTTCTTGTCTTCAGGTTGCTGGGATAGGCTCCAGCTCAATGTCACCCAGAAAGAGAAAACAAATTGGAAAAAGGATGGTTGTTGCAATTTGTCAAACACAGTTTTCCAGAATCTCTTGTGTGTGTTTAAGTGTTAGTCTTTGTAAAACTGTAAAACTGTCCACTGTAAATTGTGAACAACCGGCTGTAATTGCCTTCTACATGGGCTAGGCAGCTAATTTCTATTGTTTAGTGGGCGCTCGATTGAAGAAAGAATATTTAAGAATGAAGTTGACTTAGACCTACGACACAGATTAGAATCCAGTATGTGCTGAAAGAACTCACGATTCACACTGAAACTGACCAGGCCTCGACCTCGGGTCACCCTAATTCTTATATCCATTACCTGCAGCTAGAGACTGATGACTGACCTCTAGCTGCACACAGATCCATTAGGTGTGAAGTGAACTAAACAAAGAGCCAGTATGATTTAATATGAATGACCAAATGACCAGGGAAGAGACGTCTGGCCTGTGTTAGAGCTCAAGACAGGAAGTCGAGTGATCCGCAAGTCAAAACACGGTCAAAGCAAAAACCAAGCCTGGTGTCTGCTGTGGAGCGGCGGTCAGGGGATTTCATTATTCATCTGTCAAGAAAACAACGGGTGCAAAAATTCAACCAGATTCTCAACCAATAACCAACAATCAACAAATAACAACATTAACCAGGTCAAAAGCCTTTGACAGATACAGACGCCTGCGGTTTCCGCGTCAGTTAGCATTCATCAGCCGAGAAGGGACAAATGCGCCGTGGCTTTTACATATGTAGGGGACACTATTAGGCTAAACATTCAGGGGGGAGAAAAATGTGTTTACCCCCAGTAAATGGATGTATGATCATCCAGTATGATCTGAGGAAAGCTAGCTCTCTTACAGGGCTGATGGCAGTTGGAGCTTTGGACTCTTTGGATCATAGAGGTCCTGAGACAAGAGCGTTTCTCCAGGCGGACCAGTATGACCAGAACTGCAGTATGAGCAGAACTTAATGAGACCGTAAAAAGTGAAGCAGGTGGTGTGTGTAAAATCATTAGAAAAGCAGTAGAATGTGTCAAGCTGTCAAAACAAGACCACGTGTTACTGTGATCACACGGAGGAGCGGGGACCCGGAGAAGACCCAGATCTTCACATGAAGAACTTCACAACCATGAAAGTTGGCTGTTTTGGTATGGAATCAGATTAGTGCCAAAAACACAAAAAGTACATCCCATCACATTCTCACCAGCCATTCAGAGTAAGTGCCGCCCCCACATGAAACAAGTGCCAAACGCAAAAACTGAAACGCTCGAAATAATCTGAAACGAAAAAAAAGTTACATGGAAAGTTACATTTGATATTTTTGGTACTAATCTGATTGCATAGTTGTTCCTGGCCATCGTTTCCTGAACTCTTGCTCCTGCAGCTCTTTTGAGCAAGTTAACTTTTGAATTTGAATTAGCAAATTGAAGCGAGCAAAGGAAAAATCTAAAAGAACCACAGAACTGATCATCCATCCCCGATCAAGGTGAAACATGATCGGCAGCAGTTCCTCCAGCGCAGACATTAAATCCTGATGTACTGTGCAGATGTGTAGGCGGGAGGATGCGTCGGCTGATTAGAACCAGACGTTCAGACGTCACGCGGCTGTGTGAGGAAACTAGCCGTTAGCTAACAACTCCGTTAGTTTCACACGCAAACTCACTTCTCTGCTTTGGCAGATAAGAGAAACAAGTGATGTGTATTTATTGATGCGAACTTCCTTTCACTGCCTGTACTTTAGCTAGTTTAACCAGTGCCACTTCTAATCGTCGTTTCTTCTTTAACCTTCACTACATGTAAAAAGTCCTTTCTTTAACGGTTTGAAATATGACTTTATTATAAAACAATGTTTCTAATGTCACTCTTCTCCCAACCAGTATGTTTAAAGTATTGATAAAAAGGATGATGATACAAATATATTTTTATTATAAGTCTAACACTGCTTTTTATAGCTTGGATATAGGCATAACTATTATCATGAGTTTATTGTGAAATATACTTGGTGTCACATCAATGATACTGTCACAATTTGTCAGATTTTTGATGGTGTTACTGTAATATCTCAGATTCTCATGGACCAGACTGACCACTGAGTGTCAGTGTAATCCATGAGTAGTGAAGACTCACACTCACACACACACACACACACACACACACACACACACATCTGCATGAAAAGGGAAAATAAAAATGTCCATCAACGTGCAGAAATGAAAAACGGTCTCATTCACTTTTAATTATAATAAAATTCTGCAGCATTTTTTACACAAATGATTAAATGTGTTTTCACTAGCTAACACGGTCAGGATTTTCACACCGGAGAAAACGAGTATAACTCATGAGGGAAATTATGAAAGGCAAGTGTGAAAAGACTCAAGAAGTAACTCGGCTATTGAATTGCGTGATGACGTTTGTGAAGACCGGCTCGTGTCCATCTCTCCGCCAACCTCACGACGCAATGAAGCCCAATGACGGGGTTAAGATTCCCACGAAGAAGCTTCTGCATTAACCCACTGCTGGTCAATTGTTTCAAAAGAAGCAAAATGCTTGGATTCAAGACAAAGCCTTAAACATAGGAAGGATCAATCATCTGAATATATATTGTATATTGAGGAAGGCCGTGTGGTCGTGTGTTTGTTGTAGCATTGCTCGTGACTGCTTCTGCAGCGGCTCGTTCATCATATTGTGAAACTTTCCTAGCGCCGCATGTTCCTAGTGTCTCTGTAAATCTGCGGTGTTTCTGATTTTCCACCACGTCTTTGTGAAAACAAACACGGCTCAAGCAGACGATGGTGAAACCCTTCCAAACGCTAACAGATGTGATGTTGTAGTGATACCGGTCCAGAGTAAACGGTTCTAATAGTGAGAAGCGTCTTGCTGTTGTTCTGACCCTTGAAACGGAGCAGTAACTGTCATCTCAGCTTGCCTCGGCACATTAACATGTACAATTTATCGCTAATCATATGAGAAACTCCTAAAACTGTTTTTTCAAGTCAATTTTAGCAATTTATATGACAGTGTCCCATTCATCTTCTCTTCTCTGTTGATACGTTTCCCAAAGCAGATCATCATCCCAGATCTGCCAGATCGACTACACTGCTCCTGTTTCCACTTCTGGCAAAAATCGAAGACAAATGTCCTGAAACAAAAGTGACGTGAACATTTGTATTAATTAGCTGCTGCCATTCCCTTAAAAAAAGACACAGAGTTCTCTGAAAAGTTGTGAGTCAAAGACACTCAAAAATTTGAGAAGCTGGTGTCCGTCTCGTCTTTCAGCCCAGAGCTGCAGGGATTGATCCAGCTCCCCGCGACACAGAACTGGAAGAAACAGAATGAAAAGAGCAATGCACAGTCTGTTGTAAAACGAGTTCTTTGGCTTTTGCAATGTTTTTTCCCGCTTCATTAAAAACGTTCCAATTAATCCACTTGACAGATGCTTCCGAAGCCGCATGGAGACGTTTACGCTTTGTAAATATTCAAACATTCTCCTGGAAACAAAAACATTATTTTTCCGTTTGACTGTCACTTGTCGAGTCTCTGTGTTCCGTCTGTGTTCCGTCTGTGTTCCGTGCTGCCCTGATTATATTTACACACTGAGGCCTTTTTGTACTTTTGAGAATTGAGAATTGAGAATATTATTCTAGATTAATCTCATTGTGACCTTGAATTTTTATCATTAATCGCAGTAGACATATCCCCATTAGTTGTTGCTAATAGCAGTAATTGTTGAGGTTTCAATCGGAAGCTTCTTAAAATTTTTCCCTTCATCAACCCCGGCAGCTTCATAGCTGCATCCATGTTAGCATTGGCGGTAATTTCACAGTAGTCACAGGTGTGGAGCGTTTTTGTAATGAATAGTTTTTATGTAAGAAGCATCACTGTTCATGTTTTAAAAAAACAAACTGTAGCTATGACATTAAAAAATACAAAGGTTGTGATCAGGATTCCTACGGGCGCTTGAAATCCTTGAAAATGCTTGAATTATTTTCTTGAATCATTTATGTGCTTTCAAGATCTTAAAAATGCTTGAATTTTAAATAAACTTCTTAAAATGCTTGAATTTGAATTATACTTATTTCACAACAAACAGCTATCTGACAAAGTAGTTTGCCTTTTAGAAGAAGGAATAAAAATAAGTCGGGGAGCCTAAAACTCAAAATGCTCTGGAGGAGCCTTTGATCCTCAGTCTTTGAAGTAGTGATGAGAAGTTTGATTCTTTTAACTGACTTGGATCTTTAATTCTTGAACAATAAAGTGAACACGAACATTTCAAGTTATTTGGGCATTTCGTTCATTTGTTTAATATTGACTGACATGAACAAATACTGACAGTCGTCTAGACAGACAGTGACACTTGTCCAATTGCTATTACAAACTACAACTTTGTTTTTGTTTGTTTTCGTATAATGTCTCTTTAAATGTAATTGAAACTGTCATTTTGTTTAGCATACTTTTAAAATATATATTTACTACAACTGAAAAACGTACCACAACTGGTACTTGAAAAGCTTAAACATAGATAGACCATAAAAATACGTGAATGTAATTTTTCAGAAGCAGTAGGAACTCTGTGTGATGCATGTTGTAGAGCAATGGTAATATAATTGAATAATAGTAATAATCAAAAAATATCAGGGGTTTTGTTTTTTGTCTAAGCAAGGTGAAACATTATAGTATTATGCGTTTTTTTAATGAACAATGATTGCAGTTGACGTTCCAGAGTCTGACCATTGATGTGCGGCGGAATTATTATCCACTGCGTGTTTCTTCACTAGCGCTGGTCTTCAGATTTCTCAGAGTTAGCTCAATACATCTCGTTGGTTCTTCTAGCGAGAGCGTTACCTGGATTGCTCGTTTACGTCTGTTGCTTCTGGATGGTTCCAGAGAATGTTCCAGAAACCTCTGCATTGAAACTAAACCAGAAAGTTTCTTTTTGTATTCAAAGTTGTGAGGAAAGCGCAAGTTAATTTGTGATGAATGTACAAACTAACAGCAAGTGGTTTTCCCTCCTGCTTCACCGCAGACGCTGGTTCTGAGTCAATCGTCGTCTATCAAGTTTCGTCCTGAACACGATCACTACATCATGTGGTTCCTGTGACAGAGAACATCAGACGTCACCAGAACTGGACTCTGCCATCTTTATACTCATGTAGTTTAGCCAGCTATGCTAATATGTGTTTGAGCATGAAACGTCTACCACGTATTCCTCTGATCTGCTCCGAATCTTCCGGCTCGTTCTACGAGAGAGTTCCTCTCACATTCCAGACAGCTGGAGGAGTCACAGAAAGAAGAAAACTCTGTACAGTCAAAGCTATTGCAACACTTGGGGGGGAAATGCTAGAATTAAAACAGAAATCTAAAACAAACGAAACGTGACGCACCTCAGAAGTTCTCAAAAAAACTTTTTCCACTCAGGCCTGACGAAACTCAACATCATTTTAGACTGAGAAAATACTGCATTTACTGTGCTCTCTTACCACAGTCCTCCTTTCTCTCGACTGCTGCTTTCATCTCAGGGTCGCAGGGAACTGTAGGTGGGACACATGATACTGCAAACCCACCAATTGTAGGGTGTTACACACACACACACACACACACACACACACACACACTATCATGAATCCAATTCATGTCCTTGCGTCTTTGGAATGTGTGAAGAAACCAGAAACCCAGAGGAAACCCACACATGACAACTCAGACCGGGCCTTGAACTTGTTGTGATGCACCACAGAACATGAACTGTGTCCAGAATTCTTTAAACCAACATTAACTCCACATTCATGTTTCCATCATTGATTTGTCACTGGGTAAGAAGTAGAAGATAGTGAGCTGGCTGTGGACGTCTGACTCTGGACACACGTCAGAAGTGTTTGTGTTTATTTATATGTAAATATATTGATGCTCCGTAAACAGTGTAACCCTTTCATTTTCCAGCTTTGCTCAATCTTTTCTGACAGAAGCTACTCAACATTTGGCAGTCTTGACGTTTCAGAATGACGGCTTTTCCGGCGGCTCCCAGCTGCAGCATCGACACTCGTTCGATCAGACCCATAGATCCCGCATCCGCCACAGCAATCCGTGACGGGCAGCAGAAGTTGAGCGTCATCAGTGATGAGCAAGTGGATCAGGGCTGAAAAGCACGCAGACCCTCAGACAAAAGCGCGGCAGCCATCTATCGGATGCTTTCTGCTCTCCGGTCCAGCACATGTGGTCTGAATTAGCTCATTGGCACGACTGTTAATCTGGAATTTTCTTTAGTGGACGAGGTCCAGGCAGACTTTCGCTCATTCCCTGCTGACAGATCTCAGTGGAAATTCTTCATCCATTTGTGCTGTGAAAACACTCAGACTGATGCATTCGTGAGCGAACTGTATTGAGACACCATCGACTGAAGCGCTGCCTGGTGCAGACGCTCCTGTGCGCAGAAGAAGCTATCTGGCTTCGCTTGTCTATCTTCTCCATTCCCTGAGGAGCCGTAAGAATGTCTGAATAACGCCTTATTCCAATCATCTGTCATGCTAAAATAACATGGAAATTCTCGACACATTCATCCATTTTGTGTAGTACTCTCACAGTGGATTGATGGAGATGTGTGTGCTTTTAAAATGAACCATGTTAGCGTTTTCCATCCGTACACACAGACCAGCATAAGATCTGACAGATAAGCTCCTCCCTGTATCCTCCCATTAACTCCCGGTCTATCCAATCACTGTCCCTGTGGTTGGGATCACAGCTTGCTATTATACAAACACTTATACAGTGTTCTCTGTTTGGGTTTCTGTTCTCCGTGTGTGTTTGGCCAAGTCAGATCTCTCCAGCGTCTCTATACTGTTGAATCAATTAAACAACCAGCTACGGTGTGTAGATGCAATGTGGCAAAAAATACGAAAGCAATTATTAAACCCGTATAATGCAGCTCAGATAGTTGAGAAACAGAGAATTGGGGGTTTTATAAATCATATTTACAAATCCTGACAAATAGCATCAGAGGAGAACTACACTTCCCAAAATACCTCCGTGTCCACGGGTAAAGGAAGAAAATTGTCTAAAAGCCGATGAGGTGACCTGTTTTCAGAATCAAACGCATCTTTGTTGTGTAACTTCTATATGTCAGGTCTCGAGCCACAAGATAACGTGGAAAATAGAATGTTCTGGAGTGTTGTGAGTCTGACTCAAACCCAGTGAGTATCATATGGCAGCATTTACAGTAGCTCGTTACTCGTCTTTTCCATCTGCCAAAGGTTTCCTCATCTCACGTGCAGCAGGCCACATCTGAAACACTTTTACTAGAACTTCACTCACTCAGATGGAGCTCCGCTTGGAAACAGTTCAACTTCTAAAGTGATAATAACAATTAGCTCATTTAAAGAGGTGAATAAACGTTTAACGACATCAAGAAGCTCTGACTTCTGATGGGCTCAACAGAATCTGTAATGTGTGAAACTCGAGAAGATAAAGCCATTCAGTTTGCAGAAGTGTTCACTGAGCTGAGAAATATAACGTGAGTAAGGATTCCTTTTTGAGCGGTACAGTATAGTGGTACTGAGACCCGGTCCAGCCCGTGCGCTGATGTGTGTCGATTCTGAGGAGAACGGTGTCTTATAGATCTCGGTTCAGCAGCTTCGGCTGGTAGTTCTTCTCAAAATTAGACTAACACTATTAGATGTTGCTTATCAAGTGTTGTTCATTTTCTAAACTGACTTCTTCCATTTCTGGGTCACAGGACCGAGACACAGATATTCACACTTTCACTCACACGATGGGGTAATTTAATTTTTGTATCAGGACGTCACCAACACTCGTGTTTGCGATAGTAGCTGCAGCACACTTCTATACGCTTCAGTGGAATGGAGTGGGCTTGGCCTTCGTTATCCATTAAACATTTGACTGGATTCTGAAATTTTTCGTTTGACTGCATAAATAACAGACCTGAAGCATTTCTCATGCGGCGTTGTGTGTAGCGTTGTCACCTCACATTGAGAATGTTTCATTCACAACTTTTAGTCGCGGTCGTGTGTGTGTGGAGAGTCAAAAAGTTCTTTACATTTTTTCTAATTTGTACATTTGTTTTTTCATGGATTTTTTTTTTACATTTTTTGGAAGTTTGTGGAATTGTTTGACATATAATAATTCTAGGTTTGGATTTATTTGCTTGTACTCATCACCCAGCCATCTGCCCTTGTACAACTGCCTGCTCATCACTACCTTCATCAATCAGCATCCGGTTCAGGAAAAACACAAATGGATTTAAAAGAAAACCTGTCATAGCTAACTGTTGAAGTTGCATCATCCTGCGCTGTGATTGGCTAACCACCGATCCAATGGGTGTAACCCACCTTCAGAACGGAGTAGCTGGGATTGACTCCAGCTCCCCGTGACCCAGAAATGTCAGAGTTTGAGACTGCGGTGTTCAGCAATGACTTGTGGTTGGCTGGTGAGGAGACGAGGTAGTGCCTGCTGAGTTTTTTGTTTTGAGCCTGAACAATCAGTTTTTTGCAATATTTCTAATATGGTTAAAAAATGAATTATGTATCCTTGCCCCAAGTGCTGCTTTGAAATGGAGGAAGCTGGTCTATTGTTGGTTCGCTCCATGTCAGACATGAGGAAGACGTTCATTAAGCTTGATTGCTGTGGAGCGATGTAGAGGAAAGCTGCTGGTCTGGACTCACAGAGCGATCAGAGGGAGAACCTGAAGCCCTGCGGTCTGGACACTGACAGACTGAATGTCTGACACGGTCAGTTTGACGTCCCCACAGCGCTCTCTCCCCCGGGACTCACCGCACTTTACTTTTCCAACCAAATGAAAACCTCGTTCTGAAACCGCCTTCGTGTTTGAGCTGGAAAAGTTTGTCTTCCTCTGTGATTGCTGATTCAGAAATTCAGCGGGTTTCTCTGTTATTTGATTCTTCTGCACAACACATAATTTAGTGAGATTGACTTTATCAATTATTTCTGATCAGATTTAATGTAGCAGAACAAAAAAATACCTTTTCATTAGTGATGTTAGCAGCTATAAAGCCGCTGGTTGTTTCAGGGAAAAACAAAAATGGTGGTTAAGGGATAAAAAAGAGCTGGAAATCCCTTGTGACTGCAACTATGAAAGAGTGGGAGGGAAGGAGCAACTCAAGAACACAAAAGTGAAACACCTTAACAGATGTGGAAAGCGGGTGGACGGAAGTTTCCGGTAAACATCCAGCTGAATTCATTTCACAACATGAGAGTAAAGATCTGAGGAGGAGAAGAAGCCTGACCTGAATATTGTCCGGTTCCTGATCCTCAGAGTGAAAGAGGGTCCCGGACGAGACCCTGACAGTCAGCATGTCAGAGAAGACCTGAGCTACTTTGTACTACTTCTACTGCTACTTTGACTACTTCGTACTGAGTATCAAAAATATAAGCAACCTTTACTCTACTTGACTACATTTTTGATTGAGTATATGTTCTCTTTACTCCACTTCATTTGAATGGAAACTTACCGTTACTCGTTACATTGTGATGTTGTACAAGTCGGCATCTTTTTCTACCTCGGTTCATTTCTTGGGCAAAATATTATGTGACGGACATGATGTGCTTTAAGTAGAACCGCTTCAGATTGGTGTAAACCACTGCTTACACGTCTCCTGTTCTGCGGGTTTGACTGTCCGACACGTTCTCAGGGGCAGGTAATTATTTCAGGGGGTCTAATTCCTGAACTGTTAGAAAGCGGGATCCGTAACTGGAAGGTCACGAGTTTATGACATTAGAGCAGCAGGAACCCAAGCGGGGGAATTGACTTTATGACCAGGGCCACGACCCCCGTGCTTGAGGTCTAGGCCTGGCACCAGAACCAGCGAGTTCACCTCGCTTTCCTTTATCTTCTGGAAAATCCCATGACATAGAACTTATTAATGTGATGACTAATCCTGTCGCAGAGACCTCGTGACCCTGAGATCTGACACAGACCACCTGAGGTGATATGAACCTCGCGTGAACTATCAGAAGCATCTCTAACTGAACTGAAGAAGCAGATCAGAGCAGTGGCTGGTTAATGGAGAAAACGCACTTCTCTTCTCCCCCGTGTGGTCCAGCGGTCAGGATTCCTGCTTCGCACCCAGGCCGCTCGGGGTGGAGAAATGACTTCCGCAGGCTAGTTGTGGTGAGTTCTACTGTCAAAAGAGCCAAATATCTTCTTAGGATTTTGCCTGTTTTACTCACATCCCCTTTTGTTTCCACTGGATCTCTGGCTTCTACCAACAGTTCAGAAGACGTGTGTGTTCTGACGGCAGATCCCGCACAGATTAACGACTGGACACGGTCTTAAAGTCCTAAAATCTTAAGCGTTTTTATTTCCATTGACAGGAAATAACCAGTACCACACATATGCTGAATATACAAAGACAATTGAACTGCTGAAAATGTTCAGTAGTTTTATTGAAAAAAAAAATGCCTCTTCTGATTCAGAAATAAATAATACGGCGGAGGATCTTACAATGCGCAATTCAGACATGAAAAACAAAACTCAATGTCCGTGGTCCAGCTGCATTTCCACTGATCCACTAGGAAAAACCACCATCTTCTGATTGTGATGTCACTAAATATACAGCACAGGCATGCACTTCCTCTCCTGCCGCGCGGAGACAACCGATACATGTTGGTATTAGGATAGTCAGAGAAGCTCAGTTCTGAGTTACGGACAGGTAAACTGAGAAAGCAACAGAAAAACACACAAACATTTCAATCTGCAGAATCCACAGGCGGATGTGAGCGCTTCAGTCTCGGTTCTGAACGGAGAGTTTGTGGGAACTGAACACGTCATTACTTGTACAAAATAAAAGCATGGCACAGGTTTCAGAGACGGAAGCGAGGGCTGACGTCCCCCTGTACTTCCCCCTCACCGCAGCTGACGCTTCTGCTCAGGCTCCGACCCAAGTATTGAGCGTTTTCCGCGCTGGTTCTGGAAGCCCGCGTTGTGTTCCGACGGCTCGGCTGCTATCGGCACGACGTAGGTTTCGGGCTGCGGCTGGAAGGGTCCTGGTTGGAAAAACGGCGCGGCCGCTGAGCGATTGACTGCCACAACTCTTCATTTACACATTACTCTCCATCCATTACATGGCGACACAAATGCATGTATGACTAGGCCAAACCCCTTCTGCGGTTGTCCAGAACCAGCAGTGTTGGATTTAAGTGCTAGGGTTGTGTGAGGCAAACAGAATCCGCTCAGTGAAAAGCAGGTTATCAGCTCCGGTCAGTCAAGACACAATTAGTTCTTCTCCTAGTGGTTTCACCTCCATCCAGAGTTTAGACGGGTTAGTAGCTGGACATGCAGGGTGAGTGAAGGCGGTCCGGGTGAGGAGGGATTACGGGGTCCGGTTGGGGTTAGTGCCAGTCCCGTCCGTTCTTTGCTCTGACTGAGTTTTAGAGTTGACCAACAAAAATTCAGCGATCATATCCGTGGTGGCTAATCTCACAGGACGTGAAAGGGATCAGGCTGAAACGGGTTAAAGATCCGGTTAGTTCATATCAGCAGCATTATTCTCACGAGCCACAATCAACTGAACGTGCGTCTCGAGAGAAGCTGCGTTCCAAACCCAGTGTTCCGTCTGGTCGCAAGCCTGTTCTGCTCAAAGACGCCGGGAGCGGTTATGACGACAAATCACGAGAGACCACGAGCACCAGACTCCGACATCTTGTTCCAGATACAGACAGAATATCACCGCTCACCGCTACTTATTTATTGCGTAATTATTTAATAGTATTTTGTAGCTCAAAGATTAAAGCCAGATGAACCGTGTGATCGACATTTTAACTTAAAGTCCATGACTTTTAATTACTTTTTAATAATTGTTGATATGGAGAAATTACATAAATTCATATGGAACTGGTTCAGTTTTGATAGGACTAGTTTAAGTTTGGGTTAAAACACGAATAACAGACAATAGAGTGAAATGCCCATTTTGTTAATGAAAACGGTGATATAGAATAATTAGTTCTTGTTTGTCCAAAGATATGCAAAATGTCACTGTACAGCAAAATAAATAAATAGATTCCTGAAAACTCCCTTCCGGTGGATTAGAATATTAATATGTACGGTGTGGGTCAGATTTACAATTATTATACCATAAAGATACGGGAATTCCTTTAAATACCTAGTTTGAGTTGTCATACGGAAGGACTAAATACTCGGTGGTCAGAGTTTGTGAACGACTAGGACATCAGTGGTCTCCAGGTTTCCAGTGACACGTTTGGTATCTCCTTGATTTCTCAGGGTCACTTTGCTCTCACTCGAGACAGACGCTCACTACGGGTTTGGAACATGTCCACTAACCACTGCGGCGGCGTTACCCTCACCTTGGTATCCCTGTCCGTTATAAGGGATTCCCACACACTGAGAGGAGTCGCAGTATCCTGGTGGTCCGGGCGGTCCTCGGACTCCAGAGGAGCCCTGACGCCCTGGTGGGCCACGAGGACCGGCAGAGCCCGAGGGTCCAGGGGGGCCGGTCTGAGACTGTCCTGGTGGGCCTGGTGAAACAGTGGTGCAGATGCATTGTTTGAGTCAGGGAGTGATGGTGAGATCAGTCGTTTCAGTCTAGACTGGAATGTGTGTGAAGTCTACACATGATGACACACATCACAAGCACATTACTGCCTGATTTACCGTTAGATCTGCATTATACTGGAAATAATTTGCACATTGGAATTATACTGTAAATAAAGTATATCCACTCAAACATAAAACCAAACAGTTTCAAGAATAAATGAGCAGAACATTTAACATAACATAATTCAGCCGCATTAGGGTTTTAATGACCCGACACTGAGATTACTGCAGATTAAGATCACTTTCTGGGAATAATTCTAACTTGGCAGCAGAGATTGGACCAAGTCTTGACCAGAGAAGAACGAACAGACTTCTTCATTTTAAAAGTATACATGTGTGAATTTTCAACAGTGAACTGTGCAAAACATAAAAAGCTATATGACTTTAAAGCTATATGACTGCATATAAAAGCTATATGACTGCAAGGGGTTTCAATTAAACTATAAATTTCATCTTACACTGCAAAAGCTAACTTGAAGATTATCTCTAAACCAAGTTAGGAAAGCAGGAGTGACCAAAAAGCAGGAGTGACCAAACAAAAATATCTCATCAGGATTTATTACTTAAATTTTTTTCTGTGCTCGAGGAGAAAAGAGGCTGTGGGGGCAGAGAGAGAGAAAGAGAGACTGAGATAGAGAAAGAGAGATAGAGAGAAACAGAGAGAGAAATACACACAGAGGGAGAGAAAGCGAGAGATCTCACAGCTGTATAAACCGATTAAAAGAATGAGATTTAGAAGTGTACGCTTTGAATGAGAAACCCACCAGGTGGTCCAGGTAATCCTCTCTGTCCCCTCGCGTCAGTGCCTGGAGAGCCCCGCTCGCCCTTCTCACCTGGCATTCCTAACATGTTACAGGAACATTGATGATAATGCACCAATAGGGAAAACAAGTGCAATCTCACTCGTTTCTAAGCCATACGACCCCATCATACGAAACCAAGTCTAGATCCAAAAATTCTCTACCTCTTTCTCCTGGAGATCCTGGCAAACCTGGATTTCCAGGGAACCCGTTAGGTCCACCCTGACCTGGCTCTCCACGTGGTCCCTGGTTGCCAGGGGGTCCAGGGGGTCCGACAGGACCGGGGCTATTACTTCTGTAGTTGCTCGGAATCTGATTAAGCATCATGTCAATCCGGCTCATCTGTCCTGTAGGTCAGACAGGATGCAGAGATGAGAGCGACGTCTGGACACAGAGCAGCGTCTAGCGCAGGAGAACTTACGGTTGACTAACTGCTCACACACTTGTCTGGCGACAGAGCGCATCATGTTCTGTGATGCTGTGTCTCCCTGTTCAACACGAAACAACAACTGGTTACATTTATACAACAGATCAGTACAATGACATTACTCTAGAACAGCAACTGCCTTTCTCAAAGAGTCAGTGTAAGTCCACAACACATCAAGAATGTACGTATATGAAGTAAGAAATTGGAACAGAGAGATAAATAAGATGAAAAAACAGAGAGCGAGAGAGACAGACAGACAGTCTAGAGAGAGACAGCAAGCAAGCAAGAAAGAGACAGACATACAGACTATAGAGAAACTAGAATGAGAGACAAACAGACTAGAGAAAGACAGAGAAAAAGAGAGAGACAGACAGACTAGAGAGAGAGCGAGAGAGAGAGAGAAACAGACAGACTAGAGAGAGAGAGAGAGACAGACTACAGAGAGGAGAGAGAGAGAAAGAGACAGACAGAGACTTGAGAGAGAGAGTTCTGTTCATGTTCCATTTTGAAACCGTAGGGCAGGGGTGACCAAACATTGGCTCTTGATCCCCATGTGGCTCTTTAACTAGTTTCATGCAGCTCTTCAGGAGCTTTCACGTGACATGAGTCAAATATGCACATAATGTTACCTCTTGAAAAACAACTAATATTATCATGTTGGTGTGGTTATTAAATTTGGCTGAGCAGAGGTCTGTGAGTGCGTGCAAGTGCATGCATGCAAACAGGATTAAGGAATGGGATGATGTTTATCTGTGCCCATGTGTATGATGTGGCTCTTTGCAGTAACACGGAAAAAAAAGTGGCTCTTAGTCTCTGACTAGTGGGCCACCCTTTGCTGTATGGGAAGAAGCGGCATTTCGGCGTGAAAGGTTGGTGCGATCGCATCACTCACTCGTTCACCCTTCTCTCCCTTCATGCCAACAGGGCCCTGGAATGAACAGATGAGAAAATAGAACTCATAAACACTTCAGAGAAAGTCTCTGTGCAGTGAATTCTGGAATATTTCACTTAAACATATTTATTGCCTTTTAAAAACTGTATTACGTCAACCTTTAAAGAACATAGAATCAGTAATGCCTGCGTGCTCTTACCGGTGAGCCGGTGTCTCCAGGTTTTCCAGGTGTCCCTGTAATTCCGGGCATTCCAGGCGATCCCGGTGGTCCCTACAACACAATCATCTGGGTGAGCAAAACTCTTAAAACCTTTGTGAAATAACTCCAAATCATGTGTAGTCCTGTTCAAACGAATTCTTTTCTGTTAAACCGATTTAAAAGATCCTCAGATATCTTGAATTCCTTTAAAACTGCACATTTACAGTTAAAGATCAATTTAAATGTTCAGGATGACTCACCATTGGTCCTGGTGGACCTCTGGGTCCAGACGGCCCTTCGGTTCCTGGTGGACCCTGAAAGAAACAGCAGGCCATTTTACATGGAAATCTACAGAACTTACTGGAAAAACATACAAAAAAACAAAGAAACGTACCCGGGCTCCTGAGGGGCCGACGGGGCCAAGCGGCCCTGGAGCACCTACCAGACCCTGCAAGGATTGAACAAAGCTTAGGTCATGGGGGCTTATAACGCAAACGATTGCTTTTCCCTGACTAAAGCACTTGATTCGCATGTGATCAGGTTGCACATGTTTTCTTAAAGGAAAAGGAAGAAGTTGCAGCATGAATCATATACGCTAAGGTCTGAGTGAGTAATAGTGTGAGAGGAGATTTTCATGGCCTCTGCCAGCAGGAACAAATATTCCAGTGCTTCTGTGTGGGTTATACCGGATTGAAAAAAAATAGAAGGATTGTTCGTGGTAATTCTCTTGCTGCAACCAGCTGAAAAGATTTTCCAAGAGTAAATATGCCAGAATGTTCTGCTTGAGATGAAGCTATGACTTATAGATCGTGTAAATCTAGCACTCACTCTCTGTCCAGATAAACCCGGATCTCCAGGATCTCCCTTAGGTCCAGGACGCCCCTGACAGAAACAGAAACAGAGATTTCGTCATCTTTCTCAGCTCAGATCAAACTGAACAGAGTTGAAGTCTGGACTGTGAAAGCCAGAAGATAGAAGATGGTGCTCATAAACCAGAAGAAACAGCACGTGCGCATCAGTACGATGTATGGCTCAGGCTCAGCCGTTCCCTCCAAGATCTGAGAAGCCACTGAATTTACAGTCCTTTCTTACAACAGTTGCTGTAAGAGCATCCAGACCCCGAACATGCCAATAATGTGCTGTAAGGCCTGAAGATTCGCTGCACATACTGAACTCTAGAATTAAATATTTTTTTACGTCTTTACGTCTTTTTTTAAAAGTTACACAGAACGTATGTGTATAAAAATTATTCTCTATAGATCTTGATGCAAAATGCTGTGTTCAGGCAGTCACACTTCACTTACCGGTTCACCAGGGATAGACAAACCATTTGGCCCCTGAGGACCAGGTGGTCCCATTTGACCCGGCAGCCCCTGCTCTCCACGTGGACCCATTGAGCCCTGGAAACAAGTTTAATGTTAATAACCAACACATCATTTCAGTGTTTGTTGAGTGCGTGATTCAGTCTCTGGTGATGTATAATGAGGGTCTCACCGTGGGACCAGGTTCTCCTCTCTCACCTCTGGAGCCTTTAGTTCCTGGGCTGCCCTGGAAACACAATGCGTGTTGAGACATTATATCCCGACCAGGGAATCAATCAACAGTCTCTTGCTCTTCCACAGTCAGATGGTATTTAAATTAACTTCATCATCACCAGGCCGTTCGTCACATTCCCAGACTCCATTTAAAGCAATTACTGCAGTCCGGGGAAATCTTTCCTGCCATTAACTAAATCTCTGTAAGATGTTCCTGTGATTCCTCATTCAACCACGCATCTTACCTGAGGGCCGGCGGGGCCTGGGGGTCCCACACTGTCCTGAGCACACGTGCAGGAATGAGGAAGAGCGGGACACTTGGCTTCATCTCGCTACAAGGCAAACAGCAGGTCAAGTGGTCAGTTAGCATGTTTAAGACATCGCAGAGTATCCAACACAAGTGAGTGAGCGAGTTTGACAGTGTGGCCACGACAGCATCTAAACTGCACTCTGCATTTCACCATCCAGTAACAAACAAACAGGGAGTCTTAAGTCTTAAGCTGTGATGTCTGGGTCCGTGTCGTAATCAAGGACACAAGGGATTCAAACCTGCAATACCTGGGAGACAGATCCATCTCCCAACCACTAGAACGCAACTACCACTTTAGTACTTTAGCGCTTGACTATCAGCTTTAACGTTAATGATCATGAGACCTCACACTTACAATTTTGCTCAAGACTGTTCTAGAGTTTCACAACAGACTCAGCAGCTATTTCTGCCCTCGTTCAACCGCTTCATTTTTTATTTCTGCCAGATTTTTATTGAAGCCTTCTGAGCCTTAGGAAGATGGATGGGCAATTTATGGACTCAAGACATGGACAGAAGATTAATGTACTAAATGACGGACCAGAAGAGCCATTTAATGTACATAACTGTGGATTAAGAAGAGGGTCTGTACTGGTAAGTGCTTCATAAATAAGAATTTGTTTTTATTCCAACAGCTTAGTTAGTTTTATGAACTTTGTGGTATTTTACTTGATTAAAAATATTTTTTTCAAAACAAAATTTACTAAAATAAAAACTTCTTTTGAAAGAAAAAGTGGATGTTACAGATAGCATTAGCATTCAGCAAGCCACTTTCCGTTCCTTTAGTGACCGAAATCCTCTGGTGCCTGTTTGATTCCCAGGCACAGCAGGAAGTTCTGTTAGTTTTGCACCAGCGCTAACGCTGGATACTTCTGTAAAATGTTCTGCGTGTGAAGATGATCATTTGAGAAGATTAAACACAAAACAGATGGGATTTTTTTACCATTGCTGGAATGTCGCAGCATTTGTCTCGCGTGGTCCAGCCCAAGCTGCAAACCATGTCGAACATCTGGAGCTGGAACTGAAGAGAGTGAATACAGACACTATTAGAACAATGAATATGAAGTGAATAGTGCTGCATGTCTGACGGTCGTAAACACCATCACACGTGGGATCTTACTGTAGCTGATTGTCGCTTTGATCCGCTGGACTTCATCATTTTGCCGAGAACTTCATAACCATCCGTGGAGACATTGTTGGCCGGTTGGATGGGCTTCTCCGCCACCTCTTGGCAGTCGATGTTCAGCTTGACCGTTTTTGGTGAAATGGAAACGTGAAGCTGCAAACACGAAAAGCCAATAGAGAAACTTTAGATTTTGTTCAACTTCACCGTCATTGTGCAAGAATCCGAGCCAAAGAAATGCAGCATCGAACCAAAACCACAGTTTAATATTGTGAATGTAATAGACAGATTAATGGTCTAATTGTTCTGCAACTTGTTGTCACTTTTCTGGAAATCAATCTCAACTTCAATGATGAACAATTTAAAATACTGTGTTTGTAGAACCTCTACATCCATAAGATGAGCTGACGGGAATCACTGCACCTTGTGAAAGCTGCCGTGGAACACCTTCTTCACCAGTTCAGTGTTGAAGGAAACTTTCTGGATTTCTCCTCGGCTGTCCTTGTTGTAAAAGGAGATGACTCGACTGGAAGCTGAAGAGGAACACAGATTGATCTGCACTTACTGTCTGAGCAAGAAAACATTCAAATCTGTTCGCTCTCAGGAGGAAGTCTGTGACTTTCAGTACAGTAAAGATGGAAATAGTCCTTACGGTCCATGTTTAGTCCAACTTCAGGATTGTTGTTTTTATCGGCAATCTGCCATAAATCAAATGCTTCGTTTCCGGTGTCGGGCAAGAGACGGAAAAGAAGGATGAGCGTGTAAGATGGAGGTAGACCGTCCGGATGTAGCTCCCTTCAACACATCAAAAATGTACTGTATTTGTAACAAATATACATCTCTATTACATTTTTAAAAGAAAAACATTTAAATTAAATTTTCAGTTCAAATTTACAGACGATTTGACAAACAAAGATTTCAAACATTCAAACTATTTTTTTCTAACATTTTCTTTAAAGAAGCGATTTAGAATTAAGTTTTAGTCTGGTCTTTTTTTATTTTAAATTGTTGAATTTAATATACACCAGTTATATTTGTGTTTGTGCAAAATCAGCAGCTCAGTGTAGGTCTCCATAATGTTTTTAGGATGTTCTAAATCGTGCTGCCGTCATTTTGGGCTTGAATGATTACCATCAGAAAAAACACTCTAAACGGGGATTTAAAAATTAATTTTTTTTATTACTATCCTGCACAATTTCATACGTTCAAACAATTTCATGTTTTTCTGTGGGTGTATAATTAATTCATTCATTCACTAGATTGAGTTCAGATGACGTCAGTTCAAACAGGAGCCTTGCAGGAACTTACTTTGTAGGTTGGGAAATGAAAGCATCCTTATGAAGTCGGTATGAAATGAAACTGTTGAAGGAACCGGGTTCCATGGAGATTCCGTTCACACCTCCAAACATCCGGTCCGTGATGTTAAAGGCCTCCAGCATTCTGAAGCCTGGAACATCAGTCAGACAAAGAGGAACATTTAAACATAGAACGGTTTTAATTGATATTTACAGTATACCGAAATTATAAATTCTACTTATTTTGTAAGGACACTTGACTGATAATCCCACTATGGGCTCACAGGGATAAAATTATTACCTGGAGATGTGAATCCATCAAGGTAAATGAGAGGACAAGCTGTGAAACGGAACAGAATGATTTAAGGATTTTCAACAGAACAGAACAATTTCCATGGACGTGATGAAAAGAACTTCAAAATGACTTCATACTGGAAGTTGCAGTTTCACAGATGAACGTAATAAGGTTGTCCTGGATCTTGGCGAATGCGTCAAAGTTGTCAACAATGAAAACATGTCTATCGCTGGGCTTGCTTCCAATGTTCCTTAGTTCCCCGACATCTACGTCTGCAACACCTACGACAAACACACTGAAGCCTGTGGAAGAGAGAGCATGGAGTCAGACATACAGAGAGAGAGAGACAGACGTTTGTCTTTCTGATGATTTCATCACGTCACACGTTGTACCTGCGTGCTGCAGTTTGGAAGCGCTTTTCTTCACATCATCCTGAGATCGTCCATCTGTCACCACAACCAGCACTTTAGGAACCGTTCTCCTCATGCCACTGTCTGAGGTGAAGACCTTCTCGCCAACGTGCTTCAGAGCGGCACCTGCCACAGTGACAAACTGTCAGCGTGTGTGAAGACCAAGCGCAGAACATCGCTGCAGCAGACCCGTCTTAGTGTTTCCTCCGCGGTAGTTCACCATCTGAAGAGCAGACAAAACCTTTCCCTTGTCGTGGTAGGTGTTGAGTTTGAATTCAGTTTTTGCCTCATCACTGAACTGCACAAACGAGACCTGGACAACAGCGAGAGCAGACATCAGAGGAACAAGTCACGCGTAAACGAATTACGAACTCTTCCCTAAAACCCTCAAAGCTGTAGCATCAAGCTTTTTGGAGATCCTGAAGACATTACCTGCATTCCCTCATGGCTGATGACGTCGAAGGCTCCGATCATACTGAATACAAACTGACGGACTTTATCAAAACTGTCGTCCCCGATGCTCCAGGAGCCATCGATCAGGAACACCAGGTCGGCTTTAGCCCCTTTGCACACTGTGGTCACAAATCAAGTCACGTGATGGCGAATGTCTGATGTGCCACACTCAAAAATGATCAAACTGTCGCATTATATCGTCGCACTGATGTGAAACTTCTACTGAAGGTGCTACTCAGAAGATGCTCTTCTTCCAGAACAATAACCTATTCTCAAAGTATTGTTACAAATTGTTCTCAAAGTATTCATACAAACTAAGAAAAGTAAAAAATTAATTGTGTTTCATACAAATTCTGCCCAGTGAAACGAAGGGTGTAACATTTCAGTTTGTCCAACTTCAAAATGTAAATTGATAATTCAATCCAAAACAAACCTGACCTAATCTAAACTAAACTAGACTAACTCAAACAACCACCAAATTGCTCTTGTGAACATTTGTTTGTCCGTTGGTGGCTGAAAATGTTTATAATTAATACAGTGTAAACAATAACAGGAACTGTAAGCTGGCTTCTGTTGGGCTTCTGTGTCAGGCATCCTCTGAGTACATCTCAGCTCGAGTTTTATATTCATATCTCACAGAAAATCTCAGTACAAAATGTGTGTAGACAGTAGATCAAAGCACAATATTGCTGTACAATATTAACAAAAAATATTTATTATTAATAAACACTAATTGATTAGAGATCACGTATCTGTACATCGGCCAGATATTTACCTTCCAGAGCCCCAGGGATGGTTGGTGGAGGTGGGGGAGTAGGCGGGGCTGTCGGGGGTTGGGTGGTCTTCACCACTACAGAAACCACACCAAAGGAAGTGTAAGTGAGCGGCACGGCTGAGCCAGTGTGTTCTCCAAAGCCTCTTAGACTTACAGGTCCGCTCCGTGACACTGACTCCTGGACCCTCCTGGTTGGGGGTTTGCGTGTAGACGGTGGCGTTGTACAGCGCGTCTGACGTCAGTCCATCGAAGCAGTACTGGTTCTCGGAGGCAGTGACAGTGACTTCCTGAGCCCCGCGGTGAGAAGCTAGCCACAGAGCCAAACGCATTCACTACTAATGTCAGATACCTAATGTCTTTCACTGATAAATCCAACACTTTTACTCACTTTTCAATTGCATATGAACACATAAATGAAAGTGTGTGATGGTAAAAGCAGACAAAGGTGCATCTACTCACGGTTGATGGGATTGACCTTGAGCCTGTAGGACGTGGCGGCTCTGTGAGGAGTCCATCGGATGCAGAAGGAGTCGTGAGCAACGTTATAGGTGGTGAGGTCCGTCACGTTGAGATACACTGACACAGATGGACAAGAATCAACAGTCTTAAATTGTGAAACATGTTTGTTCCGTTTCTCAGCCACTTATGAAGAACCTACATGTAGTTCCTCGTCCAATCAGAGCGCCGCTCATTCCCGCATCATACTGGGCGTAAACCTTCAGGTCATACGTTGTCCCGGGCTTGAGGTTTGGCAGGTTGTATGTTGTAACATCTCCGACAAACGCCTCCTTGGTGTCATCAGTGCCTGGAGGAACCGTAAATACAGGAACAATGCAGAACTTCACAGAAGATACGAAGTAGGACACAGAGTAGGACGATGTATTCAAGGAAGCCAAAGCAACACTTACCCACTGGGGTGTAGACCAGTTTATAACCATTGACCCGAGCAGGTACTGGTTCCCAAGTGGCCCGGAACCGAGTGTACCATTCATCTGAAACACGCAGGTTACGTGGCTCCAGGAGACCCACTGCAGGAGACAAGTGGGAAAAAGCTTTCACTTTCCATGGTCTATACGTGTAGAAGACTCCTTTTCATTATGTAGACATCGCAAACATTTAAACTGAGGAACTCGTGGTTCCACCGCTCTCGGGAACCCAGATATGGATGAAGAGTGAAAGTATATGGATGAATGATGGTTGGATGAATTGATGGATGAATTACGTGTTTTTCCATCTCCGTCAAGTCTTCCTCCAGCCCCGTCTTGATAAACGGCCTCCACGCTGATGCTGTATGGAGTGTCCGGCTGCAGGCTTTGTAGGGTGACAGAGTTTTTATTTCCAGGGACCGTCGTCTACCAGAGGAGCAGAACAGAATGAAGATCTGATGGATGCAATCACTGACGTACACACTCACCGTCTCCTGGATGGGGTCTCCAGTGGTGGGAGCATAAGCGATGCGGTACTGCACCACAGGCCCGTCTGCAGCCTCCCAGCTCACGCTCAGGGTGTTAGTGGTGGGATCGTAGACCTGCAGGTTTCTGGGTCCACCACGAGGCACTGCAGTAGAACACAGTGTGGTGAGAGACATGAACCTACGAAAGCGACTCTCTGCTGTTCAGTCTCGCCGACAATAACACAACCAGAAGCTATGTTTTACAACCAGATTATATGATCTGAAACAACTTTTAACTTCTCAAAGATACCAAACAATCATACAGGCCTTGGTATGATACATAGCCCTCTTGACAAAAAGCTTTTAGAGATTATTAAGGATTTTCTAATTGAAAGTTGCTTTGGAAAATGGTAAAATAATTTCAGCAATTTCATTACTGCATATTTTGCGTCTTCCAAACATCCTACTTCTAATAGTAAAAAAACAGTTGTGCACAAATGTTTGTGCTCCTACACGACTAGAAAGATTGTGCAAAGATTATAAATGAAGGACTTATATCTTACAACGTGTGTGTGTGTGTGTGTGTGTGTGTGTGTGTGTGTGTGTGCGTGTGTGTGTTTGTGTGGTGTAGAATAGAATAGAATGCCTTTATTGTCGTTGCAACACATGGTTTCAAATGAAATTAAGAACACTACTACGTTTGGTGCAACATTAGGAAAAAGAACACACAAAATAAAAATGTAAGAGAATATACACATTGAATAAAATCAAATATAGAGTCTCTAGTATAAAAAGAGGGCAAACAAGTACCCCAAATGTTACAATAAATATGTGAAGCAGCAAGTGTAAACAATAGTACAGGAAGCAAAGTTTGCTTTTTGCACGGTGACATTAAGTGCAGTTGCCAGTGTTTTTAGGCTGTCTTGAAGGTGTTTAGAGAATGGATAGCTCTGGGGAAAAAACTGTCCCCGAGTCTGTTTGTCCTGGTTTTGTGCGATGGCAGCAATGTGAACAAATGGTGACCGGGGTGATGTGTGTCCATGGTGATGTTTCTTGCTCTGCTGAGGTAGATGTCGATGTCCTCCAGGGAGGGGAGAGAGCATCTCGCGATCTTCAGGACGGTGTGTGTGTGTGTGTGTAGTTATTTTCATTATATTTCTATACTACTGGTTTATTATTGATGATCAGAAGTTCCCCTACTCAAACTTACATGTCTTTCCATTATCAGCAACAGAAGACCCCTCTCCATCCGCATAAAGGGCCACCACGCCCACGGTATAGTCTGTATCTGGGTTTAGCTGCTGTAGTAAAGTAGTGAGTGTGTTTCCCGGAACAAGAACCTGAGGGAAACCACAACAACAGTTGAGACACACACCCACCTCTTGCACTTACTTTTTGCCATTTGGCAGATGTTTTTGATACTTTTGCATCAAGACTTGAACCCATAACTTTGGTGTTGCTAGCAACAAACTCACCAACAGGAAAGCCTGGGGAGTCCAAGCCTAATCTAAGCTTCCGTATGGCCAACAAATCATTGTTTGAAAAGGTAATGCTACACCCGCTGAAACTTCACGGCTGATGAGTGACATGCTGACACGGACCCCTGAGACCCTCTCACCACTCAGCAGGTCACAGAGGTCACTCAACTCAATCTTTCTTTCCAGGAAACTCACAGCTGATGACATCCATGAACACAGTGGAAGGTTTACAGCTTATGTGAGGTGTCGCGGGAACACAGAGTAGCCACCAGAAGGAAGCCTGTAAAACGGCCTGTTCAAACGCTGCAGGAAGCAATGCTCGGGACTGCTCTTTATTAAGTGTAAACCAAAGAACAAATGGGCTAATCATGAGGAACGTAGGTGATTTGATCCGAAGTAATATACAGCGGTGACATTTTGGGAGTGAAACACAGCTAGAAAGCATCTTCTCTGATCAAACACATTCAGGCTGAAACTCAGTCACCCACCCGGGCCGAGAACTAGATCAGCTAACACACTCACTGATTGAGAAGGCCGGACCCCGGAGAGGGGGGCATAAGTCACGCGGTACTGTTGCACGTCTCCGCTTGCCGGCTCCCACCGCACGTTCAGCGTGTTTGTGGTGGGGTTGTAAACCCGGATGTTCTTGGCAGGGGTCCGCTCCACTGAGTGAGACATCAAAACGTCAGTCAGTCTGAGTGTGACATTACTGAAAACTCAAAACACTGAAAAACACCTGGGAAACAATTTGAGCTAAATCTAAATACACATCAAAACTTGGAGACCAAAAACTTCCATGAGCGTGCCACGGCCGGACGAAAACAAAGCGTCCATGTAGGAGACCAGACCAGCGTGAATTTGAAGTGTTGCAGAACTTTTGTACTTTACTTACATTTATACATTGTGTGATTTTACTTTCTGTCTATAACAGCACAACGCTGTAAATATGATGCAGATTTATTATAAATAAATCTACAAAGTAGCACATTTGACTTTTATATCAACTGAAGAATGTATACTTATATTGTGAAATGTCATTTCTGATTGTTGGTCTTGTTTGTGTTTATGCGGCTGGTTTTGTCTTTGAGCCTTTTGGTCATTTTAGTGCACTCAGTTTTAAACTGTTGTTGATTTCAAATGACTGAAGACAGACACAGAAGAAGTCCCGAAGATGAAAGAAAGGAACCCAAAGTATCAAGAACAATGATGCCACAGATAATCTGTTTATGACGCACAAAAGCCCTTTAATACCAGCTGTAAAGGGTTCTTCTTTCCCCTGATTTCCCCTTGTGAGATGGACTGATTGTTTCCTGTTATTGCTCCTCATAAAGGAAGCTCACGAATCGCCCATACGTTGGCATTCCTTCTCCGTGAACAATCTGCCAGTCTTTCTCACTGAAATGTTGGATTTCTTTTTTTGAACAAGTAAAGGCTACATGAACTTACGGGTTTTTCCGTTCTCTGACATCCGTTTGCCCTCTCCGGGAGGGTACACGGGGACCACGGTGACTGTGTACTCAGTGTCGGACCGCAGGTTCTTCAGTACGGTGCTGGTGCTGCTTCCTGGAACCTGGACCTAAAACCACAGTGTTACCAACAGAGTTACAGAAAAATGTGTATAGAGTAGTGTGCTATAGTTTAGTATAGAGCACACAGTAGTGTAATCTAGTGTGAGATGTGCTGCACAGTGTAGTGGAGTGTAATCTAGTGTAGCGTAGTATACTGTAGTGTACTGTAGTGTAGTGTAGTTATAGTACGGTATAGAGTAGTGTAGTCTAGCAGAGTGCAGAGTAGTGTAATCTAGTGTAGTTTGATTTGGTGTACTATAGTGTAGCATATTGTAGTATGGTGTAGTAGTGTAGTCTAGCATAGTGTAGAGTAGTGTAATCCACCGAAGATTAGTTTAGTGTAGTATATTGTAAAATGGTGTAGAGTAGTCTAGAGTAGTGTGGCATTTGAAAAGTGCAGTGTAAATGCTCCAGTGGGCCGTACCATGTCCTCTGCTCCCCCCATGACTGGCTGGTAATAGACCCTGTACTGTCGAACACTTCCCTCCGCCGGCTCCCAGCGCACGTTCAGTGTGCTGACGGTGGGATCTGTGACCTGGAGGTTCCGCACACTGCCCAGTGGCACTGTGGGAAGCAGGTAGAGGTGTGAGGTAGAGCATGAAGCGGGATGACTAGAGGAGTGAGTCTGTCCTTACATGTCTTCCCTTGGCCTGAAATGTCTTTGGCGTCTCCATTGGCGTAGACGGCAGCAACAGTGATAGAGTAGGGAGTATCTGGAGTCAGTTTTGGAAGGACAACTGTATTTTTCTTTCCTCCGACCTGCGTCTGTAGAATAAAAAACGATGTTGGTCAAAGGATCAGGCAAAACAAAATTCATTGTAATTTACGGCTTTCTTTTGGTTATTCCAGAATATGCCAAGTGAAGTAACTTTGCTTGTGAAAAAACACGGCTTTCCACTGTCTGACCTCTTTTTATTACAGCAACTAATTTTTCAAGTAAGACTTTTTTAGCAATCAAAACATTTTGTACATGCCCCATAACTATGAAACAACAAACAGGACAGCTAGACTGGGATTTTTTTAGTGAGTCACTTTCAACAATTTAATCAGCCTTTTTCAGGTGTTCTGTGTTTGGCACACTGATACATGCGCTTATGAGTGAATTTTCTGCGGGTTTCTATCAAAGACGGGAATTTCTACCTTATAAATGCACCATGTCATCAGACACCAACTCGACACGTTTATCGTTTTAACTAGCGCAGTTTAGATGCAGGGGACTTTGCTGGGCTTGTGCTATCAAGTCAGTCATAAAGTCAGAGAGATTTACATTTTCATGTAAAACTTGAAAGCCAAATGAATGGCTTCTTACCGACTGTGTTCTTCCTCCTGCAGCGGGAACATAATTGACCCTGTAGTTCTGGACCCGTCCGGGAGCATGGTCCCATCGGACTGTGAGCGAGGTGGTGGTTGCGTTGAATACTTGGAGGTTTTGAGGTGGTCCGCTGGGAGCTACAAAAAACCACACACAACCAGTCTCCAACTGTGCATCATAACTCATTCAGCCACATAGTCTCTGCATGAGGTCGCTCTGACTCACAAGGTGTGATGATCTTCGACACTGCAATTGGAGAAAATATTAAAGATAGTGAGAGTCTTTGACAGACATGTGTGTGACTCCATCAGAAGGTTCTAGACTCACGTGTGCGCTGGCTGCCCAGAAGATCTTCGCTTTCAGACTCGTCTGGGTAGATGGCTGTGATGGAGACGTCATAGAGTGTGTCTGGATCAAGGTTCTCCAGCAGGTGCGACGTGTCTTCATTGCTCAGAATGTCCTGAAAAACAGAAGCAACAGGAAACGGTTTCATTAATTGAGTTATGCTTTACTAGAAATCGTAATATATAATATAGTCATGTACATTATGAGTGCACTTAGAGTGTGTATTGTACAACAGACAGGCACTTCAATGAATCGTTTCTTTCTATGTTTTAAAAAAAAAAACTGAGAAGAAAAAGAAAAACTTGGATTTTGAACTTCAGTCCAGAACTAAAATTTGTTTAAAAATTAGTGCTGTACCACAATTATTTCCACATAGATTGGTGTTAAACAGGAATCGTTAGGATTACTGAAAAGTTCTTACGTATTGATAGGCCATCTCTCCACTTTTAGTCCAGCCAATGCGGTACAGAGCCACATCTGGAGCGCCGTGTTCCCAGTGAACCCTGAAACTGGTCTGAGTCACTTCAGAGAACATGAGATTCTTTGGTGCCGGAACAACATCTGGACAGAAGAGGATGGGTCAACTGAGTTTGCCGCTGATCTGCATTAGTGTGACCTCTCACCAGTAGTGGCCTGGTTTAGCATCGGGTTTCCAGTTCCAGAGTCATACACTGGAGTGACGGCCACATCATATTCCGTTTGGGACATTAGGTTGTCCAGACCTCTGCTTGTCACGTCTCCATCAACTTCCAGCTACACAGAGGAAGAGCAGATCAGATCAAATCAGACTGCACTACTGACCACAGGGCGAATGAACACCATCACAAGAAGAAGAGTGAAACACTGCACATTCCTTCATCACAATAATAGAAAGTTGCTCTTATTTTCATGATAGCTAGTAGATTTATCTCCAAAGCATCAAGCCTCAGCAGTTAAACCTGCAATCCAACCCAGTCTTCATCATCTTCACCGTCAGACCAGCGGTGTCTGTGCTTTCATTCTTCCCGGTTTCCACGTCGTGTTCCTCCCTTCATTCCAGCACAGTAATTACGAGAAGCTCTGAGTCATGATGGATGTCCCAGGACGGCGGGTTTCACAAATGCTGAAATGCCACTGAAAGCTGCAGAAGCCCATAAGAAAGAACATCCGCGCCATAAAACAGCAGGTCTCCAGACACTGTGATGCAGACGCGGCGGCTGTTCTCTCTGGAGAGCAGTATGTATGCTGTAGGATGTCCACACAACCACCACTCATCAGTAATGGAAAAATGCTGTATTACTAATCCATTATTTTAGATTAGCTGAGATTTAGCATGAAGTCAGGCTGTTCTGCAGTGTAAAGACTCCAAAACTCTTCCCATAATGCTCAGTGAAAATGTGTTTTATCCATCCTGAACATTTCTACAATTTCCTTTTTGTTGTTTTAATTGACTACATTTTTGGCATAAAATTATTATGTTGTGAGGGGCAACGACAAATGTAATACAGTACTGTAGTTGTTGTATTGCAGTATATAAATATTTGCTCTGAATAAGGATAATTTAAACTGTCTCTTGGAGAGTGAGTAACAATGAAAGAACAAGACGTGTGAAACGTGTCGAGAACACAACAAGAAATGAGAACTGTTGGTGCTGTTTGAAACGAGCTCCTCTAAGACAGTGCTGGACCCGGCGGCCTCCACGGTGGTTTGTGAAGAGAGACTTTCATGACATGTTCTCACCTCTTTGGCCTCTCCTTCATCTGGCTTGTACGTAATGATGTATTTTCGAACGGCGCCTGGTGCAGCATCCCAGTCCAGGAGCATGGAGCTGTGGGTAACATCGGTGATCCTCAGCTCTCCTGACGGAGGTAGCGGCACTGCCAATCACATGCAAACACACAAACCAACGAAACCCTGTGAGGAGCGGATCTGTGTGCTTCACAAGTTCCTAGCGCCACCTACGGGTCACCCCCTGATCTGTGAGTGGGTCACTGGTGTAATCGCCATGCTGGGCAAAGACGGAAACCGAGTAGGCTGTGTTGGGGAGAAGGTTCTTCAGCTGGACATCAGTGACGGTTCCTTTCACACGCATCTGTGAAGGTCAACCAAATCACAAATGAAAGGGATGGTGGAGTGAAGAATCACGGCCAGTGAGAGAAAACTGATCACTGAACGTCTGAAATCTTTCAGCTGCCTGACTCTTGTTCTGCACTAATACAGTAAAATCCCATTTTAACAGACAAATTACTGTGACTTGTGGATGTGACTGTCCAACATCTATGATGCATGACGTCTTATGAAACGTCATGGCTCACATGTCAGAGACGTAAAAAAAAAATCTCATTATAATGAGACGTTATAAGCGGACGTCACATCCTCGGCTCTTCTGGCACATTAAAATAGAAAAACTACGTGGAAATATGTGAAATATTTCAAAAAGAAACCATCCCTTCAAAAAATGAGCAGCTTTTTCCGAAAGCAGTTAGAACTAAAGCGTCTAAGTGTTTTAGGTAAACAGTGCCCGAGGAATCGGCCGTGTTCCCAGCAATCCTTTCCACTGAGTCTCCATCAGCACAAACTGTTCCTTCTATAACACCACAATCGGCATTAACAGACGGTACTTGCGCCGCTTTTTCTTCATTCCAAGTGCTTGACTTGAATTCGTCCATTGTTTGACCGGGTGGCTTGAGGATCACAAATGAAACCGGATGTGTGACTTCACCATACCTCCACTTCCTCAGAAGGCTGTGTGGCGTTGAGAGCGCTGTAGCGGAGCGTGTAGCCTGAGGCACCGGCGGCGCCGTCCCACCGGACGTTTAGAGAGGTGGAGCGCGGCTTGTAGATGCTCATGTTCCTCACGGCACTGAGAGGCACTACGGAGGGGAACATCTCTGTTTCTCTCAGCTAAGTTCTGCTCCTCACTATCAATAGCGGGACAGGAGCTCGGATGGGAGAATGCGGATGGAAGCACCGTGATGTAATGATTGATGAAGGAAGAGATGAAATGGAATGTCATGAGGAGGTGGATGAGACATGAGTATATTCTTCTGATGGACATGAGGAACAACGCCATGAAGACAAAGCCACACTCAACAGCGCAACACACACACACACAAAGCAATGTCAGCCAACTCAGATTCCAGGAGACTTGCTCTGATTAAACAGCGGTTAGGACAGGAAAAGCAAATCAATGTAGCACATACGTGCTAGCTTGGTCAAACACACAATTTCACAAAAAAAGCAAAGCAAAAACCAATAACACACATTTGTATTCATCACTAAGCAAAATTGAAGCAAGGTAAGTGAAGGTGCAGCTATCTTGAATTTGAAAATGCCTTATCGTATACTTTTTATTGGGAGAAATCTTAGGAGTTTAAAGGTTTACTGTTGTATATAAGCGGAAGGTCAAGGTGCAAAACTGTGGCAGACAAGAAATGTTCAATGTACATAAATAAATAAATAAACTCGGGAAATATGTATGCTGTCTCTTCGTCTACTTATGACTTTTTTCTGACCAGTCTAAATTTTTTATTCTTTCAAACTGAGAGTGACAGAGAACTAAATCTTCTAATTTACAAAATCAACTGAGACTAACTGTGTTGATTAACTAAGTCCAATTCATAATACAGATTTTTGCTGCTTTAATTGGGCAAAATGATCTGGTCTCAATGTGTCCCGATTTACAGGAGTCGACTCCATATAGTTTTTGCCATCTGCATATTTTATTTCACATTTACTCTGATGCAAACACAGAACAATCAACTATACGTAATATTATATTAATTAATTTAATATTATAATTTTATATTATATTATCCACTATACTCTTTCACTAAACTGTTCTAATAGTTATTACTCTGTTGTTATTATTATTATTATTATTATTATTATTATTATTATTATTATTATTATTATTATTATTATTAACTATTACTCTGTATGAGTCTAACTCAAATGTTTATTTTTGAAAATGCATACATATTAATAATAATATAACAATTATAACATTAATAAGAGGGCTGTCAAGCAATTAATTTTTTTTAACTAGTTAATCGCACTTCCCTGACCAAATTAATCCCAATGAATCGCGATTAAATGACCAAGGCTTGTAATATTTGATATGAAGTTGTGATATGTAAAATAATGTAAATGCAACACTAAATGAACACTCGTTTAAATACTGTAAAATTATTTAGTGTAATTTTTGTTCATATTGCAATGTATTGTCTCCAATCATTGCACCCTCCGAGGTCCAGTAGCACATTTTTCATGAAAAAACACACAAAAAGTCATTTTTGGTCTTACAACAAGTGTTATGCATGAATTGAAAGTTTGAAGTACATGTTTTTTTAGGCTACACTCTTAATAAAAACAGGACATTGTGATTTTTGTAAAAATAATAATAAAACTAAAACGCGAAGCATGTTTTGCCTTCTTTTTGTCAGCCAAAAACAAACTGTAACTTAATAAATACTTATCACTCTAACAAGAAACATATGTCCACATAAAGCTTAGAATGTCAGTTTTTAAAAATAAGTGTAAGTAAATACAGTGTTGTCTGTTTATCTACTCTGTATGAATCCATAGGTTCAGCTTTTTGAACAGAGCAAGCTACTTGCAGTTGAAAAGTAGGTCAGTGTCAATTCAACACTTGGCGCCTAAGTGACAGCACCTTAACTCAATGACTGTAAGCTGTGGATCTTAATGAGCCGCACCTGGAGACATAGCTGCCGCTCTCTTGATTCTAACCAAAAGTAAAAAAAATGCTACTGTGATTAATGCCATTACAAATTATTGACGCAATTAAGCACTTAAACATAATCCCGTGCATTGACGCGTTAACTTTGACTAATTAATAATAATAAATATTACTAATAATTGAAATGATAAAAAGGCTTATTTGCTGGTGTTTTTTGTAGACACTTACGGGTGGTCTCTGAGCCTTTCAGGGGATCGCTGCTCTCCTCGCCCACCAACGAGTAAACTGTCACCATGTATGTCGTCAGGGGGTCCAGACCCTCCAGAACCACCGTTGTCACCTTCCCGTCGACAAACAGCTGCCGCAGAGGAAAACGTGTCAGATCGTGAAATCACACAGGTTTACAGCTTCAGAGATATTTACATCAAAAAGATTTCTACCAAAGTATGATGAGTTGATTCAGTTCAAACACTGTAAAACTCTTGAGAGCAGCCTGATGGTGTCATTAAAGCAAGGCCTCTGATTGGTGCAATCTGTGGTTTGCTAGTTTTGTATTGTCACTGTTCGTTTGTCCTTCATACATTACGCTGATCAGTCAGACTGACTATGAGAGGAGGCTGTTACGGGGAAGGAGGAGATGCTCCTCACATCCCGCCAGTTATACGCTTTACAGGTTTTGACACAGAACGCAGCGACTTACTTCAACCCTGTCAAGCAGCGACCTACCTGCTGAGGTTGACCTCCGTCTGCGCTCACATACTCCACCCTGAATTTGTCGACAGGGCCCTCGGGGCCCACCCAGGACGCCCGGAAGGAGTAATGTGTGGCTTCTGAGGTGGTGAGATCGGTGGGCGGCTCCGGGCCTCCCCCTGTGATTGAGCAATGATGGTATGACATTAACCTTTGACCCTCAAAGCTTAGACAGTCGTGGTTGTGTTGCAGGACTATGGGAAGAAAAAAAGCCTTTCTCCCAAATTTTTGTTATGTAGTTATTTTCGCAGAGCAGAGTGACTGCGGACAAAACAGGCAAACTTAAGACATCTAAGTAAATTAATTTGAAAAATATAGTGATACACTAAATAACAATTCATATAAATCTTGGGCTTGAGAACAAGATCTGCATTAGTGCGTTGTTTAAATGTGTATAGATTTTCCAAAGATCTGTGATTGGTGTTGTATTATTGAATCTTGATTTTCTGTGGTGGATTAGTCATGTCTGAAGTAAGTTCCTCTCCGTCCACACACCACCACAATAAACTTGTTGAGTGATACATTTTAACGTGTTGCATCACAACAAAGAGCAAACAAGGCCTTATATTATTTTACTTCACTGCTCCACTTTTAAATTCTACTTAACTTTGTACAAATGACATTAGAAACTGAATGTCTGGGTGATGTTCTGATACCTGGGCCTTTGACGCTGTTACACAGGTTGTTTGTCAGGTCGTCAACAATGTCGAGCAGGAAAGAGAAATCAGCCACGTTGTACATGTGAATATCATCAGGATCTGAAGCGATGGTTCTCAGCTCGTTCTCATCAGCATTTTTTACACCTTGTGATCAAAGAAATCACAGAAATTAAAGAAAAGTCAGGTGGAAGTGACACGTGAAAAACATGACGTGAATAATTTGAGAGAGAGACACATAATGAAACACAAGAAAGAGATGTGAGTGAGACAATATGGAGATGTGAAGAACGTGATGTGGGACAAGCGAGAGACGTGAAGAATAGGAGGAGAAAAAGGAGAGAGACAAAAAGTGACAGTGAGGCAAGAATGAGACAAAGAATTTGGGAGATGGACTTGATGAACACGAGAGTGTGATGAAAGGATCATCAGTAAAACACAATGAGAGCTGAATGTGATTGTGAGACATGAGTAATGTACGAATGAGAGAAGAGTAAGACATGACCTTTATTTAGCACATTATGTTTGTCTATGACTGGAGCTCTTACCAATGGCGTACAGTTCTATTCCAGAGCCGCGTAGGTTCTCAGAGTTGACCGCGATGTCGTCTTGAGACTTTCCGTCAGTGACCAGGACGCCAATTTTACGTGAATTTTGACGCATACCAACATTGGGTCTGAAATTGTTCTGAAGGATGTAATTCAAAGCGAGACCTGAGTAGAACACAAAAAATATTGGTCAAAAAAAAACTTCATGAAGACCAAAGTGATGACGATGAGTTGTTAAACCTGTCAAGGTGTTTCCTCCTTTGTAAGGAAGATTGGCCACAGCGTCCAGGAGTTCAGCCCTGGTTTTGTGGGCATTTAGATGCCATTCTGTCTTTGGGTCTCCACTGTACTGAGCTAGACCTGTGACCAATCAGAACGTTTCATCCACAGTTATATCTCTGCAGTACAGACGTATGCAATCTAAACTATAGAAAGCCAGGAGGGGTATTTTTGACAACTAGAAAACATCTACATGCTACAATTCTGCCTTAAGATCACTTACCAATTTGAACACGGTCCGGGCCGATGTCAAAAACACCCACCATACGAGCAATGAAAGACCTAATGGTCTTGAAATTGAGACGACCGATGCTCCATGAGCCATCAACGAGCAAAACGATGTCGGCCTGTGCCGTGGTCTTGCACTTCACCTCTGTTTGAACAAATGAGTTATGAGTGAATTATCAAGTGTGAGACAAGTTAAAACGACCATTAAAAGAGAAGACTTCGGTTTGGCAATAAGATTGCAGTCGAGACATAAAAAATCCAGACACACTTAGTTAAATCTTTATTTGTCATTGAAAGCTGAACATTTGCTGTTTTTTATGCTATTTACATTCGTTCCTACTGTTCAAAAGTGGTATTGTGTGGAGAGCCATCTGAATCCCAGGCTCTGGTCTTTCCAGATATTTAGGTAAGAAGAAAGGAAGAGAAAGTTCCGGTCGTCTGGCCTTGTCAAGCAGAATAGGTTGCATAACTGTCTGATTTATAGACCATCCCCTCAGACGACAAAACAGAAGATAAACACATCAGTTTCAGTGGGTAAAACATTTTGCAGCGTATGATTCATCACTAACACAGACAGTCGTGTGAAATTAGAATCCATTAATTTTTTTAATGAATCCTTAAGACATGGCAAAAATCCTAAATTACGTATCTCATGAATATGGGGTAAAAAAGAACAGAAACTCAAACGAGCTAAGAGCTGATTGATGCAAGTAAAAGAAGTTATGAAGATGAGAGTGAGACATGATGAACGTCAGCGTGAGAAGAGAGAGTGAGACACAATGAGCATCAGAGTTAGACAAGGTGAATGTGAGAGTGAGATGTGATGAACGGGAGAGTGAGAACAAGATGAATGTGACAGTAAAACAAGAGTAAGAAGTGATTAACCTGATCTTGAAGCAAGATGAACGTGTGAGTGAGTCAAGAGTAAGACGTAATGAATGTGAGATGTGATGAACATAAGAATGAGACGTGACCTGACGTGATGACTGAGAAACATGATGAATGCGAGTACAAGGTGATGAACGTGAGCATGAGACAAGAGTGAGATGAGATGAACATCTGAGTGAAGGTTTTGTTTGTTCCAAAAAGACTGAAGCTGCTGATTTTCTCCAGACGTTTCTATTAATACATGTTAAATCTGTGACTGTTACGTAACAGAAAACAGGACGATCCTGAAAAATCATTTGTGACTTTGGAAACATAAAGTGCGGTGGAATATTTTCTTTGCTCTCCTGCTGGTGTTGAGCATCTGACCTTCATCATCAGATCTGCTTCCAATTATCAGCAGATTCCAGCCCAGAGTCTGAGAATCATGTGTGAGCTTCATGAGGTCCACTTCCCTTTCCACTAGCTCTCAGCTCTGGCCACAACATTATTATGTAAGAGCTCGAGAAAACACTGCTGATTTTCGGATTTAACTGCTTCTGGTCTTATTTAAATGGATGGATGGACTCTGTAGTCATTCTTCATTCCCTTGATTTCCTTTCCCTTTCCACTCTTTTCATCTTTTTGTCTTTCTTTCTCAACTTCTTTTATCTTCCCTCTCTTTTCCATTTTATCACTTTCATTCCCTTCTATCATTTCTTAAAATTGATCTTTCTTTTTCTCTCTGTTCACATTCTCTCCTCTATCTTCATTCGCTCCATCTCATGAACTCTCATGAACTCTCATCTTCTTATTTTTTTCTTTCTTCCTTCCTTTTCTTTCTTTCTCTATCACTCTCTCCCTGTCACTCATTCAATAATGAGGTGATTGTTGGATCATGTTTTCATTTTTGTTGTCCTGACGATGGCTCTCTGAGTCGGCCTGTGACTGTAGAGCAGGAGCGAAAGTGAAGATACGGTACCTGCTGTGGGAGAGAGCGGGACAGTGGCACTGTGGAATGTGGCGACTGTTTATTTTACCTGAGGATTGAACAGGTGGCAATTCTGGGGCATCAGAGAGGGTGGTCTTCTCCTCTCCGGCCAGTGGCATACTCTCTCCTCCGTCAAACATCCCGAACACACTCACAGAGTATTTGGTGCCGGCCCTGTGAGACAGCAGAGAGCCATGTCTACATGTGTCAGCAGGTCGAAAGACTGTTTATAAGACTAAAACTCAGCTCTTCCTTTATAAGGACAGATGAGCGTGAGGGAAAGTGGCTGGGTCAGGTCAGAACCATACTAGGAGTCTGAGCTCTGCTTTCAACCACACAAACACGCACACACAGTCACATACACACGCTGGAGCAGTGGTCAGTCACATACACACACTAAAGCAGTGGTCAGTCACATACACACACTGGAGCAGTGGTCAGTCACATACACACACTGGAGCAGTGGTCAGTCACATACACACACTAAAGCAGTGGTCAGTCACATACACACACTGGAGCAGTGGTCAGTCACATACACACACTGGAGCAGTGGTCAGTCACATACACACACTGGAGCAGTGGTCAGTCACATACACACACTGGAGCAGTGGTCAGTCACATCACCCACTTGAGGAATTGTTAGTTCACACACACACACACACACACACACACACTGAAGTGACCTGCAGGAGAGACGCGTTTTTCACGTGCACGCTGACACTTACAAATACTTATAAAAGAAACGTCTTTGCGCAATCAACTGATTTCGTGAACTGGCTAGCAGAAGCCAATCGTCCAGGTATATCAGGATCCTGAAGCCGCGCACTCTCAAAGGAGAGAAGGCGGCCTGCGCTATCTTCGTAAAGACGCGCAGCGACAGGGAGAGGCCGAAGGGCAGGACCTTGTACTGATACGCTCGGCCTTCGAACGCAAAGCACAAAAAGGCTTGTGTCGAGGCAAAATCGAGACGTGAAAGTATGCGTCTTGAAGTTCGATAGCGGCGAACCAATCCTTGGGCTACTGCCCTCAGAATGTTCCTCTGAGTAATCATCCTGAACGAGAACCTGTGTAGGTAACTGTTCAGGGATCTCAGATCCAAAAAGGGCCGCATACCCCCGGTCTTCTTGAGAACCACGAAGTACGGGTGGTAGAACCTGCCCCTCGTCTCGGCTGGGGCACCACCTCAATGTCGCTCTTTGCTAACAGCGAGGAAACCTCAGCCCTTAACACGAGCATGTCTCTTGATCCCACGTGAATGGTGAGGACGCCTCAGAACACCGGATGCCGGCGGGCGAACTGTAGCGCATAGCCGAGTCTCACAGTTCGGATCACCCGCGGGGACGGACATGAGGGCATACCACTCAATCAAGTACCGTCTGAGGGGGATCAACGAAGCCGTGGGGTTCCCAAGACCAGGGTCTGGGAGGGCTGTGACCCAGGGAGAGCTTGGGGGTGCTGACTTCTGGCCGTAAGGCAAGAGAGTTCTGCAGAATCCCGTCTGAGCTCACAGGCGGCCTCCCACCGGACCGGGAGGTGCTAGTTAGTTCTATGTTCCTCCAGGCGCTTGGCGTGGAGGTAAGTGTGACCCCGTGCCTGGGACTCCGGTGGGCAAAAGCACTTTGGAGTCCCGGCCTTCTATCGCGCAGGGAGTATCCGGTGTTAGTGGACGTCTCTGTTCGCCAGTAGGAGTGAACTTGACAGTTCATTGGCCGGTTGTAAAGATTTGAGACACAAATGGCTAGCCATCTGATATATGAAAGGGAATGTGTTTTATTTATAACAGAAAAAAGAAAAACTCATTTATAGAAGTGTGTTCCGCTTAGATTCCGACGAACATTTGTTTCCCACAACCACCGTCTGACCTTATCTCATGTGCACTGCTACTGAACCACATACACACACACACACATCTGGGGTGGTCACATTACTCTCTCACAATTTTTTTTTTTATGTATATTCCTTGTATTAAAGTTTTATAGACTTGTTTCATGTTTTGTTGCTTTTTCTCACTTTCCTTCAAGAAGATTTTTTAAGCTTTTAGAAACTTTAGAAGTTGGATGATTGGTTAAGAAGGTGTAAGTGTAAGTGATGTTTATTTGTCAATTATGGTCACTTGAAAAGTGTGTAGAATAAACTGTGAGTGAGCAAATACCCTCACATGCAGATAATAATGTCAGGTGTGTGTGTGTGTGTGTGTGCATTCAGTTCACTGTGTGTTTGAACACTTCGCTATGTAGGTAAAGCGTTAGTATCTAGTTTCACAATGGAACCCTAGGGCCGTGCTGTGATAGGGTCACCATGACTACAGAATACACCATCTTAAACGCTTCAGTACCTAAGCTCCTCCAGGACGATGGTGTTGTCATAGGGGCCAACGAGCAGTTCTCCTAGATCAATGTCTTCTCCGGTGGGATGGAAGGTCACTTTATATCCCTTCACATCTCCTGGAGCGTGATCCCAAGTCACTCTGAAACTGGTTTTCGTGGGTTCAGACGTTTGTAAGTTCCTGGGAGCTTTGTACAGAGACACTAGAAAGAAACATGAATCAGAGTATGTCAACGCAGAAGATAAATCTATCATCCTTTTGTCTATCAAATTTCCCTTCAGAGGGAAGTGTGCATACGTACATGTGGTTCCTTGTCCTTGTCTCGCTCTTCCGTCACCAAACTTGTAGACCGGAACCACGCTTATATCGTAAGTTGTCAGTGATTGCAAGCGTCTCAGGACTAGAGAGTTTGTGCCGCCTGGAGCTTTGGAGATCAGCTGGCGTCCGTCTCCGGGAGGTTTATACGACACTCTGTAGTTGGTGACAGCGCCGGGTGCGGGTTTCCATGTCACCCGCATGGTCTTCTCCGTCTCATCTGACACCACGAGAGCTCGCGTGGCTCCAGACACTGTCGGGAACAGGAAACGATTCAATCCGTCATCAGAAGCAGCATCATCACGGATCCTGTGGAATCTGAGAGACGCCTGGCACCAAAGAGAAGGAAAGGAATGGAGCCTTGAAAGGAGGGGAAGCTTTCAACAGCCAATAGGAAGCATTCAGGAGGAAAGACCATCAACAAATCACAGGTTTTATGGGTGGAAAACGCCACTTCCCAGTTACAAAAAATACAAAACACACGCTGCCAAAAGAACAGTGTGTGTTAACGCTGCTGCTGAAAGATGAAAGGGAATAAATTCAGTGCAGGAATGAAACGCAGCCGGTTTCAGAAGAATTATGCTTCCGTCAGTAGCTCCGCAATGACCCACGGTCTGTAATTACTAATGCAGGAAAACTCATTTTTTTCTCATTTAAGACCTAAACATTTGAGGCGTTGTTTGGCTGCGCGGTGGCTGGAAACGAGACATGACGGCGTGTGAAGTAGCACGCAGAGGCCCCGCAGAAGGGAACACGTGTAAACCATTCCACAAACAACTACACAGGCGTCCACATGTGTTTCATTCAAACCGCGGCAGTGACGCCAGCGCGAGCCTCGCCTTATAACGAGCGCCGAGAGGTTTGTGCACTGATGTGTTTTCCTCACTCTGGTTCCAGTCACTGCTGGGTAAAGTTCTCTAAACGTGACCGAGGGGTCTAAGGGTTACTTCAGGTTGCTGTCAGCGTGTGGACTTACGGTCGGTGGTCTCCTGTCCCTGCAGCGCCTCCCCCTCTGCACGGCTGTACACAGCGTGGACTGAAACCTTGTAGCGTGTCTCCGGAGTCAGACCCTCGAGAACCGTGCTGGTTGTCTCCCCGGGGACGCTTTTCTTTCCGGACTCCTCAGAAAGCAGTGATTTCCAGGTCAGACGATAGAGCTGCACGTTCCCAGGGGCGGCGGTCCAGGAGGTTACAAAGCTGTTCTCGGTCACATCAGAAGTTACCAGATTGGACGGGGAACCGAGCTCTGGTGAAATAACGGAAAGGAAGGAATCAGATTATGTTGCTAACATCAAGTCTGCATATGCGATTAATGTGATGCGGTGAAAGAGAAATGTGCTGAAATCACTGGAAATTGACTGGTGTGAAGACCTCAAAAGTTCCTCAAACATTCCGGTCCACCACCAGAGCAAGAGACTAGTTTCGTGTTTCTCTTGGCAGGACCTAGAATGTTCTACATGTGGTGGAGGAAAAAGCCGGCCGTGTGAGGAGAAGCTTCACAAAAACACTGATACAACCTAGCAGCACAGTTACTAGCAGGTGTTGCTTCTGTGTGTGCGTGATGTGTGTTCTGTGACTCAGGGTCCGCGCCCGGTTAGTGTCTTTCTGTGCGGAGTTTGCTTGCTCTCCTCAAGCTTACATTGCAATGTGAACTTGTGCAAAATCCACTCTCAAAAAAACCCTCACGACAAAGAAATACCTCACAAGTTCAAGCATAAATCTATCTTGGCATTAGAGACACCGCCAACTGCTGCGTAATAGACTCAAGCTGCCTGACGTGGAGATCCTTCTCCATTGATTTCTCATTCCTCAGACGCTCCAGTGCTGGTTTTCGTCGTCCAGTGGTTTACTTACTTTGTTACTTTACTTGAGTATTTTGGCTATTTTGTACTTGTACTGGGTATTAAAAATATAAGCAACTCTTGACTGCTTGACTACATTTTGGATTGAGTGTCTGTACTCTTTACTCCACTATATTTTATCAGAATCTTCTTTTGAATCTTTTAATTTGAAATGGACTCTTACCGGTTACATTGTGATGTGTGCGCGTCAAGGATTTTAGTGTGGTTAATTTCTCAGGCGGAAAAGCTGATATCGCCATCTGCAGGGTGCTGAAGGTACTGGACGCTGTTTAGGAGCTAAATCGGGTGAATTAGCGGAGAGTTAAATTCAATTTCTATATCAAGAAATAAAACCTCAAAAATAAAGAACGTTCTGTTTTTCACAGTACAAGTAAAATATTTAAGTTCTTTTTAAATTGGATACTTTAAAACTTTTACTCAAGTCTGGAATTTGTGACTTGTAACTTGTAATGGAGTAATTTTAATAGAAAGGTATCCTTACTTTTACTTAAGTATGGTTTTCAGATACTTTACTTGTTACACTTCCGCGAACGTCAAACTGCCGTGAGAAACAGCGTAGTGAATGACTCCGCTCTGACGCGTCTGAAGAATGTGGACTCTCACTGGAGACTCGTGTTGGGTCTCATATCCTTTGGCTCGTGTCTTTTCCTAATTGCTATTTAACCCTGTGGAGCCGTTTCTCTGGCAGTGGAGACCAGCTAAAACAAAGAAACCGTGTTCGTCTCCGGGACACCGAATTTAACGAAGCTCAGGCTGTGGAAGCAGCATGAGCGGGAATATTCCAAACAAAATCTTTTCCAGTTGTTTTCTTTTGATTTCAGAAGATTTTAACAGTCACGGAGACTGAAAGCAGCTGCACAATATTAATATATTTCAAAAATTCAAAATAAGATCACAGATCAAAATAGCAGCAACAAAAACTTAAACAAAGAAAACTGTGAGACACACAACTAACATATGTGCAGACACACACGTAATACTTACAAACCTAGAAAAAAAAAACCCTCATCTCAATCTCCTGCAACAAGGATTAAAATCTCTCACAAGAACCTTATCTTGTTCAGAAGCTTTCTGGTGGAACAATTTAACAATCCCTGTTAGGAACTTCACAAACTTTCACAAAACGTAAAAAAGTACTGAAGACCGAGCTGTTTTGCCAGCACCTTGACACACACACACACACACGCACGCACGCACACACACACACACACACACACACACACACACACACACACACACACAAAAACATGAGTTTACTCTTGTGTCTTGCTGTTCTATCTAATATATTTTTTTAGGCTTGTGTTAACATCTACTGTCTCCTATTTTGTTTTACAAATTGCTTCAATTGCGCCTCTTTTTGTAAGTCACTTTGGATAACAGATTCTGCCAAATGACTGTAAAGTAAAGTAAAAACACACATCTTAGCAACAATAACCACAAGAGAGAAAAGCACATCTATACAAGCATCCATAAAACAGCATACAATACAGTGCACTCACACACACACACACACACACACACACACACACACACACACACACACACACACACACACACTAGAATTTCTTACTAGGGGGTTTTTTGACTGTCAAAGGGAAACCATTGTGGAGCAGAGGATGACAAACGTCTTTGCAATAATCGCTCAGACAACATTAGGAATGCTGGAAAAATGTCCGAGGCTGGTATCTGGGATGATTTAGGTTCCAGTCCCACAGCCGTGTGGTTTTATTTCCACTCACCACACGTGTAACGCCAAGAAAACGTGTGGAAACAAACGTGAGCTCATATCTGCCACAGACCACCAGAGCCAAGCTAGAACAAAAGCTAATTCTCATTTAAATGATAAAACTGATATCATTAACTGAAATATTTTTTTTTAATATATTTAAATGTTTTTTTGATTCACCAAGAACAGCAGTTTTATTCACTCAACAGCAGAAAAACACCAAACTCAAAAACTGTTGAACTGATTATGAAGATGCAGACAGAGAGGGGACCCATCAGTCGGGACCGCAGGGGTTAAACCTTTCCGCACCATCTGGTCTAGGGAGTGACACTCTCTATTAAAAACAGGCTCATTTATGCTGCTTTCACAGTTATTGAATAGTTATAAACCTGGACTGAGCGATTGAGCAGCTATAAAACACAACTGTGTGGAACTGGAAGTTTGTTGCTCTGCCATCTCACCGGGTTTAGAGAAATATAGCTGCATTCACTAAAATTCAGGGGTTTTGTAGTTTGAGGTGTGTATGTGTGAGAGAGAGTGGGATCATACGGTAATAATAATAATAATAATATCATAATATCATACGGTAGACGACCTAAGCCTTCTCGTTTAAGAACATTGAAGTGCTTTGTAGTACAATAATTCAGTTTGGGATGCAGAGACATGTCTTACCTTCCAGTGTGGTGCCGGTTCCCATCAAAGGCTCGCCGACTCCAGAACCATAGTGCGCGGTGACGAAGAGCTCGTACTCCGTGTCGGGCTGCAGACTGTCTAACGTGGCAGTGGTGTTCTCCCCCTTGACAAAGACTTCTTTCCTTTCCCCACCATCAGGCTTGTAAGAGACCTGATACTGAAGCACATTGCCTGGAGCAGCTTTCCAAGAGACTTTCATGCCAGACACGGTCTCGTCTGATACTCTTAAGTCTCGTGGAGAGCCCAAAACTGAAACAAAGACACAGACCCATAAGACCAACCCACAATACGTGAACAAAATGTGAAAACAGTTCAGACCTTCTTTGGTGGTTCCTGTGGTGTCCAGGGAGAAACCCGTTCCACTCGCATATTCGGGAATTACTGTGACCTTGTAGGTGGTGATGGGCATCAATCCTCTGAGGACAATAGTCTGTTGACTTGCATTGGTCTCTGTTTCTTGCTTCTTCCCTCCAGCAACCGGCTCATAGAACAGTTTGTACCTCAGCACAGCTCCAGGAGCCGCTCTCCACAAAACACGGAAGCTCTCGGCTGTCTCTTCACTCACCATGAGATTCCCAACTGGACCAACCTCTGAAATGACAGGAGTGGAGTCAAGCCCATGTTGGTCAGCATGGCTTCAGAAAATTACAGAAGATACCTTCTAAAGTGGTTTCTTCTCCAGTTAACGGATAGCTGTCTCCTTTATCATACTGAGCAATGACATTAACATCATACGCTGTCAAGGGAGTGAGATTTGGCAACACGGTAGTGGTGGAGTCATGTGGGACCACCAGAGAAACATAATCCCCAGTCAGGTCAACCACTGGCCTGAAACGCACCAAAAAGGACAAGACGTCCACTCCGTCTGAAAGCCATGATGTCCTGAAGCTCCTGGAGGTCACCTCAGAGAAACTGAGAGATCTGGGTGGAATCAAGCCTGTGAAACATATCAACTAGTACTTAAAGCAGAAACATTCACTTGATAACACAAGTTTTTCTTTAATATTTAGAAAAGCTCTAATGGTGGAGATTGAGTTGAACTGAACTAAACTACAAAGACAAATATGTGCAGACATGTAGACAATAATAGAACATCTAGAGACATTGTGTAGATCTCTACACTTTTACTGCACAATTACTGGAGATGAGAAGACAAGCTTTCCTGGAACGGGCCACCAGGGGAAACGTCTAGTCAACCTATGAGGTCAAAGATTCCACCTACTTCTTTTCTTGATGTTGTGAAGCTCCTGCTCAATCCGTAAGCAAATCGATGTTGTCAGCTCCTTGGAAATCCGCTCAAAGGCATCGAAGTCTTCAACCTCAAACACGTGATTATCTGAAGGAGCGTTGGCTATCGCCTCCAGTTCAGAACGCACAGCATCTTTCACTCCTACAGCAAAGATCTCCACGTCGGTGTCCCTCAGCTTGTTGGCCGGGTCTTTAAAAGAGTCCGAGGACTTTCCATCCGTAATGAGCACCATGACTCGCGGCACGTTGTCTCGGGCACCACGGCCAGAAACAAATATCTTCTCCCGCACGTAGGTCATGGCTTTGCCGGTGTTGGTGGAGCCTCCACGATACGGGAAGGTACGAACCGCTTTAACCACAGTGGCCATGTCATGGTGCTTGTTCAAGGCAAACTCAGTGTGAGGATCCCTGCTGTACTGAACCAAGCTGATCTGCACCTTGTTGGGTCCAATATCA